>JANRMJ010000054.1:8807744-8855796 GCA_025584955.1 Alethe diademata
TCCACAAAACTTGTTAAATCCTCATTAAACCAAATCACGGTGGCATCAGGGTGTGTTCCCAGCTGGGTGTGAACTGCTCTGCAGCACTGCCATCACACAGGTCGGGACTGGGAGAGGAGCTGATCCCATCCCCAGCCTCATGCCCCTCAGTCGAGGGGGCTGCAGACCCCCCCATAACCATGCCAAGGAGCTTGGGGGAAGATATAATGAGAAAAATGACAGAAGAATTTAAATCACCAAGGTTTGTTGGTAGTTGTAGCTGAGCTTGGTCAAAGCATTATAGTCAGATGTAGTGTGTGTGCAGTGTGTCCAGACAGAACATTCAAACAACAAGGCTGAATATTTACTTTGGGCTCAGTGTTAAGGATAAATGAGTTCTCTGCTGTCAGCCTGTCTTGTGTTGTGAAACCAGTGCCCAGGATTCCCAACATGCCTAAATACAGAATGATTTTCAAACACTCTCACACACAGAGATTTTATTCTTTACTTTTCTGCTTCTATTGATTAGTTTATTAGTCTGGGACAGGAGATTACATACCAGTAATGGGACATACAGCTAAGTAAAAATGGGCTTAATCCATAAACAGACCTTTGTACTTGAAGCTCCTGATTTAAAGGTATGTGTGTGTATGTATTCTTACTGTAGCTAAGCAAGGCTCATGTGACTTCATTCCATAATGTTCATGTGTCTGTAAATATGAATATATTAAAAAATAGAACTATGTAATAATCTTTTCTCCTCTGATTTCCTTCTACAACAGGGTGACCCACTTAGTGGATGATGGAAAGGCTGTGGATATTGTCTACCTGGACTGCAGTAAAGCCTTTGACATTGTTTCCCACAGATTTTTCCTGTTCACTGACCTATGCACAACTTTACCATAGCTTTTTGTTTTGGGAGATGACACCATGCTTCTAGGCTTGGGAAATTAGACCCAGGATCTTTTGCAGCTACCATGGATAAAAAACCCCAAACAAACCAACCAACAAACAAACAAAATCCCACAAAAAGCACCATAGAGATATAGACTGAATTTCAGAATTTTTCCTGTATAAACCTATTTGCTTCCTTCACCTTAAATTCAGGAGCATCTTTCCAAGACAGTTTTGTGAACCCATATGTTTTGATAAAGACTGTCACACCAGCTCAGCTGCCTTATCAGACACCAGATTCTACACTGGAAGTGTGAATGCCCCACTGAAAAGAAAAAAACTGACAGATTGGGGAGATTCAGAAATAAAACAAGAAGACACAGGAAGGTGAGCTTCTTAAATTTTACACTCACAAAACTACTTATTTTACTTGCTTGCAGATTTAAAGACATGTGACTGAACTGTCACAGTGGCATGGAGGAGATATAATGAACCATGAATTTTGCTGTCTGACTTAGTCAAGTATCTCAGCCCGCCAGTGCTTCCAAGCAAGCAAAACCTCCAAACAAAATAAGTTGCTTTTGTTCTTTTGGTTTTGATTGAACTCAGGAAATGTCACTTCATATTCATCTGTACTGAAAAGAAACAAGGGACAGTGCACTCCTCTGTTTTAAAACTTCAAAATATGCTTATGAAATGAGACTTGCTTACAGTATTATTCTAAAGACAAGAATATTTTAAGTCAAACTGTATTGAATTTGGAGCTGTGTCTTCTACACCCCTCTTGGAACAGGTTGATTTGATCCCCAGGTAGAAAATCTCAAGAAGCTTAATTTAATGATACTTTGGCAAGGTTTTTTTTCCAGTATGTGGCTGAGACTTCCAAAACCAGTGATTTTTTTTTTTCTTAATTTAATGCCTCTCAACCACTGTGTCTTCTAATAATTTATTCCATTTTCCTTAGAATTCAGCTGAACCTTAAGCACCCATAGCACCCTGGAAAAAGCTGCTGCAATGCTTGCCCCCATTGTACGAGCACCATCTCCCTTTCCACTGCTTTGAATCTGTTACCTCCCAAGTTTCTTTGTTGTCTCCCCATCCTTGGACTACAAGGGACAGTAAGAAATCAGTCTTTATTAATCCTTTCCAAGGACCCACTGTGGTAATGCATTGTTCCTACTGATTTTTCAAAAATAATTTCATTCAATTTTTTAACATATACCACTCTTCATGCTAATATACTGATTTTTTCTCTCTCTTCACCTCCATTAGTAAGCCCTGCTCTGAGCAAGGGTATATGACACAGAAAAATGGGTTGGCTTCAAAACCCTTGGTCTTCTATTTTGAGTGATACTTCACTTTTTCTGTGTTAAAGGTAACCAGTATTTTATCATGTGTTGCTATTAGATGCAATCTTGCATATATATACACATATGTAAAAACATCTTTCTGTAGGGACTGTGTCCACAACAGGTTCAATAGGTTGTTTCTCCATTAGGTTTTTGGGGGATTGTAACAGCACGGTCATTTTAAAGCAAATACTGATTGTCTCCTTATGCTGCATTTTGGTTCACTTTTCAGAAAGTGTTCATGTATCATTTTATAGGCATTTAATCAAGTTTCTTGGTAATTTTGTTTTTTTTTTTAAATAACATGAACTTTTTTTACTGCTTATTTGAAACTATAATGTATTCTTACATGTCTCATATAGATAATGACAGAGTAAGTTTCCGTTGTCTGTTTTGTTTCAAATGTTATTTCTCCCAGTTGAGGAACACTAATTTCACTGCTCTGGTGATTATTAGATTAGTTTGCAGAAAAACTATCTGTTTTAGAAAAAAAAATTACTACAGAAAGCTAAATTAATGGATTATAGTGTTATCAGTGAAAAAGTATTAACAAGCTCTAACTAAAATACACAGAAATCTCAGAGGGATAAATGATACATGTTTTATTGATTCTTTTACTGTATCTCTTTATTGCTGAAATTATAAATGGCTAACCATTTAAAAATAAAGTACAAATTGTAGACAACCGCACTGAAGGGAAGGACATGTACATTGAACTTAGCTATAAATTCAAAATTCTGCATTGTGATCTTGCTAGTCATGCTTTGTCAAAAAATTGTTTTGCCAGTGAATAGTGCCTTAGGTCCCTGATTTGTCCTTAGAAGTGATCATTGCTGTGATAATGCACAGGCACATAAACTATTTATTGCTGAAATCATAGGTCTGAAGTGTTCCAAGGCTCCACAGAAATCTCTTATAGGAAGAAGTTTGTCATTAGTGACCACTTTAAAGTTCCTTCATTACAGCTGGACTTGGTGTAACTTTTGGTCATGAGGATTGTTGGCTTGGCAGAGGAATTCTCAGAGCCCCTTTGGAAGTTGTTTCCTTGTGTTCTGCTGTTTTGCAGATCTCCCTCATTTGCAAGTATGCTCAAGATACAGTGTAGGTTCAAGGACTGTTCATTCATTAACCTCTGTTTAGAGTTTCAGGGGATAAATTCATGTGGACCTGATTACAGATTTCTGCTGATGCTTTTGTTTACAATAATTTTGAGGCTAGCTACAGATAAGGAGAATAATTACTGTATTGTAATTTTTATTGTAAGTTTAAAAAATAACAAAATGAAAAAAAAATTTAAAACCACCAACTTCTGAGGGTTTTGTAAAATAAGTTCAATTTCCTGTGTGTTTCCAGGTTAGAGATTTAGCTAAACTGTATGTGTTGATATATAATACACAGTTCCCACTATGGGAAATAAGCAGAAAAATATTATTACTTCTGGTTTTTTGAACCTTTTTTTTCCCCAAGTAACAATTTAAAATTTTAACACTTGCACAATTTAATTCCTTTCTTCTATGCTTCAAATTTTATCCCCCTCGTATTTTCAGCTATTCCTGATTTTGTATAAGCACAACATAAATCAATGTGCTTATATAGAAAATAAATAATAGCATTTTATCCTACATGAAAGGAAAGGAAAACACAAAGCAACAATAGCTGAAGATGCTTGTTCTTTCAACACATTCTTTGTTGCAACTTCATTAAATGCAGTCAAGTATCAAAAGGAAAGTAGCATGAACTTTTTATCAAGAGCTTTAACAAAATCCTCAGAAGACATGAAACAACAAATGATGAAACCGAAATCCAATAAGTGAGCATTTGGCTTACGAATTAGTTATTCCAAGATGAAAGGCTAAACACATTAAGTAAAAGCTATGCTGGTCAGGAATATAAAATACCAGAAGGAGTCTTAGGCATCCAACAGTTTGGAGTATGAGCTGTAAATCTTTATAAGTGTTTGCATTCACCCCATGGGATGGACAAACTCTAGGCCCAGAGCCTGTTCCCTCTTCTCTGGGTGTTCTTGAGGACTGAGGTTACTTGGATTTTTGGTGAAATTCACAGTGTTTTCCTAAGGACTCTCTTTATCACTCCCAACATGTGCACTCATGCACTTTTCTATGGATTCTCCCAACCTCCCACACCTGCCCTGGTCTTTTTAGGCCAGCACCTTGCCCACCTGCAGAAAAGCAAAGAAAAGAGTGGAAGGCAAAGCTTTTTCTATTTTATAATTCATGTTTCAGCTGCTGCCATCACTAGTAGTTTGCTGGCAATTTTTTGTGTTAGCTGTAAGGTTCTGTTCAGTACTGAGCTTGGGTAGTTCCAGAAATGTGACTCATTTCCCTTCCAGGACCAGTCAAGAACAAAGATGTGGAAGATGAATACAAGCATAGAAGGAGTGGGGAGAGAGAAAGAGGAAATCAGAGATTTGTATAGGAGAGGGAAGAGGAGTGGATTTAACTTCAGTAAACACTCTGGCTCTGCCCTGAGGTTGAATTTGAGAATGAGGTTTAAAATTTAGGATCTGTTAAAGCATTTTAAAGCAAATGAATGAGTGAGATCAAATTTATAACCCATCCTTTCTGCTGGAATAAGTTTATGCATTTTTGATTTCTTGCAGCTGAAGAAGAAAGTCCTGAGGGTACAAATTTAAGCTTCAGAAATATGCAGGGTTTAATAGTTGCAATAATAGGCCTTTTTCCTGAAATAGATGCATTTAACTTAGTAGAAAGTAATTGCAGGCTTTAATAATGTAACAAACACCCTTTTTATTTAGCTCATGTGGTATTTTTGCTTGACTTTTTAAGTATTAATAGCTACACAGTGGAAAGGATTTGTAGGAAATGCAGTTTGTTTTTGAAAACTTGAGGAATAGCAAACAATCTGTTATTGGAGCAAATTCTCCTGTGCTGAAAACATAGGGAAAATATCAAAGCTATTTACTAGCAGAAGAAAGTCTTCCCTTTTTGCAAGATTTTTAGTTTTCCCTTCGAAAATCAGGCTTCTATACTAAATACTTCGGCTTTCTTTAAGAGGGGTGGAAAAGTTTATTATATGTTTGCTGTCTCCTGCTCTTCTGTTTGCAATAAAGCTTCACTAATGAGCAGCAATGTTCTCCATCCAGAGCTGCTAATGAGACTCTCAGTGTGTAGTGGCTGAGAGTCCGTCCTTCAGAAGCACAGCCCATAAAGTGTCACTTGGAGCAAGAATATACCCAAAGGGAAAGTAAATAAGGGTCTGTGTTTTATCTTCAGCCTGCAAACATAGCAGTGTTTGATTAATGCACGTGGTAAAACTGGGACTGAAACTGAGGGAATGGCTGGTGTCAATATTAAAACAAAAGCGTGGTTTTATGGATTGAAGGTATTACTCCAAGCTACCAAGGGTTTCGTAGCATAGTAGGTTGGCTTGCAACAAAATGAGAAAGGATAATTTGGGTTGTATTTTGAGTCTCTGCACCTGGGCTAGTTTTATCTTCTAATACCCTTACTTTCAGTGCAAAAGTATCTACTCTTGATTTTGAAAAGTATTATTACCTTTTCTTTGTCACCTGACAAAAATATTTGGGCTTAATTATGATCTGGAGGATTTAAACAAACAGAAGACCTGGCTATTTTTATTTTTGTTTATGGCCCTATGGGCTGTACAGGCAGTGAATAAATCAAAAGCTCTCCAACTAAACTACAAATTTTAAAGTGAGATTTAGTATACTATCCTTCAGAAAAATGTCATGCTATTTAATTGGGGGGTTCTGTATGTCCTGTGGTTCTTAAAAGGAGATTAATCAGATTGTTTCCTGTGTTAAATATGTCCTTAAACGGTTGCTATGGCAATTGTCTTCCATTTTCTTTCTTCCTTGTAAGTTTATCTCTTTTTGATTTTGTACAGGGAGTTTGCCAAGGTAACAATTAAGAAGTTCTTCCTATTTTTTCCCCTACTTCAAGGACTTCCTGTTTTGAAAAAGAGCATAAAAATGTTGTATTCAAAGCCTTATATTTCCAGTGTGTCTATTCTGTTTCTGCCATTTCAGCTTTAATGAAATATACAGGATTTTAGTCTTTACAATGACATATGCAATAGCTCTTCACTTAAGAGAAACCAAACGTTTTTGTTGTCATCAATTAAACCTCTAATGACTGTAAAAATTATTTTTATAAGAATTTACTGTAGAAAATTCCATATATTCAGAGCCCACAGTTCCTGTGCAGGATAGTTTAAGAGACTGTCTTATACAGCTGCCCAGCAAGATTTTCAGTGATGTGATTATGCAGAGAATATGGCAGAAATCTATTTTTAAAAAGTGTTTGACAAAAAGAACACTGTAAGGAAGGAAGAAGAAAGCCTAGCTTTGCTAAGCCAGATTTACCTGTTTCTTGTTCTCAAATGTTGTAAGTGTGGATGCATTAAAAGTTGAAGTTTTAATTCGATTTCTCTGAAGGCTATTGAAACAATTTACCTAAATAATTTTGTAAGCATCTTTTTGAAGCTTTTAAGAGAAGGGTAAAAGCAAGAAAGGACAGATTAAACCTTTTCTTGTGTAAGTAGTGTCGGATTTAGAATTCTGAAGAATGATAGAAAAGGGGTTTTTAACAATTCTTTCACCCTTTCTGTTTATAAATCTCAGCTGTGCATTTTTATCATTCTGCTGTTCTTTTCTTTTTACATTTCACATAGTCTTTTAAACACAGAACAGCTGTTTTTCTGGAAATCTTCTTTTCTGTTTTTCTTTGTGATCTTTACCTGACCTTCCTTCACCTTCAGATTCAACTTCTTCCTGGTGACAGATAAGAACTATTGAAAAAAAGGAGTAAATAAATGCCATTAAACATCTAATACAAATTAATTGGGAAGCATGTCTTGTACATTAAAATATTGTTTTATATCTTAAGTGTTTCACTTCAGCTCTGTAGTGTCTGGTTAATTTGCTACCTTTTATTGGATTCATTTTCCTCATTTGCTTGAGAAATGTTTAAGATAAGGACATAAGAATAGTTATACTGTGTAATATTTCAGTTCAATGAGGTAACATTTGACACTGGACATTACAAGTGAATTGAAGGGTGTAGTAATTACATTATATGCAGAAAGTTTGTGGCTGAAGGACTACCTGTGTCAGAGGCTATTTCTTTTCACATAAGGTGAGAGAATTTCTTTCTCTCAAGAATTTAACCTGTAGGAGGCATCTGAATTTTCAGCATTCACATTGTCCTGTTTCAGTAAGTCCCATATCTTAATCGGGAGAGGATTCCTTTTTTTTCATTTTGCATGTAAACACCTACTTTCCTGGTTCTTATATAGGAAGATATTATGCTTTATTCAAAATTCTATTAATGCCACTCATGATTTTATTGATTACATCCTCTATTATTTTTAATTTTTCAAGCTTATTAGTCCTAGATGATTAAATTCCTTTCACACCCCTTTTTGTTCCTGCCTGAATCTTTATCTCTTTCATGTTACCCTTTCTAGGCTACAGAGGATTAGAACTTTACATAATTTGTGTATATTACAGATTTTCACAGTTATGCTCTCTTTTCTATTTGTTAGGGGTTTTTTTGCCACACACTGGCAAACATTCTGTTTAGAACTGCTATCCCTCCAAGTTTTCATTCCCATATAGTAATAGGCATCTTAGAACTGAATCTTTTTGTTCATTATTATTGTACAACGCATTGCATTTACCTGTCTGGAATTTCAACTGCTAATTATTATTAACTACTTTCTCATTTGGTTCACTCAGTCTTAATCTGCATGACCATCTTTTATAATTTTGTATCATCAGCAAATTTTCTCATGGCCATTTCCTAGATCACTTTTGAATATGCTGGAAAGCAAAAGAATAGAACCCTGTGGACTTTTCCTTTGCTATGAACATTTCCCATTTACTCTTATATTTTTCCTTTCTTTTGAACAATTATTTATCTATGGAAGAGCCTTTTCTCCTGTTTCATGATTGTATATTTTCCTTTATAGACAATGGTGAGAGCTTTTCTGGGAGCCATGAAGATTAGCATTAACAGGACTTGTTTTATCCATATGCTTTTCACTCCTTCAAAAAATCTAACAATCTGTGAGTCTGGACTTCCCCTTCAGAGGCTTTGTTTTTCTTTTCCTGTTTGTGCAGCAGTCCATCTGTTCCTTGATAATGCTTCTACCCCTTTTCCTGGTAGGTTGATCTAATTGAAGCTTCATAGATGTCAGATCCTCAAATCCTTTTGATATTTGGCCACATCCAAAGAAATGCAAAGAGGGCATGCAAAAGAAATTACACAATACTATCAGTAGCAAGGGTATTTTATTCTTAAAATTCCACCTAAAATGCTGCCTAAGTATGATAAGAACCTGACAATTTGCTGCTGTTCATTTAGTGTATTCAATCCACAACCTATTCTGTCTGCACTTTGATTGGATTCAGAGTTTCTGCTGAGAAAGACTAGAGTGAGATCCAAATTCCAAAATTTATGATAATAAACAAAATGCAGGAAAAAAAAACATTTAATTGTTCTGCTCCTACCTTATGCTTTGCCAGTTCTGGAAAAATTCTTTACAGATTTTTGTTTTGATATGTTCTAGGAAAGGATCTATTGTTTTTGTGGTGATATGAAGGAACGGATTATCTAGGTCCTCTTAAAGTAGCATCAGTTTAATATAATATCTCTTTCTCAGTTTTTCATTATAAGGAGTCTTTTACTAGCAGTTTATTTGACAAAAAAAAAAAAAGATAGGGCTTGCAGATATTTGTGAGATCATACATATTAGTGCCAAAAAAAAAGGTGAATATTTCTCTATGCTCATATTCGAGCAGTTAATCTATTTATGAATGGAGTGTCAACAATGCTGTGGGTGTCTTTCTCAGATATGCTGGAGAAAGCTGGATCACAGATACTCATATTGCTCTTCACATTGTGTTTTTCAGCCGCTCTCAGGCATTTGGTAAACCCAAGGGAAACTTGGATTCCCCCCTCTCAGTGAAGAATACATTAAGTTTATTTTCAGCATATTTTGGCACACCTTTTGAGTCACACATCCCACAAGCCCTGAAACAGTGTCTTGCCAATTCTCCTACATAACCATGACCTGCAGAGGCTCTCTGGATTTTACAATTTGCTTACATGGTGGGTGGTTCTTATCCTACCTTCCCAGGCTGGGTGAGCCCCATGAGGGAGCTCCTATTTGACACCAGAGCAAAATAACACCAATGAACCAATGAGTTTTGTACGTTTCCATGAACACAGGTCATTTTGTCATGCTGGAAACTACAACACAGGTTCACAGAATCATGACTTAGGTTGGAAAAGACTTTTAAAGATTGTGTTGTCCAACCTGCTCTCTTGAGAGTTCAAGTTAAGGGAGAATAGATTTGATTCTTTTATTGTCACTTCATTATACAAGCAAAGAATGTATTTTAGGAATACAGTTTCTTGCCAGTATCATACAATTTTCTTGTTTTTCTGCTTCAAAGAAAGGCTAGATTTTCTCACAGCTGCTTTCTGTAATTGAAAGGCTCAGATTTTAGAGAACTGCTTTATTTTTCCTTTGCTGTAGTTAAATTACTCAAATTGACACCTTTCAGAATCTATTTCTCCTATTCGAGTGTCCTGTGGTAGTTCTTTGTTTCGTGTGTGAGCACTAGCCCAGATTTACTGTAGACATTTTAACAAAGAGTAGGCAGCTGTAGCTGTGCCTTTCTCATGTCAAACAATCTCTGTCAGCATGCCTGTTCTTCCTGTATAGATTATTTTAGTTTGTGTTTGGTTTTCTGTGGAGCCACAAGGGATATAACACTGTCCCACCTGCAATGTCTAAACCCTTACAAAGTCGAGTTTCTCAATGTGCCTGTAGAAAACCAAAACATGCAAATCCCATATTGGAAGGCTAGCACAAATAAGGTTGGTTTCCACAGCACAGCTTTGAACAATTCTAAGTATTCCTGTCATGTTGCATTTTACATAACATTGCCATTATACACGGAATTCATTTAGACATCTCAGAGGTGAACATAATGGATGTCATGATGAGGAATTAGAAACCATTAGGAATGCTTGCTGGCCCTAGTGAGATCAGAAATACAAAGAATCAATTAATAGCTCTGCCAGTCAGTCTATCATGCAGAACTCAGTAAGGGAGATAAAGCATTTTTGTCCAGGTAACAATCAAATCTCCAGGATGGCCTGATAAGAATTCTGTTTACAGAATGTTCCTCTTAAATGAACTGTATATTTCACATGCTTGCTTTTTCATTACTTTACTAATTCAATTTTTTTAAAAGCCAAACAAAAAAACCCCAAAACAAACAAAAAATAAAATACTAAAAAAAAAAAAGGCAAAATTACACACAACCTCCTCCTCAAACAATCAAATTTTCTTCTAAAGCTAGGTTTCCCCAGTCTGCACATGGCTTCTGGTGAGTTGGTGGGTTTTTGCTTTTGCTGAGGCTCAGGCTTCTCTTGGGACCTGAGGCCAAGTGGGAAGAAGAAGCAGGACTTCTGCTTTTCTAAAATTTACTCTGCTAAATCTGGAGTTCTCACGATTTGTGAATCACAGCTCTGTAAATAGATGGAAATTTTGCTTGCAGGAGAGATAGCAGCTCCTGCCCCTGCTCTGCTTGCAGGTGAGTGAGATCCCAGAGCTGGGAGATGACATCCTGCAGAGCCAAGTCAGCAGCCAGGAGGGATCAGGAGCCTGCTTTTCTGGGGAAAATAGGATTCTAGCCCCTGCAGGGAACAGGACGTTTAGCTGAGTGCTGAGGTCAGCAGGAGCTGGGAAACAGAAGCAGGTACTTTTTAGAGAGATGAGAGGCTGCAATCACAGCTGGCTCCCAGGAGAGGCTCTTCCAAAGCACCTGTATGATGGCACCTACAGCACCATTCTCCAATTGAGTAGAGGCACTGCGAAGTGAAAAACTCCTAGAAAATGTGATACCTACATAATGGCTTCCTAAAAACACTTTGTGCTCCATACTCTGCTTCACATGCTGCTTCTTGTTTAAAATGAAAGGCAAGTTAATGATAAACCATGAAAAAGAAGTTAAGTGGCGTGAGAGATTTACATTTCCAAAGTAAATTGTGACTTTTTTATGCACATAGTAACCTTCTCAAAGTATTCCATACAGATTTTAAAAGGTGTCAGGTCTGCATGTAGATATTGAAGTGACTGTGCTACCCTCCATCTCTTCCTTTGGCCATGCATAAATATTTCCACAGTTGAAAAGCATCTTGAAGTGATATCCAGAAGCTTTGGCATCTGTGATGATCTCTGGTTCAGGTAGGTTGTCCTTCAAAATCAGAGTTTCTCAGCAGGGCGAGGTGGATCTGCAAATCCTGCCATGGTATTGAAAGATGGTACTAAAAAGCTGGGCTGTGAAGCAGAGACTGTGCACAGGATGGATGTTTTATATTTTTTTGTTTAATCTGATATGCTGAATTGAATGGAGCTCAGAATGGTGCTGTTATAAACCATACCAAGGCACCAGTTCCTGTAGCTGCTGGCAGGTGACAGCTAATGCTGGTGCAGTGGTTAGGTTGGTCCCTTCCTGGTGCTGCAGGAACTCTGCCTAGGGATGTTCACATCACTGGTAAGTAATTTTGTGCAATAGAATGTCATTTTGGAATTAGGCAGGAAGGTAAATTTAGCTTTAAGCTGGAAAAAAATTCATATTGCCTTGAGTGTATCGATTTGTTTTTAGAGTGGGATTTAAAAAAAAATGTAGGTCAGTATGCTTTGAAAATATTGGTGCAGTTCCTATATATAACCTTCCATGGCAGTCTTTTCTAAGGAACTTTATCAATTTTTTACATTGGATGGAAATTTTCATCATTATCATTTAGAAGAATTCATAAACGTTAATGGCAATCAATAGGCAGACTCATTTCAATTCTTTTTGGTAAATGGTCACTTGATAGTGCAGAAAAGGAAAATATTTATTTTAATCTTGTTTGTTGACTTTCAAATAATCACACTGGTAACATTTGAAGATGACTTTCAAATCAAATCTTTATATAATATTAGCAGTGGATTTTGTTTGTTCTTTTGGTGGTTAATCTTGAGGATCTATATGAAAGCACCAACAGCTATTCTCCAGCCTTTTACTGAAAACTTTTTCTTCTTTTTTACTGTAAGTATGAAAGATTGACCTAAATAACTCCTTCATGGGAGACTGTAGAATGTGGGACATGCAGTGCCCATTGCAGCATTTCTTAGGTATTCTGAATTGAATCATGTAAGACTCAAAGACCAAAATAATCAGAGATGCTCTCAACCCAAATAACAAAATGAAAATGAACTCTAACAACATGATCAAATATCTTGCCAAAACCATTATAATAAGAAATACTTTTGCTTCTAATGATACATTTCACTCTAAAATACTTTCACTTATAATATTCTGGTGGTGAATATCCTGGTTTCCACCTTAAAGCTTTCATTTTTTCTTTCTCTATGTAGGTTATAGAGAAGTCTCATTGTGCATATTAATCTGAGGGGGATATTTTCACTGCTCATACATGGGGTTTGAGACAATGATTTTAAAAGGGATGGGATTTTTCCCGTGTCCTCTATGGGCAGTTAGTATAATTGCCATGAATTTGGCCAGGTGTAGCTAAATAATGTTTCAGGAAAAGAACTAGAGAGCAAAGCTTTTTGCACAGTAATTTCCTGGGTGAGGTTCAACAAAATGAAAACTCATCCGAAACCCTGCTGGGATTCCATCAGCAAGCATTTATTTGCATTGCTGGTACACCTGCTTACATAGTAATAACACACCAGTGAGTTAAGTCACTATGCCAATGCAAATTAGCTTTATTTTGAATCAAACCCTAGATTTTAAAACATACAATGTTATTAAAAAAAGAAAAAAAAACAAAACCTTCCGTAATGCCACTAGATACATGCAGGAGACTGATGGAACTCAACAAAACCCCCAAAACCTGCACATTTATTCTGGCCTTTTCTGCTGCTGCTGTTTTGAATACTGATATATCCCATAAGAGTACCTAGTCTATTTATAGGATGTATCTGGAACATATGTTTTCCTCCTCTGCTATAACTAGATTTTCTTTAGCCGGTGCTTTGCCATCTGTGATTTTTTTTTTTTCAAAGTTGGTCCTGTATTTCAGTCTGGGGACAAATTCGAAGTGGTCTTCTCTCTTTTTTTAATACTATCTATCCTTACCTGCAGATGGACTGTGATTTTCACATGAGCAGTATGTCCTGTGTGTGCTTGTATGTTTGTTGATGCAATTGTTAGTCTTAGAAAGGGATCTAATATCAACAATAATTCGATCTAACATCAACAATAATTTCTCAGTTCCATGGACTCATTTCTGATGTTTGAGCCCTAACTGCTTAAAAAAATTCAGAATAAAATAGGAGCTAATTAAAACATAATAAAAACTTATTTTGTATACTGGAATTATCAAGGTATCATGGGAGATTCAGCTGCCAAAATCTCACTGAAATTTATCCTCTGTTACAGTCGTTTGAAAATCTCAACCTGTGCCAACAAGCACTCAGTGATCACAATGAGGTGGGGGATTTTGAACCTGAATAGAATAGCAAGAATTCAGATGTCAAGCTATGTAACAACAATAGAGATCTAAATTTTATCCTGTATTTCAGTCTTCAGCACGTTTCAAATTTATTCAAACACTCTTTTCCCTTAAGTGCCTTTCCTTTGTTTCCAGGAACTAAGCACAGATCCACCCTGGATTCTGCCAGCACAGCTATTTCAGTCAGGAGTGTGAAGGCAAAGCTGTGGTGACAGAAGAGCAAGCAAGACACTTGTTCTGGCACTGAGGCCCCTGGCATCTTGTGTGAGCACACATGGAGGGTAACAAATGCTCAGGAAGCATCCAGCTCACACAGAGCTCAGCCAGAGTGAGAAAAGCCCTTTTTGCAGAGGGAGATGGGTGCTGGTGCCTTAGGACCCTGTCATGTGTCCCCACAAGTCTGTGGGGTAGAATCACAGAGCTCTGTCATCACCCCTGGATTTTGAAGCCCTTTTTTTCTGCTCCACAGACACCAGTTCATTCTAGAATTGCTCTTGAAGGAATCCAGGTCTGTTCTGGTGACAGGTTGATTCACTCTTTGTGAGCACTTCTTTGCTGGATAATACAGACGAGGCTGTCAGGTTTTACCCTCTCTTCTCAAGCTTCCAATGTCATCCTTGTAGACTCTACACTCAGGTATTTAATATTTTTCTCATGAAAGTATCCTGCATTTCTTGTTAAAAAAAAAAAAAACAAACACACACCCACACAAAAATCCCTAAGACTGAAAAATCCTAAACTAACCTTGCTTTAGGAGGGATTTGAAGTAGCTGATTTCTAGAGGTCCCTTCCAGTCCCAACTATTCTTCAGTTCTGTGCCAAGCTCTTCCTACCTATGTATAAAAGTGTATAATAGGACAGTAAAACTGTTGTTCTATCCACTCTGGAATGTTTTTTCTGTTGATGGCAGGACTAGTGTAGGGTTAGGCACAGCACGGATTTGAAGGCAATATAAGCATTGGATGCAGAGTGATACTGACTTGACTCTCTGACTGCAAGAGAAGTGCAGAGACATTCACCTCCCCTTTTCCTTTGTGGTCCTAAGCTTGTCACTATTCATTTCTACTTTGTAAAGGTGAAGCTTTCAGAGGCTGAGGATGTTGGTTGTATACTGATTTTTAGTCCTACTAGGAAACTGCAATTGGCCTCAGTGCTGATAACTCTTGTCAAAGAATGCCAGATCTGGACCTCAACTTATATTCAAAATCTACCCACAGAAAAATAATTTGTCCATAGCTAAATAAATAGAAGGGTTTACAGTGTATGTGCAGACAGATTTGGTTTATTTTTTGTGGCACAGGGCTGCCTGTGTCATCAGGAAACCAAGTGAACCGCAGGACAATTTGTGTTTTGAGGCAGTTTCATTTTATGCTGCTGTCAGAAAGTTCTTGATTCCAAGGGAAAACCATTATCATTGCCTCATGGCAGTGATGCACTGGAACCATTTCTTCTTGCTGGGGCCATAAGCTTCCCTTATTTGGCAGACTGTGATACAGCTTTCCCACTGCACACCAAGATGCTGAGTTCCAAGTACTGACCCAGTGTAGGATCACATGTATCCAGCAGGTTGGACCCTGTGTTGAATCTGGCATGCCAAAATAATCATTTTGAAGAAACTGGAAATCCTTTGGTTGGGTCAAATTCTTCAAGGAAGCAGCTGCTTGGCTTTCATCCTGCCTTTCCCCCAAGAGCATTACTCAAGCAACAGGAATATTTTTATCTTAGGAGACACACAATCATAAACACTTTGACAATAAGAAGCAAACATTGTTCAAAAATGTCTTTGACTGTATTGGTGGTCTTCAGATTAATTTTTCTGGGCTTTTCTGTTTCCCATGGAAGGTATGCATACACCATAGAAAAAGTATCCATAAAAGGTGAGCTCCTGAGGATGATTGTGTTCCTTTGTGCTGTCTCAGGAGACCTGTTTGGTAAAACTCCTGCATGATTTGTTTCTTTGTTCTTGCCTTTTATTGTACACATTTTCAATATTCGCTAAAACTGGTAAAGAGCTGGTTTAAGCAAAAGATTTTTATTCAACTCACTAAATAAATTAGTTTGACAGCATAGTAAATTCATCAGCTTTCATTGTATTTGGGGATGTTAGCTATAGAAAAACATCAGCAGTCACATGCTGCTTTTCCATTAATGAATGGACTTAAGGATGAGAGAGTTGGTGAGATTGGCAACTGGATCTAAGCTTTTTGGTGGTTGTCACCAACTATTATAAAAAAGCCAGCTTGGTGAAAATAAAAAAAAAACCAAGAAAACTTTTTCATGCTCATTGTTCAAATATGAGTGGAACGGTTCATTCCAGCATTGTTTGCAAAGAGTAGGAGTGACAGAAAAATTACTACCACAGCTGGAAAGCTAGAGGTAGAATGGACAAAGGGTGAGTGAGTCCTTCCCAAGTAGGAAGCAAAGAGAAAATCTGCTTGGAAATCCTACATCTCTACTGACTAGAGACATATTTTTTGTAGATGATAAACTGAGCTGAATCTGTTTACAGTTAAATCTTTTACACAAATCTGATAATGTTAACAAGGAAATTTTACAGGTATGTTTAGGTTAAGATTGGTGATGTTTACAATAGCTGTGCTTGCCATCAAACAAGTGAGGTCTCTGCCTTAATGCAAAACACTTGGCTAGAACCAAGGCTTGACAAACTAAACAACACAGGGGCAAAAAAGAAAAAAATTACAAATCAACAAAGCAACAACCTCTCTGCTGCAACTCCCCTCCCTGCCAGTTCCAAAAATGAGAATTATGAGAAGGATGACAATTGTAGGTTTGTGAGGTGAAGTGCTTCAAGGAGTCAGAGAGCAGCAACTGGTGTAAACTTGTGTTTTAAAACTACAGGGAAATTAGAAATGAGCTCATCTTGATCTAAAAATCAGGCAGACTTTGCTAATAGGATCTGTAGAGTTGTGACCACATTAAGGAGCCAGACAAAAAATATATCTACTCCAAAAGAGATATTTTCATGTTTCTTATCCAGATCTTGGCAATACCATTCCAGGAATAGGATTTAGCTCTAGAGTTGAACTAAAAAGCTCTGTATATTTGAAATACTAAGTGGGTTTTTTTAATGCTTTCTCTATTTAATGCACTTTCAAATAAATTTAATGGTAATATCTGCTCAGCAAATTGTTTGTCTGAAAGAGAATGCAGGGTGTGTGGATTTTAATGTGTTGATGAACAGAACATACAAAAGTCTGTTATGATCACTTGAAAAGAAGTGTGCATCCAGTACAGTAATACTGAACATTTTAAACAGGACATGAGCTAGATGAAGCTAATAGTTCATTTATAGGCAATGAAATAGTAATAAACAAACTCAAACTACCATACAAATTTACTGCACATGTTCTGCTGATAAATTACTTTTTGCATATAATACTTTTTTGAATTATTTCATGATAATACCACTCTTCCTATGCTTTATCCTTCTGAAAAAGTTTTCTTTCATTCACAAAATATTATTTGGCATTAGACAAGAAATAAACTATTGAAATAATTCCTTTGTTCATTTTAAAGTGCAACAGTAAAAGTGGCAAATTATCCACAGGATGACACAAAATAGATGACATTTAAACATTTTTTCTGAGAAGTTGCATTCTGTTCAAAGCAGGAATATTGGAAACATATATTTAGAGTGAATAAATTTCACAATGCCATCCAGAGAGAAATAACCCCTGGGTGATCTGATTTTTATAAAATACATAAATAGTTTCTGAGAATTAGTTGTAGAAACAATATGTCTTATTCCTCTGTTTCCCTTATGTAATAACATTTTGGTCCTGAGGGATGACAAGAAAAAATAGTTTCATTTACTAGGGCTTGAATTTGATGGTTTTAAATCTATAATTTTGTGACTATTTTCTATTTGCAATTTTTGTCAAAGACAGCAAGAAAATGTCTAGTGATGTTGTTGGTTCTGTACATCGTTCCATGGTTGTTTGTGTTTTTATATTCATTCAGAACATTTCGTTCCATAAATAATTGATACTGTAACATTTACATATTGAAATCTGCGGTAATGTTTTCCTGAGCAAGTGATCAAATCTATGCTTAGGAATAAAAAACTCTGGATATATATGTTGACAGTAGCTATAGATACAAGTCTCATCACCCCTTACAAAGACTACAAAACAATTAAATCTGTATAAAGACCTTACAAGTCAGGCATTTTCTGCACGAATTCTGGTGATTTAATTCTTATTTTCTTCCAAGATGCAAGATCAGGTTCTGGGAAGTAATAATTTGAACATTCAGTACTATTTTTGCATATACCTATTGTTCACCCAAACCCAATGTTTAGATGTTGCAGAACATTTTTAATGTATTAGTGTTGTTAATCTAATTTCATAAGCCACAGAAGTATTTAGCCTAGAAGGGAGGGAAAGGTGGTTTAAAATCTATTTGCTCATCATATGATGCTTGATGGATGTTAGCTTGTACTTACTGAAAAAACTGTATCTACAAAGGGAAGTGATGCCATGCATGGGAACTTGAAAATAGCAATAAGAACAAGGGACTTGGATCTTTGTAAACCAGGAATAGAAATTGAAATGAATTATTTTTCAACAGATAAAATTGCAGTTTTTTAATTTCTCATTTTATTTTACTGTTTAAAAATCCTTTTTTGTTATACACTACTCAGACACAGAAAAATTTTTAAAAGAAATTATAATATGTAGCTCATATTCCTTTTTTTTCCTGTCAAATAACCAGATACTATTTTTTCAGTGCTTTAGTAAGTCCACATATCCCTGTGTGGAGAATATTTTATTGTTTAGAGCTATAATACTATTAGATTTTAGTGAAATATTAGCTACGAGTAAGGAGTGGAGGGAACCTCATTTAATACATATATATCCCAGGAATCACTTTTTATGGTTTTATGTATAAAGAATCCAAGAGAACCTCAGCATAACCTCCACAAAGAAAACTCTTATTGTTATGTTTCATCATTGAGAAATGTTTATGGGTCCCATAAGATTTAACTCACATGTTTAAATAATTTGTGTAACCTTTTGGCCATGTAATTTATTTGATTTATCTGAAATGATTGTAGACAAGAAATTTCACCAGCTCTGCTTTGTTTGAGAGTCTTTTCATAAAGCAGTGGAAAGAAAATAGTTATCAAATTATATTAGGCTAGGAGTTATTGTAAGCAGCCCCCACAAAAGCTAGGCAAATTATGGGGTTTTCTCCTAATTTCATCCATATTACATATTACATTATTAAATGTTTGGCATAATTTGATATGAAGAGACAGAGTGAGGATTTGCCAGCAAAAAAAAAACAAAAAAAGCACATCTTTTCTTTGAGTGAAGGGAATTTGCAACAGCACCTGCATGAATCCACAAGGGGATCACAGCACTACTCCTTCAGGAGCCCCATGTCATGGACAGGCACAGATGCATCCATGAGCTCTCTCAAGTATGGGGACTGCAGTCTGTTTCTCAATGTGGTTTTTTGCACTAAGAGTTCCAGGTAAGCTTTTTCTCTTTATGCTTAATTTAAATGGTTTTGCATTAATATCCAGCCCTGTTACAGTTTGATTAGTATCAACAGTGCCCTATACATGTACTAATCAAGCATGAATATGGTTAGCAAGCTCTTGTATGCAGCCCTGAATATAGTCTGGAAAGTTCCCTTTCTGCTGGCACTTGAGGTGCCTGGCTATATTTTGGGTATGGCATTGGCTGCAGTACCTCCTGTAAGTACATTTTTTTTCTCTTCAGGTGCATATGTACAAAACAGCAAAGCAGAGAAATTATGCAGCATATAACAGCAGAGCCAACAAAATCTCACAGTCTCTGTCCTCAACCAGCTCCTTGGATGAGTTTTTTACTTACATGAGAGGACAGGAGGCACTGATTAAAGGATTGCTTAGTACTAATGAAAGGCCTTAAAGAAGCCAGAGAGACATCTTCCAAAAAACACCCCTAAATTGTAACCCTTCTTGTCAAGCCATTGAGAGAGTTTGCAGAGTGAATAACTTAGCTTTTCTGTTCAAACCAAGATGGTCCCAGTCACAGTTCCTTCAGGATTTCCTAAAAGGTGTAAGAAAAGTGAGGACATTGTTGAAACAAAATAATTTGGATATGATGATTTTCAAAACCTGGTAAAAGCAGAAGCAATCTCAGCAGTCAGAGTCAGTTATTTTGATATGAAATAAGTGTGAAGAGGACTGAAGGCAGAACTGTCAAATTAGTTCTCTTTAGTCTCATAGTGATAAAAGCTCATGACTACTCATTAGGCTTTGAAGAAAGACATTCCTAGTGAATTTATTAGTGTAAAGCAGGCGCTTCATCTGTGATCTTTCCTCAGCAAACACTTTTTGCTAAAATTCCTGGAGGACTCACAACCGAAAGAATTCATCCTGGTAATAACGTGCTAATGTACCTGGCAACAATGATCATTTTGGACTGTTAAGAGTTAATGAGGATTAAGAGGACAAATGCTTCCAAAGAAGCCAGCATAGTTCAGCTATGGCAAATCAAATTGTTTTGCCTCTTTTAAGATGAATTATCACAAGTAGAAGAATATTAGGTGGTGGTACCTAACTTGGATGCTACTTTTGATTTTCTTTCATCCATAAGCACATTTTTTGCCTTGAAATCCTATCCAACTGTGTGGTCCTGTACTGCTTGCATCTTTTAGCACAGTCTTTCCTTGGTAGCTCTGCACATAATAGAGAGTTCCTCCTCTGATGTAGGGCACAGAAGCAGTGAAAACTCTCCTACGTACAGGACATTTAAATCCTGCAGTGATGCTGTAGGAGGGAATAACTCCTGGTGCTGTGAACAGCTAGTAAAAATAGAGGAAATCTTGATATCCTCTCCTTTTGACTCGCTAGGGCAAAATAGCATATAGTTTCAGTATACAGGAGAGGAAGTAAACTTTACTTCAGCTGTACTTAGAGGACACCAGATTGCTGTTCCATGGTCTGCTCAGCTTTACCTTCTTATCTGAATTGTGTCTACACAGATCTACATAGATCTGTTGAAAGTAAAGCCTGGTAACTAAACTATGAGTTCAAACTTGATTCGTCTTTGGTGCATCTGTTTCGTGGTAAGTGTTTTGATGAGTGGGAATGGGAAGTGTTAACACCTTGTAAGATGATTTGCTATGTGAGAAAACTTCACTTTACAGCAAGATAAATAGCAGCCCGTCCAACTTTGCAACTGCCAAATCAGTCTCCCAATAGCCTGGAGAGCAGAGAGGGTAGGTTGATCTCCAGTGTGCCTAAAAATAAGGCAGGAGAGCTGACGATTTGTCACAATGCCTGTGGATTACCAGAAGTTTCATTCATGGCCAAAAAGCCTTCGAGTCTGAAGTGGTTACGGTTATCTCTTAGAAGTACCTGTCAAAGACACTGAAGTCTATTTATCTTTTACTACAGTTTAGGAACATCTTGAATTGTCATATTCCACCTGTTCTCACAACCACAATGTTTTCCACTAATCAAAAACCATCAGATTTGTAGCCTCGAGGCACGATCAAGGTGTCAAACAGAATTTGATTTTTACCACTTTATATTCCTCTGAAGTGCAGATGATTCTGACTTGGCAGCAATATTCCATGCAGAAGCAAATTCTCAGGACTCCCAGGTACAATAAGTGGCCCTCATCAGAGAGTTTGTGCAATACATCTGGACATAATACTGAGGAAGTAAGCCCAGAAATATTGTACTTTGCAATCACAATATGTGTTTAATGTGAGAAGACAAGGACATACAAAGCATATTTAGGATAACAAAGGGTAGTTACATTCAGAATAAAATAGCCTTTATTAATGTTCTGTTTTGATAATCAAATATGTCCTTTAAAGTAGTACAGATTATGCTCTTGTTCAGCTGTCTGTAAATTTAATTTTGAAAATCAGTAAAGCCTCAACCTTAGTGGACTCAATAAGCCACCTGACAAAGAGCTAAGAGATTTTTGGCTTTGACTGTTGGAAGAGAGAGGGGATCTCTTCTGACAATCTGTAGTAAATATCTAGGCTATGACACAGGACACAGTCTTTAACTCCTAGGAGTCTTCAAAAATTAAAGACAAGGTACTGCCTTCCAAATTCATTGACTACAGCTATTTCAAAGTAATTAGACATGCACAAAATTTCCTTTTAAGGTTTTTGACAACTTTCATTATTGAAGCCAATTTTGATGAAAATTACTGTTGTTGAATCTTTTGTGCTTTCCACCTACTTCATAGCTCTCATAAAACCTGCAATTTGAAATTTTGAAAATCCCCTGCAGTTCCCTGTCTATCACCAGTATGTTTGCAAAAAATAATTTCTGATAACAATGTATTTGCTGTAGTTGATCTTACTACTGCCTGTATTCCAATTCATTAATTATTCCTTTTTCTTGACACCTAATTTCTGGAGGTTAAAATTTCATAGGAAGTGTTATTAGCAGCATATTGCATTTGTTCTCTTGTTTGATATTTGTTGGTACCATTTTCTGCCTCTTTCACGAGAATACCGGAGGTGGTATTTTGCTTCAGTTACTTGTTCATTTTTGAGCGACCTAAATGTTTAATCTTTACAGAAGAAAAAGAAATATCTTCAAATAGCTTAATTGATAGTATAAGTGTATCTCAATAACCCTTATTCCTGTCCCTAGCATTTTGCCTGAATGTGTATTTTTGGCTACATGGAGCAATTGAATTCCTGCTTTCATCAGAGTTTTCCAGTATGAAGTGTCTAGATGTTAATGATGGAGCACTACAGGAATCTTTCTTCCAGAAGGTATAGCCCTCAAACAGCTTTGAATCATACATTTTAATCTTTCTGGGTTCAGGTGGTCAGCAGGCTATCTATTTCAGCCCCCACGCTTCATTATCTGAACATTAGAGTAGTGCTGGAAAAAGGTAGACCCCCAATGAATCTTATGAAAATATTGTGGTGTTCAAATGCATTATACTGTTGGTATTAATAAGATAAAAAAATTAGGCAGTACAAAGCATGCAATGACATTTTTTCAATTCACAAAAAGAAGCTTTCTTCAGAATATATCTAAAGGAAAATATGACAGCAGGGAAATAGATCTAAAGAGGGGGTTTTTAAGCTTGTGAACCAAAGAATGATGGTAAAGAATGTAGAGTCTGGGTTAAAATACGTGGGTGAAATAGCTGCATATTTCACATAAACAGAAGAAAAGTCTGCATCAAGGTTGCCAAATGATATGTTTTTATATGGAGATGGTCTTCTAAATGAAATTCTAGCATGTTATAGAGGTGTGAAAGAATCAAAGAATAATTGAAGTATTTCTATTTATGAAAGTACCTATCATTTCACTCTCTTTAAAAAAGGCTGAAGCCCTCTTTACTGGGAGGGAGCATATTGCAACAAAGAAAAGAATGGTCAGAGAACTCAAGTCAGAAAATGGGACTACACACTATAAGAAGAAATTGATTCTGTTTAGCACAGTGCATATAATGCAAAGGAGAGGAAAATATGTATGGTTAATATGATTTAGATAACAAATTTCTGGATACTTGTGTTAGGTAGCAGTACTAGTCAAGGTGATGTAAAATTTCTTTCTTCTGGTGAAGGCAGAGTGGCTCTGCCTCCCTGTACTGGGAACAGGATCACTGCTGAAGCTGCGACCTTCCCCACCCAGAGAAAAGGGCCAGTTCTTTAGTATGTGTTTTGACTTTGTAAATCCTACTGTTAAAGACAAGTCATGGAACTTAAAGGCAAAATCTTTAGCATATTAGCAAAACAGACAGTGTTTCGATGGCAGTAGGCAATAGCACCAAGTCATGTGTCACCAGCTTTCTTGTACTCTTCTGTATGACCAAGGGTGATTAAAATGTTTTCTAATGGATTGTTCTAACACAGGAAGGTTTGTGGTTTGATCACTAGAACATATATTTCTTCACAATGCTTCTCTAACAGTGAGAGCCTGCACATTGAAGCCACTGGGGCATTTTTTGAGAAACGTGTAAGCAATATTTAGAGAAGTTGGTTGCTATCAACAAGAATTGTGAGAGTAGCACAATGTTTTGTTTGGTATCTATAACAGTAAATCGTGCCCGACTTCAAGCGATGAGGAGACTTCACCTGACCAGAATTTGTCCTTACACCAAATATCTATTAAGAGTTTTTCAAAACCCTTAAATCACGTAGGAGGCAGAAGTATACATGTAAATTTCAAAGCAGTTGGGGCATGTTTTTAAATAATATCTTTTCAGCTATATGGTTTGGTATTAAAACTGTACTATTTTTATCTGAAAAAGGCACCAGCACTGCAGAAAGCCAATACTCTCCAATTACACATGAGGATAATATTTTACTTACTGCAATCCATTCTCATTGCAATCTCTTGCCTGTCTTTTCTGATCCATATCCTGGGAGGAAAAAAAAAAGACAAGAAGCACAGAAAAAGACAAAGAGCACAGAAGTTACAAGAAAGAACCTTAAACAAACCTCAGGCCCCTAATTTTACTGCTCATATGTAGTTACTCTTTTCTTGAATGGTGCAATGAAGAAAATAATGCATGTGATAAAGTAGGGGAATATTTTATGATATGCTAATAGGACTGATTCAGATAAAGAATTGTACCAAATGGTACAGTTGCTCATATTTTAATGTCCTTGGGGAGAGTTTTACCAAAACAACTTAGTCCACAGAGTTACTACAAAATCAGATTAATACAGTGATGTCCTGCAAATAAGTTATTACAAGTCTTTGCACTTCAGACTCTACAGCAAGTACACACACTTCTACATACCAACCACGGACTGGGCTAGAGACTGGATAAAAATCACTATTGGCATTAGAAACTGAAAATATTTTTTTTCTGGATACTTGTGGAGTGGTAACCTGGGAATAGCTTCTAATCCCACTGCTGTGCTGGGTTGGGAGTAAAACAGGAATGGCTTTGATCAACATAAGTAATATTTTGCTGTACTTTGTACATCACAACATGGAAGTAGAGAGTCAAAAGACAGGGAAATAAATTTGTCCTGTTTGTGGGTCGTAGAGAAGAAAATTCTCATGTAAGAGATTATTGTTATTGCTGTAGTTGGAGAAAGAGAGTTGTTCTCTAACACAGAAGCTGTTAAGAAACAGCCTTAGAAATTATTAGGAAGGAAATTGATTATTTCCTTTCTCGCCATCTAGCTCTGGGGAAACAAATTTTTTTGTGAATTTTATTTTTTTAAATGGCTAAACGAAATACTTTTCACCTAAAAAGTAACTAGCTGTCAGTATATGTAATTCTTCTCAGCAGTTAAGATGCAGTGTCACAAACATTTTTTCAAATTGAAATATATTGTTAAAGCATGGCTTAACAAAGTTCAACGGTGATATTCGCATTACTGTATTGCACAATCGTTTGAACAAGACAAAAACCAAAATTAGACAAAGACAAAATTATAGTGCACTACAATACAAGGTTACTAATTATACTGGTCACTTACCAAAGTTTTGCTGTTGGTAAAAGGTCTCTGAGCCTCGAGGAGAGCCTTGAGAGGTGTCCAAGCTCAAGGGGAGCGCCAGGCTGCTTAGCAGAGAGAACTCAAAGGAGGCTTGCTGTCATAATTATGGAATAAGGTGCTTGGCTTGTAGTCAGATTGCATGGGGTGGAAAAGGTGCGAGTGAGGCTCCTTGTATCCACAAGTTTCTTTGTTCCTTGATCAATGAGCCTGGGAAAAGCCACCCGCTATTAATGTGCTAATGGCGTGATCCTGTTCCAAGCTCAGCTGCATTGATGCTCCCTGTGCCACTCTGCTCCTGAGAGTTTTCAGCCAACAGACTGGAACTGGAGAAGCTCTTGGCCTGCTTACAGCTCAGCCCTTTGCCTCCTTTGGAGCTTGTACCAAACTGCTCCTAGTTTGGTTGAGTTGAGTGTGTCCACCGCAGAAAATATTTAACTGGTTGAGCCAAAGGACAGAAGTATCAGTAGGATGGGACATAATTTTACTTCTGAATGGCATATTCAGACCCACAAGGTATAGCATGAAATACTATAGACACAAAGGAAGCTGGTCATTAGTTAGAACACATTGGGCTTTGTTGCTCCTTCTCAAGCGTGGTAACAAAATGAAGGGATAAAAAAGCTTTAACACTAATATTATATAAAATAAATGTTTTATATGTCAAGTCTAAAGTTGTAACAAAAAAATGTTTAGATTTCAGTGACTCGGTAAAAAAATCTCTATTTTGATTTACTCCCAGACAGCTTTCAATCTGTCTGTGAACAATGAACCCATAGTATTAATAGGACACTACACAATGTGTTTTCTTCTTTATAACAGTGTGAAGGAATACAGAAGCATTTGGGGGAAAAAATGAACTTAAGTTTTGAGTGCTTTATCTGGCTGCACTCCAAAACAAATGGAGCACATGGAGGGCAGCTACTCTGGGGTGCTGAGAATATCTGTCAGGCTTAGAGTACTGAATGGTCTTTGTTCACCTCTTAGAAGAAATAGTGCAGAGAGATTACATAGGGTATGTAGGATATATTTGTACATTATGTGTGTATATTCACTGCTGGTTGTTCCAGGAGCACATTAAAAAGTGAGAAAAGCAGAAGGTGACATTATCTTATTTTCCACTGAATGTTTCTAAATTAAGTCAGCATTTCCTGGAGTACAAATTTGTGGTCATACATTTTTGAAGTTCCCACCTGTTCCAATTCTGTCTGAAGCTGATTGTGAAGCTGTTGCATATAAAACCACAAAGTAACATCTGTGGCTTCCACAATGGAAAGAGAAAAATTTCTATATTAGCCCAATATTCATGTTTACCATATCACAAAAGTTAAAATTTCTGTATTATGGATTCTGAAGCTGAAACAGTTAGTGGGGCTTTAAATGAAGGTTTTCTACAAAGAGAATGAGACATTTTTCTTGACACCTCTATACCTCTTAGTGATCTTTCTAGTTGACTGCAGAGATCCCACTGCTGGTCTTCTGCTGTGGCCCCGAGTCTTACCCCCTGAATTTTTTTTTTCTTTTACTTGATTTTTGTTTTTCACTTCAGTGTTGTCGGACAGGGGTGATATGCTGAAGCCAGTGTAGCAACCCATGTTTCACATATTGCTGTTCCTGCTCAATAAAGTGTATGTGCTTTGCTCTCTTTTTTAATGGCTTGTCCATTAGGACAGCTTTCTGTTTTAATTTTCATGGGTCTTATTCGAGATAGTTTTAAAAATCCAAATACGAGAAAATGTATTCCCTCCTTGATCTGCTTTAATGGAAGTTGTGCCTAGGGGTGAGAGGACAATAGATCTTCCTGTGTCTGAGTGAGAATGCTTCTTTGGAGATTCAGAAAGGTGATTTGTCTTTAAAATGATGTTGTTTAAAACTTATTTGTTTCTTTCTTAAATGCAGGAAACCAGAGCTTCTGGCCACATAGAAGTAACCAGAATCTTAAAAAAAATACTCAGGTACTTGGAAATTATTTCTAGGAATCTTGGAATATGAGATTTGCAGGTTTATGGTATGTGCAAAAAGAAAATCTTAAAGGTGTAAAGTAAGCCAGGCACAAGCATCTTCTGTCTACTTTCAAGTGTTTATTTCCTGCATCCTTGTGTCCTTCTAACATCTGGCAATGAAATAAATTCTTAAGATTGAAATGCAACACCAGGGCTTAAATTTCCAGAGTGAATGTAGTTTAAGTGAGTTGCTGCAAATGCATTGGAATGAACAGCAAGCAAACATAAAAATTAACTAACTACTTGCTAGGATGGATCTGCTCCCATGCTCTCTCTGCAATCAAGTATCAAGCTTAGAAACCATCTTTTACTGTAGTAGCTCATGTATTCCTAGGAGGACTTGTTGTGTTTTGTTGTTTGGAATTTTTTAATGTCTGGGGTATTCAGAGGTGTTCAGGCCTCCCTTTCTGTTGTTTATTCTTTGCTCATTTCCTCCCCTCTTCTGGGCACTGGTGAGGCAGAACCTTGAATCCCTTGTTTCATTCTGGGCTCCTCACAACAGGAAAAACATTAAGGGGTGACATGGAGGTCCAGAGGAGGGGATGGAGCACAAATGCTGTGAGGGGCAGCTTGAGGGAGCTGGTAGGGCTGAGCCTGGAGGAAAGGAGGCTCAAGGGGAACCTTATTGTTCTCTACACCCCCCCGAAAGGAGGACGGAGTCAGGTGGGGATTGGTCTCTTCTCCCAGGGACAGGACAAGAGTGAATCACCCCAGGTTGTGCCAGGGGAGATTTGGTTCAGATTTTATGGAAAATTGCTCCATAGAAAGTGTTGTCAAGCATTGGAAGAGTCTGCCCAGGGAAGTGATGGAGTCACCATCTTTGGAGGTATCCAAAGGAGGTGTGCATGTGGCACTGGGGGATATGACTTAGTGTTGGACTTGGCACAGTTGCATTTATGTTGGACTCGATGATCTTACAGGTCTTTTCCAACCTAAATGATCCTATGATTCCACACTTAACATACATTAATTTTTCAGAGGAGTGCCTGACTGATTCCCTGAATATTGAACACTGTATCCTGTCAGGGGTGCTCAAAGGAGATTGTAAGATTTCTGAAATATTGATTCAGTTAAAATACTGATTCTTAAACTCTCAGTTGTTATGTAAGATTTCTGAAATATTGATTCAGTTAAAATACTGATTCTTAGACTCTCAGTTGTTATTGCCTCTTGCTATGAGAAGGAAATAACTTTTGTTTTGTGGTAGAAATGCAATTGGCTACAGCACTCAATATCATGGGGTACACACGAGTAGCTGCCCTGAATAAGATGTGGTGCAGATGCATCAAAGAGTAAGTAGACCAAATGTTACTGTTAAATAGGTAAAATATTTCCTGTGGTGGAAGTCCCATGTCTATAAAACACTGGTATATACCAGCTTTGGTGGCCTTCCTTATAGGATATTCTGTGTTAAACAACTGATTTTTTAAATCAAAGAAAATGTAAAAACCAAAATGGAAAACTATTTACTTCACCAGCTGCCTGCTTCCAAGAAATGTATTCACCATAAGTTTAGCATATTCCCCTCACAATACAGGATTGTTGTACACATTTTTTTTACCTAAAGTGTAAAGTTCCAATTTCAGTTCTGCTGGCCTCTCCAACTTTCAATGCTTACTTTTTTATATGTTATTGTTATTCTATAACCTGGAGGGTGCAGTTAGTTTTATTCTCCAGATACCTTATCTCTAGTCATTCCCCAGCCTAACCACTGTGCATAAAACTTATTTCAGACCACTTCCCCTGAAATGTAAAAATATTGTTTACAAAAAGAGCAGGGGGAGAACGTAAGGTCTATCATTGCATAAATAATTTCAGTCATGACATGGGAAATGTTTTTAAAAGGAAGACATACCAATAACTGAATAGATTTGGGGGAGAAAAGGTCTTTCTAATAGGAAGCTTTTAAAGCCTGAAGTTGAGGGGGCAATGTTCCTGGAGCCCCTTTTAGTAGCTAGTATAGAATGTCTCATTTCACATGCATGAAATCTGCTCTTCATTCACCACATAATGGCTTTGCTAGATGGAAAAGTCAGGATGCAGGTTCCAGCCTCCCTGAAATAGTCACAGAGCCTTTCTGCATCTTCCCTCTGCAAACCCAGCCACGGCTGGTGCAGGCAGGGCTTGCTTAGCTGCAAACTGAGACATCAGATGGAAGCTGACATTTCCCTCTCACACAAGTCTGTGCAAATGCTAAGGCCCATGGCACAGTACTTCCCAAGCAGGTGGTACAAGGATGCCAGTAGGAGCACATCCCAAAGGCATTTCTGCAGCATGGAATAACTCACTCAACCTGCTGGAGGTTTCTAAATGAAAGATGAAGACATTCTGTTTTGGACAGCTGTTGCCACAGATTCCTATTTTGGGGTTTGTTCCATTCCATTTTAACCATTTATCAATATGGTCTGTATCATTTACATAGCTGATGGCTTTGGGAAAAAAAAAGAAAAACCCATACTAAATTCTTCCAGTCAGCATCATTTTTCTACTAAAAAAGAATGCTCAGGGAATGATAAATTGCACCTCTTTTTCTTCTGCTTCTTAGTTTCCTTTGAGAACAGCAAGTGATTACTATATCATGGAGTTCTAGCTTTAAAGTCAGAGTTTCAAAGTGTTTCTGCTAACTCACATATTTTTCTCCAGCTATGTTATTTCAGGTCTGTAGGTAGCTCTGTTTACTAAGTTCAGTGCAGTGAAACATTGTACTGTACTAAACTAAACTTTTCTCATCAAAAGCCAATTTATTCATAACACTTCACTATGAACTGCGTTTACAGCTGAGTATTGTAAGCCATTTTCCATGCAATAACAAAAATTTACTACTGCTGTTTGTTTTTTGTTTTTAAGACACATTTTTTCCACCTTAATACTGGTACCCTTTCTCGTGAAGGATACTTAATAGCTTTAATTATGCCTATTGTTTACTGAGGAAACAGCAGCATGACACTTAAAAAACCCCTTTGCCTTATAGTTAAAGGACAAAGTTCATGCAGTTGGTGAAGGAGTCTCTGCATGCAGGTGTGAAACTTCAGTGCAGCTATTACTCTGTTTTTACAGCTGTTGATCTTTCACACCTCTCAAGCAGACCATGCTGTGCAGGAATTGATATGTAGAAAATAACTGGGCACCATGATCAAGTATCACTGCCCTCGTAATTCTTCTGCAGCATTTCAGGATGGTGTTTATGTTTTCTTTCCACTTGTTTTAGATTAAGTACAAAAGGAATGAAACTGGTCTGACTATTTCAAGTGAAAAAGAGTCTTGGTGCCTGCTCTATATACAGTTATGGCTTGGTTGTTGTTTTTGTTGCTTGGGGTTTTTTTCTCTATTTAATTTTGCGTATTATTATTCCAGTTGTGTAATTTTTGTTTCTAAGAAGATGAAATTTAGGTAATGATATAGGAATATTTTACTCAAACCTTGATGAAGACACTTGAAAATTCCAGAAGAGAAGCCTCTTTGAAATAATTAATTCAAAATCTTTACATAGCCCTGATGACTATTGTGACAATGCTAAGAATGAGATATTAGCAGCTCTGTTGTCTATTTGGTAGAGACTTTTCTCATTAAAATGGCTCATTACATCATTTTGGGGTGCTACTAAGGCCAAATATAGAGTCTTCAAGACAGCAAAGGACATTTTCATCAGAAATAGGAATGTCTGATGAGCCAAAAGGAACTAGAAAAAAAACAAATGTGGAACCAGATAATTTTTTAAATGTGAAATTGGAAGGAAGAAAGAGCCGTGAGCAGGTTTCCAAACCAGACAAAGTGGTACTGAAAGGAGAGGAGCATGGCCCAAAAGTGGCTGTGAACTCCCAGCCTCTGCAGTGGGGAGAATAGGCCAGCAGCTGGCCCAGACCCTGTGGGGTGACTTCCATGACCTGGGTTAAAATCTGACCTGAATCTTAGTCCTGGAATTAAAGCTGTTTCTCCAGAAACTGAGGGTCCTTTCTCCTGGCTCTAGCCATTCAAAAGTCACTGCAGAAATGAGGGCAGTGTTTATTTGCTGTAATATATTACCAATAATAAGCTGCAGTTCATAAGAAAGCATAGTAGCATCTCTGGTGTAAATGATTATCAGGCAACTGGCTGCATTCTAAAATTAGACCCTAATGCTGCCAGATCTGATAGCTCTCTCTCTGGCTTTGGGATGTTATAAACATAATTCATAGATGTTGTAATTTTCACAGAGGGAAATAGGACACAGCTGTACATCATCACCCTGAACTCTCAGAACACTTAAGCATATACATCCCATTAAAAACACATTTTTCAGTAAATCACAAGGAAAATATTCCCTGAACCTACTTTTCTCTTATAAATTTGAATCAAATTAATAATGTAAGTAGTTCAATTTTTGTGTTATTACATGTCCATTTTATTTTAAAGGAAGAATTAATTTTTCTTATGGTACCCTTAAAGAAAGAAAATTATTATCATAGGATGGAATTTGCCTACTTTTTCCAACAACAAGAAGTCTGGGGTTTATATTTTCATTGTTATTCATACCATAATATTTTATGTGGCTTTCTAAACTATGCAATTTTGGATATGGAAGTATCTCTACCCTAGGGGTGGTGGGCTGGTAGCAGAGGTTGCAATAAAACTTAAATCTTTTTCTCTTTCCATAATGCACACTATTCATGCTTCATGAAACTGTGCTGTTTGACAGTCCTCCAGATAAATGCAGCATCCTGATGATGTGTCATGCTTCATTATGTTAGCAAGTTCTGCTCCTTAGAGTTAATCAAAAGGCCAGTGGAATTTTCTCACATCTTTTAATGCAAGTTTCTTTCCTGAAGGAAGATCTTTTATATCCCTCTGAAGTTGCTTCTAAGAGCAATTCTGTAAGCAATGAAGAGCATGATAAGGTCAGAGCTGTGGGATGCAGCAAGAAGGGGGGCTGGTTCCCCAGCTGTTTACACAGGTGCTCTGCTGATGTGATCCTGTTGTCCCTGGGGGCTTGGTGTCCCCCTTGGCACGAGGCTGGTTTCCAGTTGTGCCACCAAAGGAGAACTCCCCAGCTGATCTCTGCAACTGTGGCCCGTGTAGAAGGATTGCATGGATGCAGTTCCAGAGCAGAAGTAGTAACACAGTAGAAAAAAAGGACAAAGTAGCACAATTATACGTGTTCTGATAAAGGAATATTATTTCATAGCTTTAGGGCCGTAAGAATGCATTCAAACATCAAACTGGTTGTTACTTTGGTGCTTTAGAACACTACAAGTTCCCAGTGAGGAAGCTGGGGTTATGTATGTCACTGATGTTTATGCATGTACTTTCGTTATTCCACTTTGTATTTATAATGCATGTTTTCCCTTGAGTTATTGCTAGAATCAAAATCCACCTTTAATCAGATATAAAAAATCTACCAATGCAATTTTTATGTGAGAAAGGTTAGCTTCTATTCTTCTGAAAGTTAAGAGGTGTTTCATTCTCTATAAATCAAATCTATGTCATTTTAGAAGTCCCATTGGACTTCTGATCTCTTTTCATTTTTTACCAAAAAACCTAATGAGGTCACCCTCTAGTCTGACATCACTCTTTCCTCTTCCTGCAGGAGCTACAGCAGAAGTACCATTGCTGTGTGAGAGGAATTATCCCTTAATATGGTATCTGTGGATGCTGTGAAGGACAGAAAAATCTTTCTTTGCCCCAAAGCCAGCACACCAGAGAATCACAGAATGACTTGGGTTGGCAGGGACCTTAAAGACCATTTAGTTCCAACCTCACTGCCATGGACTAAACCAGGCTGTTCAGGCCCCCATCTAGCCTGGTCTTGAACACTTCAACCAATCTCAAAATCAGTTGGTTTTTCCTGTAAACCCAAAGAGTACATATTTCTTTTTTTTTTATGAAAACACTATTTTATTTCTTTTATCTTTCAAATTCTTTTTAAATAGGAAGTATTTTCTATTTACATTCTCTGAGCATCTGAGTTAAATCCTCAATTCTACTTGGCTAATAAGTCTAGCTGAGACCTAATCAATGATTAGTTTAGACTGAGACTGAAAATCTTAATAGCAACAAGTATTTGGAGAGAATTGCCAATTCAACTTGCCACTCAGTCTCACAGTCTTGCCCCAAGCATCAGCCTGGAGGGGATTTTTCCAAGGTTTCCTGTAGTTCAACAAACATTAGAAATTATTTTTTTATCAATCTCAAAAAGAGAAATGGGTTTTTCTTCTAAAAGAGAACTAACAACAAAACTAACTGCATAAAAACACCATGCTAAAAGTCGGAGTTGGTTATTTCTGAATTTTGTCAAATATCAGAGCTCTGGATATAGAATTTGTCAGATACCTGCTGCTCCAGAACAGCAGAGGGAGCACAAAACACTTTGTTTTCTTTTAATTTCTTGTTGATGGTGAGATTAACTTAAAAATGACAGTCACAAAGGTTGCTAGAACCCATAGGCCTTCATCAAATTATATATTTTTCAAATTGTCTGATCAGAACTGTTGCTGATGGTATCTCTCATCTCCCAGAAAATCACACACAACTTGCAAGTACTGCTTTTTTTCAACAGGAAATCTGTCTAATCTCTTAATATTGGGTTTGACTTTTGTTTTTCAGCTGAACTTTAGATACCACTTCTTTTCATCACAACCCAAAGGTCTAAATAAGTGGAAAAAGAGCCAGAACTATGTGCAATTTTCTACTTCAAAATAGACTACCTTGGCTGATGTAGTTCAGGAGAAAGTTAGCATCACGATCTTGTCAATTCCATTTTTATGTCTTTTCTCTGCTATACAGCTATGTGTGTGTTCTGCAGCTCTTGAAATATCTTCTTCAAGCTTCACTGCCTGAGGCCACAAGTGTGCAGAGCAGTCCTGTCTCCCAAAGAATGTCAAACATAATGAAAAAATGAACTTGCAAAAGAGCTGATTTTTGTATGCCTTCCTGCTAGCTTCTTCTGCCTGCTCTTTTTGCTTCCCTCTTGTTCTCATAGGTTTTATTTTCTGCTTTTGGAACTGTATCCAAAGCTTTCTCAGAATGAATTGCTTTTAAAAATCTTCCTCATAATGAGGCTTGTCACACAAATGAATGGAGCATTGCTGAACACCCACAACGTGGCACAGGCTGATTCAACCTTTCGATGCTCACTCTCAGAATTAGCATTCTTGTCCAACAATGGTTTTCATCCCTTCTCTTTCTGCTGCCGAAGATTGTGACCTGATATATTCAAGAAATCACACTCACAAAAATGAATGGAAAGTATGAGGATTAAAGTGAAGGTTAACCTCACAGAATAGGAGAACTTTAAAGTCAGGCTGTCTTCCTGATCCATTGGACCTAAGTATTATAGGGGGAGCAGGAGAGTGAGTGATCTCGAATTCCATGCCAAAGGTGAAGGCAGCTTTCCTCACAATGGGCAGAGCCTGTGTGCTTTAAGGGTAACTTCAATGAAACTGCTCCATGGACGAGGCAAACGGGGTTGGGCCACAGCTGCACACCCTTCTGCTTCACCACGGAGGGCAGGAGTGCTCAGCATCCCCTGAACTGCTTTAGACCTCTGAGCACCTAAATCCTGGAGGAGAAACAGGGGTGAGATACCTGCTTTGAACTGGTGGATGCTGGGAGAGTATAGGCTAGGCTTGAAAGCCTTTCTGCCAATTCACTGAAGACATTAGAAGTTAATAGAATAAAAAGAGAACAGCCTCACTGTTGGAGTTCTGAGAACTGAACAGATCTTGTTGGAGCTCTCACCCAAATTACTGGTGCTGAGCAGCCCTAGGGGAGCTGTGTACCCCAGGTTCTGGAGAGTTTTGTGGGCAGTCTTCTTCCCAAAGGGGACATAGTGAAGAATAAAAAAGAGTGACAATTTATCTGAAGTCCTGAATCTCCATTTTGCATGTAATCTCAACCTTGTAAAGAAAGGAGACAAAGGGAGGAGGGGAATGAAAAGGGAGACGTTATCAAGACTTCAGCTCAGCATTGCTACTGAAATGTCCAGTAGCATGGAAATTTAGAAATTAAATTTTTTAAATTGTTACAATAACTTTTCTATTTAAACCTTTAGACATTGTGTGTTACTTCTTGTGCTGATCTGGCAAACTTGCTCTTAGGCTTTCAGCCAGCAATCACGAGTGCTAGGAAAGGTGTAGTAACCCCATCTCAACCAGGAGTCTCTGATGAGTTGTATTGGATGCATGGCATCTTCTGTCATTGCCACACAAGATCTTTTCATGTCTTGGCTTCTTCTACTCAAAATTTTGCAAAAGCAAGCAGTCTAGATGCAACTGGGTATGGCAGACAGCATCACATTTCTTCCATGAATTTTAGTCCCAGTTTGCACTGGTGACCTTGCACAATCTTTGAAAACCTCCACTGCCTCACTGATTAAGCTGACGGACTGATGGTTTTCTGCTTTCTATGCAAAAAATGCATAACACCTTGCTTGATTAGAGATACAATTGCACAGAATTATTAGCATTATGGAGTAGAAATTATGGAAGTGCAATTTATGATCATCTGGCTCCCAGACTACTGCGCTTTATTAAAACAAGAGAATATTTTGAGGAAGAAAAATAGGATACAGGAGCAGGGTAGCTGATGATCTCATATTCAATTCCACTTTAGGCAAAAACAAAGCATGCAAAATTTAGCCCAGAATGATTAACATTCCTGGGGTTATAAACTATACTGAAAACCAAATGCTATGAAGGAAATTATTAGACAACCTTAATTAAAAACATCACTACCAGCTCTCCACATAATAAACACACTTGATCTGAGTGAAAGAAAACGAAGTTAATGGTGAATAAACATTTGAAATAAAAGGGAGATGTTACAACCTAATGCTGGGGGAGGTCTTCATCCCTCCCCATAGTCCCTGCAGCCCCATTTCGGCTAGTGGTGGTGGATAATCAAGAAACCACTGAATTTGGGAAAGATATACGTATCCACCATGTAACACAGAGGCAAAAGTGAAGCAGAAATTCCCATTATATCTAAGTTCGATGAGGAGGAGAGGGACAGAAGAGGCAGAAAGGCTGTGCTCCCTGGCAGCTGGAGGAGGCAGAGGAGAGGCTGGGCAGGGAGGTGAGCTGACCTGGCACCTCTGTTTGGGAAGGAGCCAAGCCTGGCTGCAGCAGTGAGCAGGAGCCCAACGGGGAGCTCCGGGCAGGTGGAGCCTTAGACAGGTCCAGGCTGGCTGAAGCAGAGGTCAGGCTGAACAAATTTGATTACCTTCTCCTAAGAAGGGACAATGACAGCTGACAGGAGTGCCACCGCAGACATAATCTCCTTGGATTTCAAGAAGCTTTTTGCTGTGTTGTGGTTTTGAAGGCTGGGTTTTAAAACTGGTGTTGCTGGCCTTATTTTACTTGTTAAATCAGCATTGGAGTGAAGCAGGGATGTTGAAAGCTCATTTAGATTTCATGCTAATCACCTTGGCAGTGACCCTTTAAAATCAAAAATAGTTTTAAAATAGACTTTGTACTGCTTGCAGATGTAAGTTACCTTACTTGAGCAGAGGAGGTTGACCTTAGCCAGAAAGATGAGCTTGATAGCTTTAATTAATTCTTAATAAAAGAAAAATAAAACAGATTAAAGCAGCCAGCTCAAGAACATAGAGGCAAGCCAAGAATTTAATACTTAGGGTCTGGGTCTTGTAAGCACAAGCATCAGAGTATATTTATTTCCATGTGTGAAAATCAATGATCTTTGTGATTGTAATTAAAACTCTACTTAAAAGTGTGACTATTTTCATTGTGGAATGTTTTGCCTGCCTATTTCAGTAAGAGTTATACCACCACTGGCAGACAGGGAAAGTCTCAGGCTGCACGTAGATTATAAAGGCACAGTGGCTTTGTTCTCTTATCAAGGTTTGGGCTGCCCAAGCACATCTTGTGTCAGGACAGGATCTTGCAGCTGTTTTCATAGAATCATCAAATCACCAAAACACCACTGGAAAGGGAGCATTGAAGGTCTTTTAGTCAAAATCCCAACACAAAACAGGGCTGTAGCCACTGTGGGACCAGGTCAGCTCTCTCTTAGTCCAGTCCTTAGTTCCACGGCTGTGAAAAACTAATCTGCAGATTTGACAGCCTCCCTGTGCAGTGTGCTCCTGTGCTGCACAACCCTCACAGCTGTGCTGTTATTGCTTTGGTTTGAGTTTGGTTTCTTTTATTATTATTATTTATCTATAGTGCCTGCTGTCCAGGGATCCCTGAAAATTAATTGGAAGGGAAAATTTATGAAAAAACAAGGCCCATCTTCTATTGTTCTCTACCTCAGAAGTATGTTAAGGCTGGATTGTCAGCACTGAATAGAAGTTGTTGCCTTTTGTTGATTTCATCCAGCCTATTAATATTGTTGGTGGGCTTTTCTTGGTTGGGTTGTTTTTTTATGTGGTTCCTACTTAATTAGTACAGAGCATTGTCTTGGGGCTATTTGAGGATGAAAAACAAGACTTTAATGATAAAATACAGGAAAAAAAGACAGGCTACTCTTGTCAGTGTCAGCAAATAAATAGCATTAATCTGTCTTCATTACTGCCATGCATAGTGTAACACAAGAACCCAGCAGGGGGGAAGAAGTGTAATATCTTTTAACTACTCCATGAGTGCTAAGAATTAAGCTGAAACTTAAACTGTAAATTTTTCTTTGATCAGCAAAGAATTATGGCAGTCATTTTGTCTCCAGAAGCTTTCTGACATCTTTCCATCAGGATATTGAGGGAGTGCAGAATGTCTGATCTGACCTGTTGTCAGCAGTTCTCAATGGGAGCTGCCTTACTGCCATTTGTGCCTTTGGAAACTCTGCCCTGTCTGCACATGGAGTGGGATGCTCATTCCAGCTGAAGTTACATCTCTTCCCTGCTATACTATTTAAAAATATGAAGTTTTAATTAACACGTAGTTATGTTTTAGAGTGCACCCGAATATGTCACATCCTTAAAGGCTTTCAGCAAATGGATGCTTGGTCCCCCCCTCCCCACCTAAAATATGAGTTATCCAAGTAATTTGTGCCAAGTGTTTTTGAGAATAAAGGTTCAACACACACAAATAGATTATGTGGAAGTGTAAATCAGAACTGTGCAATTCAGTGATTTACATTTTCTGAAGATCTGGATTATTAATTATTGGAAGCCTACCTTTTTAAAAGCAGTTTTTTAGTCGCTGTGACATCTAACCATCTGGCTCCAGTTTCCCTCAGTATGTACTTTCAGGCATGAATACTGGGAAGCTTTGTTAAATATGCAGATTACCCAGGCAGCGTGCAAGGGATGGTGATAGACAAAGCTTTGTTTGCACGGCTCATTTCTTTGCAAAGTTGTCTTGGTTAAACTTCATATACCAATCAGTAATGGATTTGATTTGCTGGTGTCTTTACTATGGCTTTTACTATAGCTGAGGATTTTAAATGATGGGACAAGGGAAAGAATACCCTGGCTGTTGTGGACATTTGCCACAGCAGCCAGTCTCACTATGGAGGCAGCAGGAGAGATTGTTTTTGGAGTGCTTATGAGCTTGACCCCCTTTGACAGTTTACTGCTCTGGTACATCTCTGTAACACATAGGTGTGATCTGTTTTGTGAAGAATAATGGCTATTAAGGCACTAGCCCAACAAAGTGCACATCATGGCCTATTTGGAACTCTTTTGTTGGAGAGTGCACCTGTTGGTGCTGCCTCTCCCAGGCTGTGTGTGCTCACAATCCATCTCTAGCACCACTGGGCATCTCATTCCCAGAGCAGATGCTTTGGCCCCCACAGCTGCCATTGCTCCACCTGACAAGGAGGTTGAATCAGCATCCTCACCCTGCAGAGCTGATATTCCAGAGTATTATCACCGAGTCAAAAGCAGAAGCTCTGAACCCACAGAGAGCTCAGTTACCTCTAACAGGCTGCTTGCCAGGGTCAGCAGAGCTCCTCAACCCCAGCCTGAGATTCATAACATGCTTTTACAAAGAGCTCCTACACAGGGACTGTAATTTTCTTTGCTGCCACAGAACTGCCTCATTTATAAAATAAGATCTAGTGTTTGAACACAGAGTTCTCTTCTCCAGGGGATATGATTTTACCCAGCACAATATTTCCTGAGGCAACAAAGTTATTGACTGCAATACTTTATGTTGCTGCAGAAAGGAAGCCTCTGTAAAATAACCTTTAATTGTCACCCTGCTTTGTCTTTTTTGTATCTTTAGGTATGCATTTAGAAGGGGCTACAGAATACAGAAGATCCTCAAGGAGTTTTGCAACAAGTCCACTGCTTTTTCCTCTGTTCCTGCTGAGTTTTTTCCATCCATCAGATGCGGAGGCAATCTGTGGTCCTGGAGAAGGATATGTGCTTCTCCATCTCTACAGTCCCAAGACACTGTCTCCCCCAAAGCAGGGCTCTTGCCATCTGACATCCCTGTAGCAGAGAATGCCCTAAAGTTTCTCTGCTATCTCAGCTGTGAGGATGTCACCACTCTTGTTGTTAAAACCTGAAGTCAACTCATTTGATTAGGAATTGAGGGATGATTTTTAAGTGTTGCTAATTAAAAATAAAAAGAAGGTATCTGCAAAGTTTTTCCTATAACTTCAGTTTTGTAATGCTTGTGATATCCAGTTAGTCTTAACTATCTCACTGAAGCTAATGGTATATAAAGGGTTAATTTTAAGTTCCTTAAGACTGTTCTTAGAAAATGCATTTCCTATTGCCATTGTGATTTTTCTTGCACCACAGTAATAGAGTTTCTGTAGCTTAGATTCTTACATATGTGTTACTAATTCAGTGAAAGAGATGTATATTTTTGTAAAGAAAAATACCTTAGATCCTGTTAAGACCCTCTTCACCCCAAAACCTGTGATACTGTTGAAAAATCTCTGGTCTTGATGTGTGCATTTGAATTTCCCAACTCAGCATGTGCATCTAACAAAACCCATCATCAGCCAATTGGAAGTTTGATTTTTTTTGAGGGCCATTGAACACTGAACATTTCAGGAAGCTGCAATTACAGAAACAATTGTGTTAAATAACTTTGGACTGATGGTGTGTGAACATCAGCCCTCCCAACTTCCCCTTTCTTATTTTGGTTGGAATCTGACAGTGCACAGGGTTATGTTAGGAATACTTTAGGGAGTGTGGATATGCTTCAGAAATTCTGTCATTTCTTCATCTATCTGTGATTTATGCCTGTGTTTTATGACTCCATAGACTGAATAGCCTCATATTTGCAGTTCTATTTGATGTTGAGAAGAAAAAGGGCAGGGCATGTTTTAATGGAGGTGAAGCATCTTAAACTCCCCTCACATAATTCAAATTCCAATTTCAGTCATAGCAGAACAAGTCAGGAGGCACAGCATGTTCCACATTTCTGTAGTGCTGGACAAATGCCAAATATAAGAAAGCAGTTTACCTAAGCCAAATAACAGACTGTATTAGAAAATCTGCCTTTGTTTATTAACCATGTGAATTGTTTATTTTGCATTTTTGTTTGGTACAGTGGAAAGTGATAACGTCTGTATGGCAGTGAGACCAAAACTTTCTACCTCTCCTTAGGAGTCCTGTAAAGCACGTGAACAGCACCAAGCTTTTGTTCTGAAAATGGTCAGTTGATGACTGATGCCAGTGCATGGATTGTGCTGACCACTGACACAGGAGTGCTCAAGATCACCTCACCCAGTTATTTGGAGTCTCAACCCAGGCTGGGCATGAGCAGATCCACTGCAGCCCTGGAGAAGGCCTTGGGGGTGTTGTGGGTGAGAGGCTGGACATGAGCCAGCCATGGGCACTCACAGCCCAGAACCCCTCGTGTGCTGGGCTGCATCCAAAGCAACCTGGAAAAGAGAAGACTTTGAGGTGACCAAATTGCAGCCTTTTCAGTACCTGAAGGAAACCCACAAGAAAGATGGAGTGACAATTTACAAGAGCCTAGAGTGACAGAACAAGGGAGAATGGCTGCAAACTGAAAGAGGGCAGGTCTAGATTGGATATCTAGGAAGAAATCTTTTGCTGTTAGGGTGGTGAGGCCCTGGCACAGGTTGCCCAGAGAAGCTGTGGATGCCCCATCCCTGGAAGTATTCAAGGCCAGGTTGGATTGGGCCCTGAGCAATGTAGTGGAAGGTGTCCCTGTCCATGGCAGGTGGGTTGGAATGAGATGATCTTTATTCCTCTCCAACCTAAAATATTCCTTGATTCTATTATATTCTATACATGTCTCGTTCTTGTCTCAGCAGCACTCTGGATCAAATTCTAACTGTGATTATGGTGTAAGTTTTTAACATATGATGACTCTTCAAATGCCTGTACTCAGGCATTAAGGGGACTCAGCTGTCTCCTTTAAGTTCACAGGTGAGCCTATATATGGCACAGCTGAGCACATCTGAGTGAGGTCAAAAAGCTGCCAGTGGCTGGGTTGTCTTGCTGGGCTTACAGGCATCCTAGTTGTCTACCCAAGTGAAAATATAATGCAAACATTGCCTAAACCCTGCAAGCAGCCAGGTGATCCCTGTTTTAGAACTGCAAATTTGCTACCTGCAGTGAGCACAGAAAAGGCTTGAAATATTTGATACCTGATACGAATATTAAATGTAATGTTTGAAACCAGCTATGTAAACATAAGGTAATACAGTAGCTTTAACAGGCACTTCTCCAACCCTGTCCAAGTACAGGTGGAAATGCAGACTAAATTGTGCAAACCAAACCTCCACAAAATAATACATAAATAGTGATGTATTGTGACAAGCTAGTTAACAAAGTAGAAAGATGAACACCTGTCTCCTGCATATGGATTGGCACTTACAGCAAAAACTTGGAGGACATGAGGGTTTATGGAGAAGTTTGCAGAATATTCACTGTATAAAACCTCTCCCCAGTCCTATTTCTAAAACTGGACCTTTTCCCACTGCTAAAAGGATGAAGGATGAACTGATCAAGGAGGACAAGGTAGTTTCTTGTATGCCTGTTTGGCAGAGCAGAGAATTTATATGCTGATCACAGAGTGGAAATTATTATGATTTAAAGTTAAGATGTCTAGAAGTGAGAATTGGAAGGCCCACAGGGAAAACAGTGAAGGAATGTGAAAAGAGAGGCTGTCATTCTAACAAGAAATACATAGCTAATAAATAAATAAATATTAAAATAAAATCTGTTACATTTGGATGTGTTCTATCATCAATTATTAGAAGACTTACAACTAACATGTGATAAAAGGGGTATTCTTTGCTGGTTTGTGGGTTTTTTCCATCTTTGGTGTTGCAGAGATAAATGCTTATTTAAAAGAGGGAGAGAGATATATTTTAAGAAATTGCTCTCAAATTTGTTTGGAATTATATCCAGACATTTGAATAGAAAACAGAAAATAACATCTTTCTCCCTTTTTGACAATGGTAATATGTCTTTCATGTGTGCATAGAGTAGAAGTGAGCTACCAGTGAATCAAAGATTACATTTAAAATTAAGAGTAGCACTTGTAAGGCCTTTGGAAGAAGAGATAGCATAATAGAACAGTAATTTGCTGGGCTGAATTTCTGCTCTCATGCTTGAATACTATTTCATCCTTTGAAAAACTCACATGAGAAAGATTTGAAATTAGAGAACTTTTAAGCCCTGTGCAAATAATTTAAATAGTGTCCACAACAGATAATAACTTTGTCACACTTCTGCTGACCCTTTTCTCTTAAGTTCTCAGGTGTAGCATGAGAGAAGGGAGGAGATTTTCTCAGCAACACGAGCACCTGGAAATTCTCTCTGGCAACACCAGCACTTCTGCTTTAGTTCATCTTTAGTTCACACCAGAACACCAAGGTGAGCTTGGCAGAAAACTTTCTACCTCTGCTCACTATAATAAATAAGGTTTCAAAGGTTTGTTGTTCTTAAAGGGATGTGATCAAGTGGTTGAGTGCACTGGTAACAAAATCGAAAACTTTTCTAAATGTAAGTAGTTTAAGCTATGAAATTCATCATCCATTTAAACCCTTCCTTTCTCCTCCCCTATACATAATTAGGTGCATGTGACTGTGCACAGGATTTCCAGTGCTAGGCTGTAGGTCAAGCCACATGCATATTATTGTTTGGTAAAACCACTGGAAAATAGATGCCTGCAAAGAACAATGGGGCTTTGAGCAGTACAAACCTATTTGTTTTCAAGTAGGTCATAGATGGAGTTGTTTTTTTTTTTATGGTAGAAGAGCACAGGAATATGGACCATCTAGGTGCTAGTTGCTACGGTAACCATAAAATCACATCCTCCAAAACCTTTCTATTTAATTATATACATCACTGACTAGCTAGTGAAGTAAATTTCTTTTTTTTTTCCTTCAAAACTCCAGATTGAAAAGGAAAAAAGGCATGCTCATTACAGTTTAACCTTTTCTTTGTCACTGATATTTTTGGGAAGAGAAATTTTTTCCTTCTTACAGGAATTTTTAGCTGATATTTCATCCAGTTTTATTGACATCATAAATTATTGTATTGGGCTGTAGTGCTACACAGTTAAGGGTTAGAGGTTTGTCATTGTTTCTGTGTATTTATAGCCTAATTCTCCAGACTTTTCCTTGATATACATGATTTGTTTTCAACCTCATGCTATTGGGGCTATATTTCACCTGTGAAAATACCTGCATTGGGTTGAAATCCATATCTGCTTGAAGACTCCATGAAAAACACCATCTTTGTACAGAAAACTTTACATTTTGCCAATCAAAACAAAGCCAAGATAGCCAAGATACTGGAATAAAAACTTAGATTGTGGAATGTCTTGGAGGGACTTTCTGAACTGCTTTTGTGCACCAGGATGAATGGGCATTAAAAGCCTGTAAGCAAGTAATTCAGATGCTCCTTCTGTTCCTAGGGTACCCTCTTTATAAAACAGCAATAACTATAGTAACTTTAATACTAAGGGAAAAAATGAGAAATATTTTAATTTATTCCATTTCCCTGCTTCTGTGGATTTTATGACATATCCCTTTAAATGTTAGCAGAAGACATACATATTTGGCTATTCTGGAAATAGAAGTAATAATTTTCCTACTCTTTTAAAAATATATGCAATGTGTAGATTTAACTTTTCCCTTTTTCAATATTTTTCTTGAAAATATGTTAAGAAAAGTCACGAGGAATGATCTCCACATAGGTATTAGACAGTCATGTTTCATTCATATAATTCTTTGTTCATTCTTCTGATATTGTGTTACCACACCTTACCAAAAGGAATCTTTTCCTATAAATATGAATATTTCCATCATTAAAACAAAAAATTCAGGTCCCACACAAATTTGTTTCATGAACTCAAACTACACCTAATTTTGGGGGGTTTTCCAGGCAAGATGTCACATGCTAATTATGTTTGTTAGCTACACTAGTTTCACCAGGGCATTCAAAATTGCACATTGCAAGTCATTATTACCATTTTGATAAGTAAGTGATAGAATTGAAAGGATAGTTAGAAGGATTAAAAATGCAAACTCTCTGAAATCAACACACAGAATCCCTAAACAGCAGGCACCCTTAGCTAGGTAATGAATAAATCCACTGTGTGAACTTCACAGAGAGATTTACACCCAATCTGAACAATATGGTTAAGCCTAATTCATTGTATTCTTTCTATTGGAAAAAAAACTCAGTATAAGTATAATGAAAAAAAAATTCAGGTCAGGAAGTCTAAAGCTCCAGTGTTAGCAATATAACAAGAGAAATTTATCAAAATTAGTACCAATGAGTTTATTTTCTGCCAGAAATTAGCCTGTTGCTGTGTTTAACTGTTTCTCTTTCTAATGCTAAAGTAAATTATTTTTAAAAATGATAAGTGTTCTGAAATATCTGCTTGTACAATTTGGTGAGCATTTTATGAATATATGAATTTGTGACAGACAGATGGATGGTTCTAAGCACTTCTCAGTCCAGCATCATGTTTTGAGCTGCAGATGCTAATGGCAGCAGTTGTACATCTATTATGAAATTTGGACAACCTTCAATTTTGGTTTTCATTATCCTACTTCCAAACCCAGGGGGATTCTTGGGTAATTTGGGAAAATTCTCTCTATGTAAGGAATTAAAATTATTTTTATCTTCTATAATGGTTTAACAACTTGGTGGAGATGTGTCTTTTCACCTTTTTGAAACACCTGTCATTCGTCCACTTACAGTTGCATTGACATTCATGATTCAAATTGCATTTGAGGCTGGTATACATAAACAGTCTAGCATCCATGTTTCTCTGGAATTACTGTCATACTTCCACCATGTTTCTGCGTCCTAAGGTTCAGGCATTGGTTCAGGGCAAGAGAGAAGGATTACAGAGAGAAGAATCAGCACCACTATCCTGTTTTTGGGAGGACTGTCAATGTAGGTTTCCTTCCTTCTCACATTTGTGTCCAGCTGGAGAAATTTTATGAGTTTTATATGATCTTTGCCCTGCTTAATCTTCACTGGTTCACATTACTGTGTGTAGTGCATTTAACTTTTATGTTGGAGATGTGGTCATTATCCTCATTGTTATCCTTAAAGCTATCTTTGCCCTGCTCCCATGGTTGCACTCCTTTAATTAAGGTGAACTGACCATTGGCGACAAGTTTATAGCCCTGTGGCCCCTGGTGTCATCCTGGGCCCATGGTTTCAACACCCCTGCAATCACTCTCTGTCAGTATTCTTTTTTTTTTTTTTTTGTTTTATTCTGAAGGCATAAATAGCTAATTCTGCACCGAGTACCTGCTCGCTATTACCCCATACAGCTGCTCACAAGTTAAAACAAAGGAGGTAATACTATAATATGATCACGTAATTATTGTTCCTGCTGAACAAGACTAAATATGGCTCCAACTAGGCCTAAAGAAGTCCAGACAGAGCCTGGTGGGTGCTGAGTTGTGTTTATGTCCTAGCACAAAACCTATTACAAACAACACTGTGCAGGACAACAAGGCTACAGACTGCCCTAACCCCAAAGCCCTCGCTTCAAGGATCCATGCAAGTCTGAATGAAGTACCTACTTGTTGGTTAGCAGGGAAACATCTATAATACAGAGCACAGAGTCAAGTATCCTGTTTACTTACAGCTCGGAAGTGTGGAATACAGTTACAAAGGAATAGGATAACAAAAGACATTGCTCTGGCCACGTTTACCAAGAATTATCTTAAACACTCCAGTTTCTCAGGCTCCTTTGTTAGTTTCTCTCGCTTGTCCCCAGTCTGGCACACTAGAGAGAGCTCTTAGATCTGAATGTTTTCTACTTGAACAGCTAATGTTGGTTAGGAGGCCATTTGGAACAGTTTTTTCTTTGGCCCACAATCAAAGGACCTGTTTTGCTTTTTTTTTCTCACTTGTTTACCTACTCATCATTTTCCTGTATGAGAGCAGTGAGACATTATACCGTGCCAAGAGGATTATGTAATCACTTTCCCCATCCTCCCTAAGTTTACTTGATTAACATTTTTATTGCATATCTTAATTAGTAGATTCCTAGCTTTAGCCTTCAGGCTGCTTTCCTGTCCTGACAGCCTCCGTCACATGCATTGATTTAATTTTAAAACTCTTATAACATGAGAAATTTTAATGATTTTAAATATTTGGTTTGTTACAAGTTTGCATATAGAGTGCTATAATAACACACTGACAATTATTTGAGAATTTGCTTCTGAGAAGAAACAACTTCTTCCTTTGCATTCCATTAGATTTCAGGAAACTAATTTATATGGGAAAAAATTAGAATAAAAATTGGATAGTCTTAATGTGAAGGGTTTAGAAACAGCCTTTGTGATTGGGACATTAGAAACATATTCTTGCAAAGATGAAAGGAAGCAGAGGGTAAGATTGATCCCTTTCTAGCTCAAGAGTTGCAAATGTAGATACTTCTCTGTGTGGACCACTTGAGGAATTGATCCAGTAAGCAGTGTCCAAACAATTCCAAATCTGCAGAAAGCAAAGCTGAGGTGAGCATAGTCTCATCTTTTTTAGCCATCAGTTCACTGATTATAGAACTGATCTGTAAAATTATATTGCAGCTACTTCAGCTCATTTTTTCTACACTGCGTGGTGTTTTCTGATCACCATATTGCAGCATATTCTGATTCAAGGCTCTTGCAATCTGCCTTGCTGAATCCTTTGGACATTTTATTAAAAACGTAACTGTCTTTGATGGGGCAGAAATTTGAATTGTACCATGACAACAGGTGCTATTAATATATTAGTTTTCATTATTGCATTGTCTCCTTCTTTGTCTCTCAATATTTCATGACTTGGAGGACAGAACAACTTCAAAAGGATCGAATTTCATGGTTCCTTTTTAAATGTATAGAAAATGTACAGAATTCTTCATGCTTGTACAGTTTAGTGAACTTAAAATTTCTTTTTCATGTGTTTTCCCTTTCTAAATATAGTTGAGGAAGTATCATTTGCTTCCTACAAAGGTATGAAGCAAAATTACATACTGTGATCTGTAGGTATTTGTGAGAGAAACCCCTTTTGTCTCCTGTTCTTTTCTATGCTACAGATCAGGCAGCCACAAATACATTTATCCCCAAATCACTTTGAGTAGCTTCTCATATTGATAGGCCTTTAAAGGAATTCTGAGACTTTGAATATCTTTGATCCTAGGAACAACTTCTCCTTTGCAAAGCTTTCTGGCTTGTTTGACACGTAAAATATCCCATAGGATGGAATGAGACCAAATGTTGCATTGACCAAAATATGAGGTGATGAGTATAATTAGGGCTTTATTTATTATGTGACTTGGCAGTATGATACCTGAATCATCTACACAGGCTATACAAACCATGCAAGAAGATGAGCCTTCTAGCTGGATTTTGTGTCTGAATTTAATTGTTTGTGTATTGATTCCTCTGTCCTCTCCTCTCCTCTCCTCTCCTCTCCTCTCCTCTCCTCTCCTCTCCTCTC
>JANRMJ010000054.1:8855896-8866102 GCA_025584955.1 Alethe diademata
TCCATCCATCCATCCATCCATCCATCCATCCATCCATCCATCCATCCATCCACCCCCTTCTGTGCAAGGAAGCTTGTAACACTAATACATCTCTTCAGAACCCAATTCCTGAGTTATGCAGCAGAATGGACAAGGAATGGGCTTGCAAATCACTGAAGGTTCCATTTTCCAGCTGAATTTCTGGATCTATCTGGTAAAGGCTAGAAGTCTTACTTTTCCCCTTGGGATATGTTTGTGGTGAGCCCAGTTGACTATCAGGTCATTTGGTCTGTGGGTTTATTGTCCTAGGATGTCAGAATTACGATTTTGGTCCCTCCATTCACATTCTGAATTGAACTGTTTCCATTTGTTTGGATTCATCCTTGCTGGCTTGTCTAGATACCTTCAACATGTGGCATAGGAATTATAATTCTATGTAGAACCAGAGGGAAGAATATAATGATTGCAAATAATTACAAAAGAACTATTTCCATACATTACAATTTACTTTCTCAGCTAATTTCACATATCATGATAGGTTCAGGAGAGGAAATACCTGAAATATCTTGTTTGTGGGTGATGGAAATCAAAAACACTACTTTTTATACTGATTTGGGATCATGAAAAGTGCAAAATTCCTTTGTGTATTTATTTTTTTTGCATGAGCTCAGAAACACATACTCAATAGATTCTGTAGAAGCATTATGTTGGAAAATAATATATTCACAGGATTAATAATATCAAATATTAGTTCTGTGTAAAAAAAACCTGCAATAAATTATTCAATGAAATCTCTTTTCTCTGCATGTAGTTTGTGACAACACTGACTTGCAAAAACTGTCCTATTTGGCTATTCAGATTAAATCTGGCTTTTCAGAGTGCTTAAATATTCAGTATTCACCTGCATCTACTACTTCTGTATTCCTTGATGTAACAAATGTCATTTGTGAACATTCTTTGTAATAATAATATTGTACACACTATAACTGATATAATTATACTGGTAAAAGTAGTGATATAGTTACAATTCAATGAAAATGCAATGTTTTTCTATTAAACCATTAAACGTGTATTAAAATGCAACAGACCTTTTAGGTTTACTAAATTAGAAACAACTGAAAATCTAGTCCAACTAAAACACAGATTTTACTGCAGGCTCTGCACAGAGCCACAGCACTTGAGGCAGAGAGAAGCTTTCTAATGCACTGCACAATTTTAGTCCCAACAGAGAGTCTAAAAATAAAACTGTCGAAATATCTTAGTGCCTCCCACAAAGAGCTGCGGATATTTTAGTAGCAGGGCTTGGAGTAAAGGTGTTCAGGCTGATCCTTAACCCGGTGATGACAATGAGGTTTTATATGTTACCTTGATTACACTTTGTGCTTGAAAGTATGTGGAAATACCACTACAGCTCATCAGCATTTCTGCTGGGAAAGGACAAGGAAAGCAGAGATGAAAGTGAGATAGGGAGGGAGAACTACAATTATTGTCTTTGAACAAAGAATTCTGAAACTGCCTGTAAAAATAATTGCTGGAAGACTGAGTAAAATTATGAATTTTAAAAGCGGAGAACAATGTCTATATTTTATCTTCTCTTATTTCAGAAGGATAAAATATAAAGCACAAAAGTCATGTGAAATTGAACCAACTATGACATTTCATATTTTTATTGTTAAAATTATATGGAAAGAGACACCGCTCAGCAGTACCCTGAACTCCAAGAAATCTGGGTAAGAGCTTTTTAGACACATACCAGTAAGAACTGAGAATTCATTTCTTCTACAACAATATATAATGGAATTATTTGGCAAAAGAACTCAGGTTGTTTTGAATCTTAACAGTAAAAAAAGAGAGTGAAGGAGAAAAACTTGAATTTGGTATCTAGAATAATAATATAAATATTATGTGCACAAATTTATGAGGTGTAGTGAGACTGAGGTCTGATCAGCTCATGGTTATTTGATGAGAACTGGATCCAAGAAAGTGTGTATATACGTTAAGGTTCATTCCTTCAGGAAGAATGGCAGAACACTTCCTCCTTTTTATTTTAAATTTGTTCTTGCAAAAGTGAAAAATGCTTTGATTAAGAGAAAGAAGAGAAAATAACTCTCGGTTTACTAGAGCAAGCAAAGAGCAAGAGGAACTTTCTCTTAGCAGCATTCATGAGGATGAAAGGGTACATCCCTACTCTCTGTCCTTTAGCCCAGCAGTATTATCCATTGGGCAGTATGTGACTACCTGTCCATGGGTATATCTAAGAATACTTCTAAGTGTTAGACTATCTTAGACTAAGTCTTAGACTATCTAAGTCCATTCCATCAGGTCTGGAAAAGAAAAAAAATGGCTGACAGAATTACAAAGGCTGATAATACCTCACACTTTGAGTGGTACACTTAATTGTCTTCTTAATATTTGATAATAGTGGTAGATTATTAGATGCTACTACATCTGGTGAAGAGCATCACAGTATCCAATCCTTACTGAAAAAGAGAAAAAAAAGAGTCATGGTAAGAACTTCAGAAATTAGAGCATGTGTGTTCCTACAAACATAATTTTCCTTAGTTCAGACTGGCAAACCTCTCTGGATTCACTGATCTTGCCAGTTAAAAAAATTATACTAATAGTCTGAATGTCTGTATCCCAGTTTTAAATTTTATTATTAAATAAGCATTTTTCCAAGCATTTTGCTTATATAAGCCAGTACTTTTTCCACTTTCAAACTTTAACTGAAACAGAAAGCTCTCCACATAAATTACATCATCTGGAAGCTGTCTTCTAATATTCAGCCTTTGCTGCTATATTTCCCTGAAAAGGGTTGTCACCTACACTGTAAATCCTTTTTAAGCCAAATCACTAAGTTCACTGAATGCACATAACTCCAATTAACTGCAGCCTGCTGGCTCAAAAGCAATTTGGTCTTTCATTAATTACTCAGGTAAACACAGAAAAAGCTCTTTTAGCTTGCCTGAATTCACAGAACAAACAACCTCCCTCACCCCATCTTTGATGATCCAAGACAATATTGTCTTTTGATGCTTATCACTTGGTTGTTCAATAAAATGTAATTAAAAACAAAAGCAACATCTCCCTATCACCAACCCTGAGTTGAAGTTAATTGTCAGGCTTTCTAACTTACTTTCACAGTGCAAAGCTTATTGCACTTTAGGTCACAAGACTATTTGCTTAATCTCTTTCCTTGTGGATTGACTCTCCAGTCTCACAACGGGATTTCTGCAGGTGAAACTCAGTTACAGCTGCCAGGAGGTTTTTTTTCTCTTGTTCTTGTACTGAATATATGCAGAATTGAAAAGATTATGCATGTTTTTATTCAAAGGCTTAAAGAAAACCTTCTAGAAATCCAGAACTATTTATGATGCTTAGCAAGCATTTGATTGATTCATTCTGCCTTTCAAGATAAAAAAAAACCCCTAAATTATTACTTTTTATCTTAATTTAAGGTTATTCAAATTTCCCGTAGAAGAAGAGGGGTGGAGGATTATCAAGTATAAATATATAAAAATCCAAGTAAATCAAATCTACTAACCAGTGGAAGATAACTCAAGTATCCAGTGTGATCATGCCAATAAGCCAATCTTAAGCTACCAAGGGCTTCAGAAACTAAATTGAGCAATGATATGGGCATGCAAGAAGTAATTATAAAAATTAATGGACTGTTATTCATCTAGGGTTTTTTTTTAATGGTAATGAACAAATTAGTCTTGCATGTGAGTGTAGCACATCTGTTTGTGCCTACATACAGAGAAACACATCCACATGTCACACAAGCTGGCTCGGTTGCACTTTGCAGGACATATTTGTATACATTTTATCACCGTTTCTGTAAACAGCAGCTTCTTTCAGTATGTTCCATGCTCTCTGCCTAGGTCTTAATGGAAGTGTTAATTAGAAGCGCAGTAGGGAAACAATTTATGCTTCTAAACATGTCTTGTGTACGGAGTTTGAGTAATGAGAAAAAACAGGCCGGAACATTTGTATGAACAGATCCTAATTACGGTTTCTGAGTGTAACATGCTCGCTGCTTTTGCCAAGAGCACAGCACAGAATTATGAAGAAGATTTATGATAAGAGATTTTAAATAATTAAATAATCAAAAAAGGGGCCAAAGCCACAATTTTTCATGAAAGTAATTTTGCACGTTGAGCTGAAAGAAGAATGATGGTTTGCTATCATGAAACCTCATTCTGCAATGTCTTTAATTTGCTTCATGTTCAGGATCTACTGAAGTCTCTGTAGACTAACTCTGATGAAATTCTGAGATATCTGTGCCAGGATTTTGCCTGATCACAACTATTGTGCCTCATATGTAGTTTGCATGTAACCAAAAGCATCCTTCCACTGCCAAAAATCAGGTTCAGAAGTGCTCAGCAAAAATTCCTGGTCTGTCCTGGAAATAACTGAGAATCTATCTGGTTAACAGGATATAACAGACTTTAATATGATTTACTCTAGAACTCACATTGACATGTTTGTAGTGATGGTTAATTAACTTTGTAAACCAAAGCAAGCTTACGTGAAAGTAAATTTGGTAAATAATAATGTCATAATCCCAGAAGGGGGGCAAAAAAAAAGGAACAGTATGGAAAATGTAAGGGGAAATACTAGTAATACAAATGGCAAAAAGTAAAGGACAGTAGAAAATAAAAGGCACTAACATGTGGCTTCTTATTGCTTTCAAAAGGGCAGAATAAATACCAAGGTTAATGAAGAGTATAGCTTGATTATTTACCACCTGGTTTCATTTCTTTTTTTACTGGAGCTCACTGTACTTCATATATCACACACAGCTGGAGTGGAACAGTTAGCATATAATTTTCTGCTGCTTAAGTGCAGTGTTCTCTATAAATTGAAAACTTTCAGCTTGCTTTAACTTTCCATACAGCCAGACAAAGTGGTCAACTGTTCAATCACCCAGGAGTACAGTGAGTTCCTTCAGAATTATATTTGCTTTTTAGTTGTCCGGTGCCTGTAAACTGCTTTGATGGAGTGGAGTGATACAGGCTTTTCTCTCTTTCCTCAGAGCAGTAGTCAAATACATGACTATTTATAACCAGAAATAACACAGATTATTTTTAATTTTTGCTTTGATTTTTTATTTTTGTAGGGTATCGTTGGCACCATCAGAAACCTCCAGCAAAAAGTGAAATGAAATTTAAGATAGAGATGCATATGCATATATATATGCATATGCATATATAATGAATGGACACTATGGTATTCTAAATAACACTACACTCTATTCTTTTCTGCTTAGGTACAGCAGTCTTTTTTTTCTATTTTGCTCACTGTCCTGTTAACACGGAAGCCAACAGTGAAACCATTGGTCAGATTTAGACACAGCAAAAAATTCATCTAAGTCCCCATTAAGGAGCTTGTTATCCTGCTTGCAAGGAAGCTAGATGAATTAAAAACTTAAAATCTTGCATATGGAACTCACGGGAGGCCCTCAAAGGGCAAGACACAAATAAAATGAGGTCAGGGTTCCTGGAATACTTGATTTCAGTACTTCAAAGGGAGGTCTGGGTCCAAAAAATAAATTTAAAAATGGAGGGCAATGAAAGTAGAATTTCAGAGTTAAAGTCTGAAAAAACAGCAATCCTTGCTTGGAGCCACATCTAATGTAATTTCCTACTGAGGGTACAGTTTGCCAGTTTGGGAGAATTCCCATTTCCTACTATGCATAAGTGCTCATGGTCTTTAAAGTGTTCCCTTTCCTTTTCCAATGGTGATGAAAGACAGCCAGCGGATGACAGAAGCAGGGGGACACTGTCAACAGTGGATACTAAAGCTGTGTGGTTTGAAGAAAGAGAGAGAGAAGATGGATGGATAAAACAGGAAGATAAGAGCATTAAATGAAAGAAAAGATAAAACCCAAGGACAAACACAGGAAAATAAGTAGATCATGAAATGTTGAATGCCAGAGTAAGCAAAAAGAATTTATATCTTCTCCATTGGTCCACCTTTCCAGCTTCTGGACCCAGGTTTTAGGGCTTTAATATCTAAAATTTTAATTTTTTGTGAATGATTAAAATACAGAAATTCATCTCACCCCATTGTTGACATTGATAAGGTAGAAGGCTACACAAGCACTATTCACCTGTTTCCCTGGTAGTCAGTGAAGAGAAAGGGGCATTTTTAAGGCATGATTCATCTGACCCATTTTAGGCATTTACATCAGCAGGAGACAAATTGTGGCATGGAAGTGGCTGCTTTTCTCCATTGCCTGCACCTTTCTCACATTACTGCTTCATGCACAAGCAGCTACAATGGATCAGATTACTTAGCTCTTTAGTACCTTTGCATTTAAACTGTTTGGTGGCTTGTAATAGTTGACTGTGAGTAGCTGAGGGTTTTGGCTCCCTGTCAGCATTTCTCAAAGTTGGTTCAGTCCCAGGCTGTCTTTTGTTCTTCCATTCTTTGGGCAAAATGAAGCACTAATAAAGGTATGTTTCAGGTTCACCAAACCATTTTACACACTGAAGATAACGCCTTGATTTTAACTTTTGTCAACTCTTAAAAACATTATTACAGCACCTCTAAAATATATAAAAAATCAAAGTGTTTTAGAATTGAGGAGACATTCTACTGTCTTTTGAAATTATCTTCTTTGTTCTTTGAAACTGTATGGCTAATTCGACTTAATTTTGGCTGGACTTAAAAAGTATTTTTGGCTAGTAAAACATCCATGGAGTTAAAAAAAAAAAAAAAAAAAGATGACAAGCCCTAATGGCCAGATTAATCATGCCTTTTTTTTTATTTTTTTTTTTTTTTTTTTTTTTTTTTTTTTTCCCAAGCTTGATCCCTTTTTTGCAAGGCTCTCAGTTGTGTGTCTGTGAAATGACTGCTTGCCCTTACTGTGAGTGGTGGCCAAGTGCTGTGCACCAGTTTGGCAGTGCAGGGGCTGGCAGCCAGGCTGGCTGCAGGATGTGTGTGTGGAGGAGCCCAGAGCCCTGCTAGGCAGGCAAAGCCCTGCTAATTGCAGGCTGGCAGAGGGCAGGAGAACTGGGATGAGGATGGGGGTGTTCAGGGCTTGCAAAAAAGCAGATTCAGTGAGTTAACTAGGAGTAGCAATGAACCATCCCCTCATCTCCTGTACTTGCAGCACAGTTTGGATTCCTGCTGGGATGTGTGATGCCTGTAGCTGGTGCTTGGAAGGAAAGCCTGCAAATCTTTCCCTTAGAAGAGAGCAAATGCTGTGCTGGGGCAATGGCAGTGGTGTGGGGAACAGGAGGAATCTGTGGGAGTGCAGTGGGAACCCTAGACTGTGGTCCAGGCACACAGCAAGGAGGAAACACACCCAGTGTTAACCCAGGCAGAAAGACACTCCAGTATGACAGAATTTAGACAAAGACAAATGCACAGAAGTGACTTGTCTCCACTAGTAGCTGACTGCTCTGAAAAACTAAGCATCTTTATTAAGAGATACAATATTTATTTCTATTTATTCTAATCCTAATATTCTTTAGGAAGTCACCTCTATTTCTATTCCTTTGCAAACAGGACTGAGATGCCATTCTTTCACCCATATTTTTGCCTCTAACCATGTCTGCCAGGTAAATTCCATAATGACTCATTCTTTATGTTGAGTCTTGGGCTTCCCCAGTTTTGCTGGCACTCAGGTGTTATTAACATAATGTATTTTTAGTGAGCTCTGTCAGCAGAGCACTGTGTGGCTAATCAAGCACTCATTGGGGATAAATGGTAGACTTAATATTCTTATCAGACTACTGGGGCTTAGAAGTTACCGACCCTTGTTCCACTTATATCAAAGCCACTTACAATGCTACTAGCTTGTACCAAATTCATTTTCTGTTCATGTCTGGTTGCTTATGATGGTGCCTAGGAACAGAAAACAGAAAATGGGAAGTGGAAAGGAATGAAGGCCCCTGTTGCCCGAGGCTTTAATGCGATTGCAAGATATTGATCACATGGGATACTTCAGCCTAATCCTCACAGTTTCATAGGCTTTGCAAAAATTGTTTCTCATAAGCACATTCTCAATTACATTTCAATCTCACTGATTCAGAAACACTGTTCTTTAGGAGAATCTGTTTAATAACAGTAGTAGCTGCCAATTAAACTAGGTATTTTATTAATTTTCTCTAGTGTTTAATCTTGTCTGCTGTTTTTGTGAAAGCTGGATGGTCTAGGTCAAGGTAATGCCATGGATCAAAATCAGGAGCTGCTTCCCTCTGGTGCTCTGCCTTTTCCCTAGGAAAGATCAGGACTGATTAAAAGTGCAGTGAGCTCTGTCCAAGCACTGAAATTCACCATGTGCTGCCCACTGTGTCCTGCTGCATTTTCCCATTTCTGTGAGTTTCCCCAGTCCTGCCATGGTTTCCCCATTTCTGCCACTTCTGCTTCATCTCTGGCTGGGCTCCTGGGCTCAGCAGCACAGCAGAAGGGCTCCTGAAATCCTTCCTGCACCTGCAAAGGTGGTGCCACTGGACAAATCACCTTTACTGATCCGTGTGTTGGGCAATAGATTTGGCATGAGATTTAGCTTTCCTCTGAGAAGGGAAACCACAGCCACAGGCAAAGAAAGTAATTCTTTTTCATACTAAAATGCAGAATACTAAAGGAAGAAATTGTGCAGGCTGACATACTCAGTGATCACTAAAAAAGAAAATTCACTTGGGACAGCCACTAGAAATAGCATAAAATGGGAAAAGACAAGTGCCTCACTTATTCTATAACTTTGGTTTTATATCTTAGGACAAAAGGAACCATAGTTTTCTACTCCTCTGAGATTTTAGGCCAACTAGATGTTGTTCAGAATTCTTTCATGTTAGATCCAGAAAGTCTGCTGCCTTTCTGGATGGGATAAGTGTTTGTGCATCTGTCTGTGTGAGTCTGTGTGCATTTTTGGTCATGCACTTGTGTGCACATGTGTGTGCCTTCATCTATGTCTCTGCATGTCAGGTTGGTGCACCTATCTGTGTTTTCCAAATGTTGGGTTCTGTCCCTGCAGCTACTCGTACTGGATAACAGCAGCACACACTAAAAATCTCTGATAATGGCTTGCCACCTACCTGCCACAGTATGATTTTGCTGTATTCCAAAGTCAATCTTTAAGTTTATCTGAGCTTTAGTGAAATTTAAACCTGTACATTTTGCAGAGAAAATGGTTCTAGAAGCAAATATTTCAGATGTGTTATGATGAGGATTTTTTCATGGGACCTTTCTAAAATGAGTCAATTGATCAGCAGGTGACTTAAGGTAGTTAACACAAAGGCTGACTAAAGGCTAGAGGACACGACACATTTCTGCTCCAGACTCTGGATGTTTCTCCTTTGTCCTAAGCAAATTTAATATTAAAAAACTGGCAAATTTTCAAATATTGATTGTATTACTGGTGAATGTAAGTTTGACTCTCCTAAAGACAAGTCATTCCTTTGAAGGATGGGAGAAGCACAGCAGTTATTGTCCAGTTAGCTTTTATCCAGCACTATTTGCTGCTGTTAGCTACACAGTAATCAAATAAATGTCCTAGTACTCTAAAGGTAAGGATACTTCAGGAGAAATCCTAAAGATTTCTGAGAATTAAAGAGATAAAAGTTATATACTTGTAAAGAGTTCTGTCTTAGAAGAATTACTTCATCTGATTTTTGTCTCGGTTTATGTTAGTGAAACAATTTCTATATCCCTTTAAATCTGATTTTATCTTGAACAAAACTGAATGAAACTCAGTTAAAATGAATATTTTAGGTTAGCAGTAAATACTTAATGAGATTTATCAAAGCCACAGTAAAAGTATTTCATTTCTTCAGGTCAACCTTTTTGAGTAATCTCCACCAGACAAACTAGCAAAACTGTTCTAAACTACTCTGAGCAAGTCAACACAGGATAAACAAGCTACAGATTCAGTTACTTTGAAATACCTGTGTGTATGCTACTATCCAAAGCAAATAAGCCAGGTAACTTACCCCTCAGATTTTTTGTAGGGTAAACACTTGCAAACTGAAAACTTGAGAAATTTCAATGGAGTAGCTAGCACATCATGAATAGTCCTGTCTAGTCTAGTCTAGCTTACTGCACAGTAACTAGTACCTGAACTAATCAGAAAATTTCATTTTTTGTTTTAAAACTCATCGGTTTTCCAAGTACTGCAGTCAGTATAGAAAGTTTTGTTTAGATACAAGGAATGAACTGACCTCTTCTCTCTTCTCTCTCTTCTCTCTTCTCTCTTCTCTCTTCTCTCTTCTCTCT
>JANRMJ010000054.1:8866179-8880575 GCA_025584955.1 Alethe diademata
TTCTCTCTTCTCTCTTCTCTCTTCTCTCTTCTCTCTTCTCTCTTCTCTCTTCTCTGTCTCTCTTCTCCTCTTTCTCTTCCCTTTGAGTCTGTGCTGCTGATATACATAGAGAAAATATATTCATAGTATATGTTCAAGAATCATGATCTCAGGAAGCTAAAAAATATTTAGAATAGTTGTGGTGTTGTTTGGCTATTCTCTTCCATCAGTGTTGATCTTTAAGAAGCAGTAATATTTCTCACAGAAACACTTTTCCTTTATTGATTATGTGACATTTGGGGAACAAAGAAAATATATTTTTACAGTTGTGTCATGCCTTCCACTCAAATGATTCCTTATTTTTTCACCAGTCTTATACTGCATGATGGTACAAACATCTACAGAAGCAGTTGCCTAAGGTAAAGGCCAGAAATAAACTCAGACATTTATACCTCCTATTCAATAGGCTACAGCTTTGCATTAGCTGTTGAAGCACCTGTGGCTCCTGTTGACCACAAAGGCAGCAGCTGGCCTCCTCCAGTCACATAAAACCACTGCTCTCCAATCCCAACTGTAATCTTGTGGCTGTTTGTAAGAATCATGGAGGACTCATAAAACATATTGAAAAAAAAAAAAAAGGGAGTTTTAGTATGCTGGAAAAGGGGGTGCTGGCTGCCAATTGCCCTTGCAGGAGATTTCTGGCCTCTGCCTGTAGAGGGGAATTCCATCCCAGAGCCTGGTACCAGCAGGAGCAGCCTCCACCCTCTCCACACACCTTGGCACAAGACATTGCTCCCCCTCCACATCCTGGGCTGCCAGTCTCCCCCAGGGATCAACTGTACCTGCAGCTATGATGAGATTCCTTATCTTCAAAGCACTGCAACATCCTGAATTTATTTCTAGAGGTAAACCCTTTGACTTAGTCACATCTTCCCAAGTATATTTGCCAGAGGTTTATTGTTCACTTTCATGGCAGGTGAAGCATTCAGAACTTAGCTAAAAGTAATTATCTTTCATCTTTCAAGCATTCATTATAAGTCTGTTTCCAAATCATTCTTACCTTTCTTCCTAAAGTGTGTTGCATTAAATTTTTTTACCCACTCTTTCCCCTAAGATGGTATTAAAAACAAATGAAAGATATTTCCTGATATTTAAAATGCAAAACATATAAAACAATGAAACAATATGAAACAATTGGGTTTAGCTTATAACTTTTGCTATACCACAACTTTTCTATAAAGCCTGCATATGATGATTTAAGAGTGCAGTTTGCAGATTGGGTAAATAGCTGCTTGGGCTGGAGCCTTTTTTCATTTTCAGTGAGTTCCATTTGCTTCTCATTAGCATGTATCACTTCAGGAAGATATCCTGCAATTCCTATGCAAGGAGAAATATGTTATTTCTTCATAAGCATGCAAAAATGGGACAACAAGGCCACCTGAACACATGCATTAGGTCTTTCCCTGTCATCCTCGAAGCAGAAGTTTTCAGGAAAATGATGCTATTTTACAGGTTGTACACAAAGAAATATCTTTCAGAATGGTTGTCATCTTCCATTTTCAACAATACAAGTGATGTTACCAACTTGCTTTCAGGAGTGTATTTTAGAAGGACAGGCAATTTTGCTATTTTCCTTAAGCCACTGGGAGATAGCCTTTGTGATAATCTCCTGGAGAAGAGATTATGCAACCACTCCTGCTGATTGGTGAACTTCTTAGCTATTAAAAATGGTAGTGGAATATTATTGTTTCAATAAGGGTCATATTGCAGGAGGATAGAAGGATTTGGGTTGAAATATTTTCTAGTGAGGTAATGTGACCACTCAAAGCAGAGTGTTTGGGCATTTGTGTGCTCAAACATGCACATCCTTGCAGAGTGGAAGGAACACAGAGAAAACAATGGGAAGATTAAAACAGACAAGAAAAAAAAAAAAGAAAAAGACAAGATTTGAGAACTTATATTTGTTCATACCCTCCACCTCTGGAAAAGGGATTGGGTTTTTTGGTGGTTTTTAATAGGGCCACTTTAGCATTTTCTATTTTTTATGTTAAATTTTATGAATAATAAAACAACACAAGCATTGCAAGCTTGTGTGCAAGCTTGTGGAAATTTGAGCCCAGCTAAATCTTTGATGTAGAGTATGTTACAATTTTTGGTTCAGATAATAGATTTTTATTAACTCTTTTACCTGTAAATGTACCAACAAAAAATGTTCTTCATTCAAAATAAGTGGAAAGTTGATAGGAGAGAGTTTGTATGTCTTGTGTATGATAACAGGACTGAATTCCAACTTTAGCTTCCACATAAAGCTTCAACTGGCACCTCCACAATGCATGTCCTAAATTCTGTTTGATGTGTATATCAATGTCCTTCAAATACCACAAGCTAAGAAAAACCACTGCAAGCTGCCAGGTTTTAAAATTGCCTAGTGCTGGCTGACTGATTAAAGCTACCTTGTCTCTCTGCTGCTATCATTTATGCTATTTAAAACTTAGTTCCTTTTTCACTCCCTGTTTTCAGTGCTATTATCCATCTATCCTGTTTGACTGGGAAATAATCAACATGAGAAATTCCTTTCATGGCAGATGGGTGGGTTTTTTTCAACTATTGCTGTGAGTATCAAGAAGATTTGGCAGTGGAGGTTTTTTTGTGCTTGAAAAGACAATGCATACAGCTCTATTCATATATTTTATATATGTCAATTCTTGCTGTTGTTAACCAGACTTGGAATATTTAAATAGAAACAAAACATTTAAACAGTAAACAAAGGATTATAAAGAACCAAGTTGTAGTCAAATGGAATATTAGGCAGAATGTCGGGCCAGCTGGACAACTGAAACTGATAAATATATTCTTTCCTATATGGAAAGAAAAGGTCATAAATAAACATTTATATATAGCATAACATTAATATATATAACATTTACATATAACATTTATATATGTGTGTATATATATATGTATAAAATAGGGTAATATTGTACATTAACCTTTTCATTTAATAGGCAATTTGAGATTTTGATAGTTATGTGGAAGGCTGAAATGTGCATTCATCACAAATATTGCCCCCTTCTCAAACACGAGACTAGGCCTCAAATGTGGCCACAACTTGCATCTCTTAGGAGCCATCCCTCCAATTATAGCCTTGCTAACTTAATGAATCATGACAAGTAGGTAGCCTGGTTAACACATTTGAAATAATGTCACAGTGCATATGAAATATCACAGAGAGAAGCATAGAGTCACATGGGCAAATTCTTCATGGAAGTCTGTGTTTGTGGTATTTAAGGGAAAATTTCAGCAGAGCAAGGGAGTTGTTCTTGTTAGGTTGTAGCTGCTGGGAGTTCTTGTTTAGATATTAAATACTCTTACTATTCAAATTATAAAAGAGAAAGCATTCTTTCACAGCATATCTGTTGAAGTGTAGGAAGGCCAAATCTTTAAGTACTGTTTAATAATGTTGAAATCATATTCTGGAATATTTTGATAAGCTCACACGAGTGCATTCCTTAAGATTCACGATTCATATCTGGTATTTTACTAGTGTTTTTAGAGAATAATTTATCCCAGTGTTTTCAACTCCAGTGTCTTGTAGCATTCATTGCAAACCACAAGGTTGTGCATACATGGTTGATTATGGGAAATAGAAAAGGTATGGAACTCTCAGAAAGCTATGTGAAAGCAAATCTCAGGATGGAGAAATACAAGAATGCTGAAGATGCAAGGACAAGAAACAATAGGGCTGTGAGCTGTGTGAAGATAGGCCTCAGGAAAATATGGTAAGCAAGATGGTAAAAATATGTAAGCTTAATAATGAAGCTTTATCCATTGTTTTAAGCTATTACAAGCAATTATTGTTCAAAGCAAAATGTATGTGTGGCTTTTTTAATTGGTATAAGCAAATGCTTGTCAGCTTTAACTATTTTGCTATTGGCTAGAAAGTTGTAAAAAGATTTTGTACCAGAGAGCTTTGTCTGCTGTGCTTGCAGCTGAAGCTGTTCCATCTCCCTGGCTTGGTTCTGTAAAATGAGACTGATGATTGTGATAAAATAAAGCTTTGAGTCACCTGCTCCAGCATTCCCATCCTATTGTTTGCTTACATAAATATATGTAAATATAAAATCCAAAAAAAACCCAACAATTGGGGTTTTTTGTTTATTTGGTTTTATAAAGTCATTATTAATAACATATCAACCAGAGACCCCAGGAAAAAAATGTCTTTTTAACCTTACTTACATAAGCTTTTACAGATCAAAACCAATGATAATCATTATGAAATAAAAATGAGCCTCCGAAGACATGCAAGAACTTAATTGCAATCTCCACAGCAACTTCTCACTGAAGGAAGTTCATTTTAAACTTACCTTCTGCAAACTTTTCATGTCCTCAAACACACGAACTTCAAGGAAAAAGGCGTGAGATGAAGTTAACAAAGAGGGAGTGAAAGTGGTCCATGAATGGGCCTGTATGTTAGAAGGTTACTCACAATACAGAAAATGTTAAAAAGCTGTCTGAAGTCCAAAGAAATGTTTCTTTGGCTCTTTGCAACTGATGAAAAAGACAGGAAAGCTGCAAACTTGATATGCAGCAACAGTAGAATGCATCTCTAAATATATGGAAGGCACTGGGCTGAAACTGGACAAAGCCTTTCAAAAGTCTCACCTTTGAGTTTATTCTCAAGGGGATTGCTGTTTCAGAAACTGAAAGATACTTTTCCATATTAAAAAGCCTTTTTTTAACTAGCCTCTTAGTTTATTGTTGACTCATTCAAGTGGCACCCAATAGAGCAACTGAATTTTATTTGGAAACCCACTTAGGGCTTAACAGTTTTGGCAGTGTAACTTTCCTCTGGCTTTGGGAGATTTTTCTACAGCTTTTTGCCATGTAAATGTGCCCACTGAGTGATTCAGTGAGAAATTTCCATGAGAATGCCCCCTGACAGCAAGAGCCATAGCTATGTCTCAGCATACACTTTCACACAGGATGGGCTGAAAAGCTTTCTGGGAATCACTAAGCATGTAAAATGATTATTTAAACCTTTTCCTTTCTGCATTCCATTTTCAAGGTGAGCATTTGTTTCTAAGTATACCTTGTCAGTTTTAGCCACCAGTGGTTTGAAGCCATTTTCCCACTGATCCTGTCTTGATTGATACACACTTAGGGCTTTTCCCACATAGAACTTCAATGACATTTTCTCTACTGCTCATGATTGTCATACTTTGTTCTTAAACAGTAGGAAGTCTGTGGTTTTATTTCCTCCAAGATAGCAGCCTTTCTATCATTTATATGTAGGTCTGAAAAGTTTCTTTCACACTGTCTGGTACTTAATGGAGACCTATTTCTTCTAGTTGACTAATTTTGCCATGTTTTTAAGAATTTAAATGCTGTGTAAATCTCATGTAGTTTGAGAGTATATGTATTTTTAAAGTTAGTTTCAGTTTCACTTGCTTCTTGATTGCCCAGTATTCTAGTTTTATCTCACTGAATAGAAATACTTACATGGGTAAAGTTTTCATAGGTGGGAGTTTTGGATGCTGACTCTTTTGGGAGCAGGTGGCCTGGGTTATGTATAATTGTGGAGAGATGGGGAGCTGGAAGAACTGACAGACTGACCTGGCTGAGAATTACTGAATGCTGGGGACAGAACTGAACATTTTCTTTGGGGTCAGAATGGGTTGTCTGGAATGGGATAAAGAAATTTGTTTTGAAACCAACTGACTAAGAAAAAGTGGTTTTGTTAAGGATCCTTTGAATAATAAATATGGGGTTTGGGCTAGCAGAATTTAGAGGAGAATGACAGCCTTATTTTGCATTTCATTATTAGGAGGAAATAAGTGGCATTGACTGGGCAGCAATTTGTTGGCTATGGTACACAAAGTTATGATGAAACAAAATTCTTTGTTTGTTTTGCATGGGAATGGTTTGCCAGGTGGGCACAATCAGTATAAACTCAAAAGCCAGGTGTTTCATGTCATCTTCAGGTGAAGATAAATGAGGCAAACAAATCTGATCTTTTTCTGACTGCAGAATAGTTCATATTGCTATTTGTTCTTCTAGAAACCTGTGCTTTTTCTGCCACTCCTGATGGTTTTTCTGCTGTTTTGTTCAGCGTCAGAAGGACTTAGCCAAACCTGTACAAAGGTGTGGCCTGTATTTTATGTAATATGGCTACTGATGTAATTCTACACTTGTGTGTGTGTTAAAATACATCAAATGCAAACAGTATGTTAAAAACAGGTGGCTAACCTACTTGAGACTGAGAAGTTAACAGTAACACTTTGGAATGCCAAAGAACATTCTGCAATATGAGAAGGAGGGGACCTTCTACAGTATATTCCTTTCAATATCATTCAGGCATAAGCCAAAGGTGTCTGTCAGTTCTCAGGAGATCAGTATTTAGTTATACTTGGTTCAAATGTTTCTCTATTCAACCATTTTTGCATATCATTCATGTAAAACTTAAAATGTTTTCAGCCAAGCATGAATGTTCTCTTTGTTATGGTTGCTGAAATCACTGTAGAAATGTTCAACAAAGTAATGCCTGCCTGAAAGTCACTTGAAGTGTTTTCACTTAACCTAGTAGGAACCACAGTTTAAATCATATATCCATGAATTTCAAATTTGAACTCTGACAATACTCACTTTGAATGCTTCTTCAGTCTTTTATAGAAGTGGGGTAAGTATTTGGACTCAAGTGCAGAAATTAAACTCCATGTGCAGTTCAGGCATGTCTGGATCCTTTGTTTTTTTTAATTTGGTTTGGATTCTTTGTATTTTTTAATTTGGTTAATATCCACTTATCACCGCACTGCCTTACAATTCTAATTTGTCACCTAACTTGATTTCGAGAAATTGTTTCCACAAACGTAATTATTAGATGAGTGACACATTTACACTGATCAAAGTATCTGCCCAAATGTGTTGTTGTGATGACAGGAAGGCCAGAGAGCTTTGTGAGACAAAATTAGATATTTTATGGTGTTTTTGAGAGTGCTCACAAAGGCATTCTGTGACATTGTATATTTGTTTTGTGGGTTTTGTTTTTGTTTGCTTGGTTTGGTTTTTGTTTGTTTCGTTTGGTTTTCATTGGGTTTTGCTTTGGTTTTTTTGTTTTGTTTTGTTTTTTGGGGGGATTTTTGGGGGAGAAATAAAACCCTCCTGTGCTTCCAGGCATAAAACACAGAACACAGACTGGAGGAAGTTTTGTCTAAAGAAAGCCATTTTGCTGCTGTGCTTTAAATCTCTGAAACTGGCCAATGTTAGAGAGGGGTTCCCTGGGACCCAGTTCAAGAGGGGCCATTGAGGTGCCAGTTAATTTCTTATTCTGAGTATTAGTTGTACAGTTAAGGAGAAAGACCCTCATTTGTGTTTGCTTCTAATACTAAAAAAGAAATAGAGACTATCTGATACTTTGTTCTGGGGAACTTTTTAACAATAGTTGTTGCCAAACTACACAGCTAATAAATAAGAAAACTAAAAGAAACATTTTTGTTAATGAAAAGCTGTGCTACAAAATGTGACTAAAATGATGCCTCAGCAACGATGAATTTCGTAGTACCATGTCCAAGGACATAAATTTTGCTTTCAACATTTGCAGATTATTTGGAAGCTCTCATTTCCATTGTGACTTTAGTATTCTGACTGTTGTCACTTCTGTTTGATTGTTGCTGTTTTGTAATTTTTTTAAAAAAGTGTTTAAAATGGGCTTTATTTCAACTGTGTTTTGCTGTAAGTGAAATATTCTTCTGTGAGCATATTGACAATGAACCAATTTTTGTTTGTTTGTTTGTTTTTTAATAACAGAAGCTCAATTTCTGTGCATTGTCAGAACAGTAGGATGTTGAGAGCATTACTAGGGCAGGACAGATTCAAAAGAATTTTCTGAAAATTTAAACAGTAGTAAGATTGCCAGTTGGATTTTGAAGTTTGGTTCTTCTGCCCTTCCTGGATTTTTCAATTATTTTCTTTGCAACATTTATTTTATTTAATACTGTCCTTAGGTGGTTAATCAGCTTGTTTTCCTGCCCTCTGCATTCACTTCCAGTGAACATTTGGCTTCAAACCAATCCTCATCTCCAGTAGTAAATTACCCAATTTTGTCTGTTTGCCTAAGGCAACCCTTTATTATTTTTTTTTCTTTTCCTTTTCCTCTCACTGATGCCTGTGGTATTACATTCCTGCCCCTGTGATTTTCAGTCCAGGAAATGAAGCCTAGTTTGATGCTTTTCCTCATAAAACCTATCTGTTTAGCAGAAACTGATATTTCTAATTTTCTGTTGCTCCAACCAGAATTTGCATAACCAAATCTTACTTCAGGTAGCTCTTACAACATTGAAGTCAAAATGACTTTTTTTTTTCCTAATTGGAAGGGGCAATAAATTTTTAATACCACATGTAGTATTTGAAAGGAATAATAGTGTACATTTTAAGAGACAATTTTTTGGTCACTATTAAATTCATAGTTACTCGATGGTTTGTGAGAATATATAAATCAGTCATAAATTCATTAAGTAAATCTACTAGGTTAATAAGTCATAAACCTAAGTGTAGTTCTTAGAGGCATTTTATTGTGCTGCTTTTGGAATTTGGAAGAGAACAGACTTGTGTTCAGATCCCTCATATCCCTCTCCAGGGAAGTAGCAGCTGGACCTTCTTACCTATTTTGTGTATGCCCTTTCCATCCTTTATGTTGTTTCTACTTCAATAGTATCTGGAGACCTTCAGATTAAGTTGCAGTCACACTCTGCTGGCTTTAGATGAGCCACTGAAGAACTTTTTCCTCATAAACCTTGGCCCTGTAAAGCAGAGTGTTTGCCCAGACTCCTTGGAGGTGCAATCCTCAGTGATTTTAATTGAGCTGCTAGCCTAGAGAAACAGGATTCAGGCACTGTACGTGGGATCTGAAAGGTGGAGAGAAAGGACTGGGAGAAGTACAGCAGGAAAAAAGACAAAACAACTTTATATAATGCAGGGTATGTCTTCGTAGCTGTCTAGAAATAACAGCAGAAGTAATTACTAAAGTAACAGCAACTCAGAGAAAAACCTGAGCAATCTTTAAGCTAGAAATCTTGGAAGTGATAACTTTGCCTCTGTTTTCCTCACATTCCTTTAAAATAAGAACAAGACAGCACTTCTTGACTATTCATAGTGGGAGATCTTGTGCCATCTGATGGTTATTATATGATTCAAATATCATTGCATTGTATGGGACAGCAATTGTAAGAGATCATTGTATATTCGAGTTTAACTTTTTATGACCTCAAACAGCTTTCAGCAAAAGGAGCAGAATCTGTAAAGACAGATTCCACACCAGAGAGAGAGTAAACAAACAAACCAGTACCAGAACACAGTGATTCATATAACCATGTTGCATCTTCATCCAGACTAAAAGAGCTACAGAGAAAAAAGCTGAGGACAGACATCCCTCATGAAAAATAACAGCAGCAATAAGAAAGCAGGCTGAAAAAATGAAGCATTCTTTAAAATGAACTGCAGCACAGATATATATACAAAGGGTAGAAGAGATATGGCACACAGGCTTTTAAGAAATAGACAAGGAATAACAAATGTGCAGTGTTTTGCCCTCAACAAATTAATTTGTCAGGAGCTTGAAGAATTCTCGTGTTTGGTGGGGGGTTTTTTGTTGCTTTTGGTTTTTTCTTTTGGAAAGAAGGTTGTTTTCACAGAATACACTATGTGTGCACAACAAGCCATTTAAATCAATGTTAGACATTGTCTTTAGGCAATTATTTTCTCTTCTATTTGTCAAAGGTAAGAAGTAAATTCCAAGGAGTTTTGAACTGCTATTTTGTTGTAATTATCTTTCCCTCTTAAAAAGATACTGTGATTTATGATGCAAAATGAGTGCTTCAGGGTTTCTTTCTGGCATTCATTATGTCAAAGAAAGAAACAATTAAAACCCAGGTATATAATAGAGTGGTAGATGCAAGAGTGTGTGGCGCAGCCTGAAATTAATTTGAAAGCTGAAGATTTATTAAATGCACTTTGTGTACTTGATGGCAGCATTAGATCTATTGGCTTCCATCTGAGCCCAGTGTCTGCCTCTGCTCACAATTTTAAACTTTCCCACATTGTTTGAAGAGTCTTGTAGGAGTGTGTGTGCCTGTGAACAGTGTCTCTGTGTACACGTGTGCTCTGCTCTCTGCCAGCAAGAAAGGGATCAGATTCCCAGGATTCAGGAAGGTTAATGGTGCTCCACTAAGTGTGGCTCAGGGGGAACCACATTAATATTGTTGTCCAGAGACGTGAAAAAATGAGTAGCAACAAGAGATATCTTAAAAGTAGTAATTGAATCCGCTCTTGGGGTTGTGTTTTCTGAGTTCCTCCATTTGGAAGGAACCAGCTGTGTGATTTCCATTAATATCCCTTAAGAATTTTTGCAGCTTCTGAACTACTCCTGCCATAAATCCCACTGGAAATGCTTTAACTGTACTTGTCATCAGCATCTTAGCCTATAACATCCATACTAGTTTGTTCTCCCACTTGACATATCTTCTCTGGAATTCCTGATACATGGAACCACTGTATAGTGCAGTCTTACAAAAAATTAAGGAGGCCATAAATTTCCTTTTATTGCCTTTACTTGTATATTAGAATATTCTCCAATTTGGATCTTGGGGGCATGAAATTAGTAATGAAATTAGTTTATTTTTAAAAAAAGTTTTATTTCAAAATAAGGTTTTTCTGTGGATTTTTTTGTTTGTTTTGTTAAGAGATGAGAACAATGAGTTGCCTGAAAACTACCTTTTTCTGAAATACTTGACATGTTAGGAACATGAGGAACATTCACAAAGGTTAGTTTTAGTCATTAAGGGACTAAACTCTAATTTGCAATAGATCTTCTAGAGAGAGGTGGGAAGAAGTAAAAGCAAGCCCTATTTTGACTGAAAGGAGGATCCTGTCTCTCTTTTGCACTCTCACTCTTTTTCCTGGCATTGAATACAGAGTTATCTTGTCTCCAAAAATGTAATAACTTAATGTAATCAATTATTTATGGAAGATGACTTTGCCTCAGGAGGTAGAGCAAGACCCAATGGCTTCTGAACCTGATTGTATTATTGCATTATTCTGTTTTGATCTCTTCATTGAGAATATGGGTTGTTGTCTTCCTATTGATGATGGTCTCCATTCTGCATTGTACCCTAACTTTCTAAACTTCTGTGATTTAGGAGAGAAACTTATAGTTTAAATGTGCCAGTCAAAAATAGCACAATACTTTTCTGCTGGCAAGTATCCTGAAGATGTTTTGGATGCATTGGAAAGCAGTCAAAAGAAAGTACACATCCGTTTCAAACATCATCATGATTCCCTTCTCCACACAAGTCATCGCTCAAATAATTTTGTGCACTCCTGTACATCTTATCATTAATTTTTGATGGGTACAGTTGGTAGCCTGCACATTTCTGTATGCTTGAATCCATTCCTAATCAGTATAAATTCACTGATTATACAAGTTGCTTTTCACAAACTCCAGGACAGCTTGGAGAGCTGATGACATCAAAATGAAGCAAGGCATTTCCTTTTGATGTCAGCTGTCCTGCCACAGCTTGTTGGATTGCTGTTCTGTGCTTGTCTAAGCTGGACTCCTTTCTGTCCAAGTTCTAGTGTTCTCTGATTTTCCTTATATAAATGAGTATCAGAAATAGAGTGATCCCAGAAGTCACACTGGTCCACACTGCACTCCATATTCTATGGTCAAGTAAGGATATTACTTTGTTAATTGTAATAAATTTAGGTCAGATTTTTGTCTTCCCTTGTCAGCATGTTGGATACAAGAAAAGGACTGCTAAATTCAATTATATCAGACTTCCATATTGGTGATATACTGGAGTTTGTATCTGCTTTTAAAGCACTGAGTGCAGGCAAAATAACTCACATCCCTTTCCTCAATTAATATTTAATGGTCTGATTTCCTTATTTTGATCTTTGGTAAAAGGATACCATATTTCATGTAAATAGAGTTGCATAGTGAAGAGATTATTTTCATTGTAATTCAGATCAGTAACACGTCGGTTTGGAGGGGTTTTTTTGCATTGTGTAACAAAGAATCTGAAGAGAGGAGACTGCCATTCATCAGGCAGCATAGCTTTTCTTTGTATTATTGGAACTCACCACATACAATTTATGTGTTTAAAATTAGTGTTTGTACTAGATCTTGACCAAAAGGTAGAAGGCAATACACAGGAAAAGCATTTTTTATTATATAAATTCTTTCTCTCTTCCTATGCTATTTAAGCATAAATGACCAAATTTCCTTTATAAATATTTTGTAGAGCACATTCTGTATGGGAATATCAGCCATACAGCTGGATGACATACAGATGGTTAGTGAGCCCTGTTGCTCTATTCTCTGTTCTTGTAATTTTCTTGGGGTTTTTTTTCAACATTTTTCAGTGATCTTCCAATATTTGCAGTGTTCAGGTGAGTGTATTAATTCTACTTTAGTTCATACTCCTCTCTTGCCATACTCTGATTTGTGTAACAGAGCACCAGTCCAAGCAGCCCTTCATCCTTGTGCATGTCTGTCTGCGACCCAGCCAACTCTTCAAAAACCCTCTAACTTTCCTTTTTCTTCCTGACTGGAGATAGATTTTGCTCTATATTGCTCCATCTTCCTCTTTTCATAGCCTATTACACTTAGACTTCAGCTTGAGGGTTTGTCTTTCTCCTGAGATCATGTTTTGTGCCACGGATTATAAATGTCCAAATTAATATAGACACCAGATCCTGGTTGAGAATAGCTTCCTACAGATTTGAATCTCTTTATTCAATGTATTGGTCAAGAAAAGAATTTGAACAAATAATCTTAATTATATTTTCTTCTATAAGACGAGAACCTCTTCTTTCATGAACATAACTGCATCTAAACTATACCATCTCACACCACTAGAAAATTTAAGAGGAAAAGAGTCTCTGGGGTTCCCTCTTAATAAAAAATTTCTTCCAAATAGAGACTTATTAATCAAATTTAAGAGAATATGAAAGTATGGAAGACCTTAGCACAGAAAGACAGAGTTTGTTTTTAGTTATTTGGAAATAATTTTGATTTTTTATGGTTGGAGATATAGATAATAATTCAAGTAGAAAATGGAAGTTGAAATCTATCCATGTTTATGCAACAATGAAAACTGAGCTTGGGTGTTATTTTCCTGTGGTGGAAGAATCTGTCTATACAAATGAGATTTCCCTCTCAGGTTGTGTCTGTATGAGTCTTAAATGAACATTTTTCCTCACTTTTCTTAACAGATAAGCAGTTCTAGTTCAGCCTGGTAACATTTTATTGCATATCACAAATGGGAACTGAGAAAAAAAAAGGTGAATACCATTCACTGAAATAATATTTACTTTGTCAGTTTGAATAACATCTGCACTTGCTGCTTCAATCTTTCTTCCAGTATTTGACCTCCATTTCCTCTCCTATCTGTACTGATTATGAGTTATTATTTAAGCTTTAAACACAAAAGTCTATTACTGGTTTTGACCTTGGTCATTCACGTATCTTCTATATCAAGGTCTCGCACTTACCTGTCCTCTCATAAATTAAACTGGATTTCATATTTATCAGGCAGTCAGAAATACATCTACAGCACAACTGGCTCTTGACTTTTGACAGACATTAAATAATCCATGATGAAAAAGGCAAAGTATTTGCTGAAAAGACAATATGAAATATGTTCAATTATAGGAAGTTTCTGGTTTTCCACATTTACCTTCTGGTTATCTTCCTATGAATTTGATGCAGACTCTCTTGAATCAAGAAAACGTGTCACTTTTACAGAAGCAACATTCTAGTGAAAATACAAAAACAGCCAGCTAATCTTCAAAATTCAGGATCAGCTGTATGCTATTGGAAGTAGATTTTCCTGCTGTTGATATTTTTGGGCTTAGAAGTGCATTCCAAAAAGCAGGCACCATCCTTGGAGCTATGGTGAAAACTGGTAACTATTATACCAACTGGAGTAGTCATGGAGCTACATGGCAGGAGAGCACATGGAAAGAGGGAATGGGCCTGGAAAATTTCTAAACTTCTCCTTGAGGATGAAGTGTGTGAAAATTTCGAAGTATTCACCCTCAAAGAGAGGGTGAAGTTGTCTTGATCAAGCTGAAGGAGATGACTGTGGCAGTGGGAGATGCATCTGAAGAAAGACAGGCACATAAACCCAGATATTTTCAGACATGTGTTTGCATGTCTGTGTTTGCACTTTGCCCTGCAGGCCTCCAGTGGTTTGGGTACCAGCCTGGCAACTGGTTTGAGCTCTCCCAGGCAGAGGAAGCTGGGAGCCTGTCCCCTCTCATTCTGTTGGAAAGCATGTGAGAGTCCCCAGGAACAAAACTCCTTCCCCTCCCTTTCTCCCCAGACTTCCAGCTCCTGAAGTGGGACAGAAACATCTGGGCAA
>JANRMJ010000054.1:8884024-8895118 GCA_025584955.1 Alethe diademata
TCATAATAAAAAAAAAAAAAAAAAAAAAAAAAGAAAAAAAAAACAAAACAAAACAAAAAAAAGCAAAACCAGCTGTTATCATTTTTCTAGAGAAAAAAGGCTTCATTTATCACACTGCTTATAAACAGAACATTACTTTATAACAAAAATACCTGCTTGAAAGCTGAGTAGGAAAGTGTTGTCTCCAATTTACACCTAGAACAGGGAAAGGTGACAATAGTTGTCAGAGATCACAGTGTCTGTGACAGGAGGAGTCTTGCTTTCCTTTGATAGACTATCCTAAGCTGTTAAAAAGAGGTGAGCCCCAGGAATTCAGCCATCTGATGGAAAAGGATACCAGAAATCCTTACTTTAAACCAGATAACACAGCTCAAATGTCACACATGGAAGCCTTGCAGGGAAGTGCTCTGAAATGAGATGCAGGTCAGGATAGTTGATAGGAACTATTCAACAACTGTATTTATGAGAATCATAAATAACTCACAGATAGGGAGGAGAGAGTGAAATTAACCCAATCAGCAACTCATTATGAATTATTTGCTCACTTTAAAAGAATAACAAGCACCAGGGTCTCCTCCAGTCTCAACAGCAAGGTGAGGTGCAGTCAGTCAGCACTGGGGAACAAGAGCAGGCTCTGTCACAGACCTGGGTTCCTTATGTGAGACATAGAGAAAACCCCAGAAAAATGTGGGAGAAAAGAAGCAAAAAGGGAAAGGGGGAAACCAAGCAAACCAAGAAGTAAAATTCAAAGTCAGACCAAAGTGCCCATGGAACTATTTTCAAATATTAAGGAGTTTTCTTTTATTAATTTTCCCCATGACATTCTAGTTCACTGTCCTTTAACTTCATGAGCTCCATTCAGGAATGCTCAGTCCAAATATCATTTTACCCCTTGCTTTTTGGACAGCTGGGGTCAAATTCTTCCAAAATAAATTTTGGGGTGGGAGATGTTATTTGCTGCAGATCTTATGACAAGTTCTGTAAATGTGATGACAAACTTTTACTGATACCCCTTTCTGTATAAATAATTGTCTTTTCCAGTTTATTCAGTAGAGCTAAATTCAAGTCTGTAGCCAGTTGATTTGGATGTTAATCCTCAGCATTGTCTATTCACTAGAGGCCAATGATACTGAGGCTCAAGCAAGCTACTAAGCTGATTTTTAAAAAATTCAACAAATTAAAATACTGGAAGTTGATGAGGACCCTATTTGTTTTTCTACTTTTTCCTCCTACATTAACATAATTAAAAATATTTTCTTCAGTTTATATAGACAGCTTCTGAAGGAAATTCCAGTCTTGATATAAAATCAGTAGGAGGAAGAGTGTTCACCATTTTCACTGCTATTTTTCATTATTTTTTACCTTTCCAGCTAAAAATATATATAGTATTTTTTTATTTTCGGTTTCAGCTTTCAGTCATCAATTCCTTCTAAATATCTTTTTTTTTTTTTTCCCCTTCAGTAGATTAAAGAATCCTTTGTTCCCTGGTGTTTTTTCCCTATGCATATGGTTATAAACCATTATCAAATCACCTTTCAATCTTTCTTTTTATAAGCTTAACAAAATGAGTGCTTTAAATTTCTCACTGTAAGTCATTACATCTCCAGCCATTAAATACTTTTTATGGCTCTTTTTAACACCCTCACCAACATTCTTTAAAAGTACAGAGGCCAGAGCAGCACAGAGCATTGCAATAACAACCACACAGGGGTAAGCTCACCTCCCTCTCCTCCTGTGTTTATACACCCATGGATGGCATTAACCCTTTTCCCACAGCTCTGCAAAAAGCCTTTTAGAGTCATATATCCACTGTGACCCCTAAATTCTTTTCAGAATCACTGTTTTGTGAGGCAAACTGCTCCATTCTCCAGGTTTCACTTGCACTTCTCAGTTTGTTATCTGACATTTGGTGAGGCAGAATGAAACACGTTTTGATTGAAGGGTACCCATTTGCCAAGGAAAGTAACTCCTGCAGACTTTTTTTTTTTTTTTTTGGTGCCATCAGCCCTCACCTCTTCTTATCAGAAGTGATTTTTTATTCACTTCCATGTAGTTGCTGTAAATGTTTTCAAAGTTTGTTGCAAAGTTCCTTCTTAAATCTCAGGCAATTCAAGCAGGGAGAGGTTGGCACCACACGCTGAGTGGGCTTTGTTTCAGTCATTTGCAAGTTATCTACTCACAAATGCCTCCCAACACATCCCCCAAGTACATCTCTGCTTTCCACACAGCTAAATGAAGGAAGAGAGAACAATGTTGGTAGAGAAAAAGAGGTGCAGAGAATTCAGTGGGCTTGCTCACTATTCTGCTCAAAATTGAAGAATGGAATTCCCATTTTTGTGTCTTATTATTTGTACTTCTTTCCTAACCAGCCATAGCCTGTCTAGAATGTTTGCCTTTTTTTCTGTGTGTTTTCCCTTCTTCTCAGATATGAAAAAAGAAAAAAAATGAAAGAAAGAAAATAAAATTGCCATCAGTTTGTTCCATCTGTCTGGCTTTCTAAAGGGAATATGCTACCTGAGTAAGAACTTACAAAAAGTAGTAGTTGTATGCATAAATTCTGGAAGTTGCTTTGAGTAGACAGTTACTCCTTCTGCCCTTAAAGGAACATATTTTTGTGTTGCCTTTAAGAAGAATGTGTATGAATTTGCTAGAGGTCATTTTTTGATAGATTTTTGTGTGTTTTGAGTTTTCTGGTCCGCAGCAAAATAGACTGGTTTGAAAGTAAAGCCACCAGGAGTTGTATGGATATCCAAGTGTTGCCTGTTCCAGCACCAGCAGTGTTTTCACAAATAAAGAGAATGAGTGTAAAGCTTGTGAGATGGAACATCTGACTAGGAGCAAGGTCTGCTTCAGGGAGATTTATGGACAAAAAGTAAAAAAATTCCTGGGGAGGATGAATCAGTCAAGGCCAGGAAAGAGGTAGGTCAGCCTCTGAGAGAAGGTCTTAGGGGAAGAAAGGCAGATCTGTCTAAATGATGGTGCAGATATCCCAGTGGGATTGGAGTGCCAGGCTCAGAAACAAAGAGGCAAAGATTAGATTTGGTGCTTATGGTCTCCCCTCCAGTACTGAGCTCATTAAAGCTGCAGGAACTGATTCAGTGTGTGGAGGTTTCCTGACCTCGAGGTCACACAACAAGCTTGTTTCATAAGGCATACACACTTTCCAGCTCTGCTTTCTCATTCACTTTCTCTCTTGCTCTCCCCTTCCCCACGCTCTTTGCAGCCTCCACTCTCAGACTTTCCCTTTGGGACCTTTATCACATCTCACTCTGCTCAGGTTTTGTCCCATCAGCAGCAGCCTTGCAGACCCACACCCTTCTCCCATTGCATTTAAATCACAGCCTTTTCCACACAGGACTGCCATTTCCATCACTGTCTCTCCCTGTTTGACCCTGGCATCCTTCCTCTCCTCCTACTGCCAGACTTTATCTTCCCTGTATTTGGATCTGGGAGGTTTCCTTGAGTCCTTACCAGGATGTCACTGAGATCACCAGAACAGACTCTCAGATTTCAGACATCTGCTGAAGTGTCTTAGAAGACAATCCAAAGTAATTTTTACCCCCAGCAGGAGCACTGCCAGTGTAGATGGTAACTTTCGGGAATATGTAACTGTTATAAAATTTAACAAATCCCTTCCACGAATGCACAGTGATTTCTTAAATATGTATCAAGTTTGAATAGACTTTCACAGGTAAGGGAAATCTCTGATGAAGGCCACGCTATCTTTCTATCCAGCTGCTAATTCCAAATGATGAGGATACTAGGGTTCTTAAAATAATCTATTCTTTTTTAGTTTAAAAACCCCAAGCAACTGTAGCTTTAGAACCTCTTTGCTTTTCTTTGTGCAGAAAAGGTAAGAAAATTTTTCTTAAAGGAGTGATAAGATCAGTTTGCCTAACTTGATTTGACTTCACAATAACCATTTTTAAACCAGGCAGAAAACAGCCAATATGTCAGGATAAAATGAGTCACGTCTTTTATTCTATATAGCTTTCAATGTAACTAGCTGTTAGAAATTTTGCAGGAAACCAGAATTAACTCACTGGGCTGCTGAAGAAAAAAGAAACCCAGCACATAAATCAATAGCATTTTCAATAACATCTGTGAATGCTGACAAATCACAGCCCCATGGCATCCTCCCTAACCCAGTGGTGTGACTTTGTTCTACTGGTGTCTCAGAGGGTCAGTGACTCAAATTTCCTGCAGCAAATGGGCTTTTCTTAGAGGTCTTCTACCCAAACATTGATAGGTCCAAGGCCTGTTTAGTTATTGATACATTATTTTAACTTCCAAATCTTTATCTATCTCATGTAACAATTCCCCATTTCATGGAGACTGGCTTTTGTCCTCCTGAATTTATCATTGCTCTGTAACAGTGTTTTAACTGCATTTCTAATAAGTTAACTCATATCTTGCAAATACAATTTATATTGATCTAGAATTCAATTTTTCTTAATTTGGTTTCTGATAGTATTGTATGAAAACATTTGCAGAAGCAATTTAGTATGTATTACAAAAGGATGTGGTATCAAGTCTGATATATCTTTTGTTGAATAGATGAATATCTATTTTATTCTCTTAAATTATCCTAACAATAAAAAAAAATCTGTATTACAAAGGAGTTTTAAGAATTAGTTGTGGATAATATTCTTTCTGTAGTTATTTAAAGAATTAGTTATGGATATCATTCTTTCTGTAGTTAAGTCAATGCTTCCTTCTCAATCCAGTTAGTTAGAGTATTTATAGATAAGCTTTGGTTTTAAATATTTGGATATTTAGATATTTAATTATTTTATTTACCTGTTCTGATTTTTTACTCTGTTTGCTTAAGAAATTATGCCTAAACTTTATTGTATGCCAAGTGTTATGCATATAAACCCTATGAAATCCCAGTCCTAAATATTTGCATCAGGATAGCCATGGTACAAGCAGTAAATTCATAATAAATATATTGATTTCAAAGTGTGTTTTTTGGGCTGGAAGACAACATGAAAAAACACTGTTTGGCTTATTGATTTCTGCCAATTATTTGTGAGTGATTATTACACCAAATTTGTAGTTCAACCTAAAGATTGTCAAGTTTGGGACCACAGCTGCCATAAAGCATTAGAGTCTAGGAGATCTCCCAGATACTAAGTGTACTTTAAAATCACCATTTAAGAAATGCTAGACAGGGAAATGGGAAAAATCAGGTGTATTTTCTAAAGTTCATTTAGATAACCAAACAGCCTAAGAGCAAATGGAAATATCACAGGTTTAGCTTGGTCCATGGTATGGTCTGTCAGATATCTATGGTAGACCATTAATCTAAATTTTTTAAATTAAGTTGTGTCCATAGATGTGAACCAAGAGATTGTTAGGGTTAAGAATGTCCCCAACTTATCACCTTGGAGGGCAGTTTGAAAACTGAGGCCCTTCCCATGTTGTCTGCCAAAATAAAAATTAAGTCAATAATAAGCTTATAAATACCATAGATTTTCCCTTATCAATAACAAATATATTTTCTACCTCTGAACAGACAGTAAGTAGAATATATGCAAACTACATAAAGGTCTTTTTTCCAAGATTCTGTGACATAGTTGTTCTGAGGGTCCAAATTCTCAGTATTCAGCTACAATCTTGATTTCCCTTCAACTGCAGCATATATGCAACATAGCCCCCAATGTTTTATTTTGATGAGCACAAATACAGTGCAATGTGTATACCCAGAAAGGTGTTTTGTGAATTAAAATTTGGAAAGTAATGAAAAAGTATTCTAAAAATGTAGTACCAATTGCTGTATCTTCTAATCAACCTTAGTTCAGAATTTCAGAGGTTTATTCCAGTAAACCAGCAAGGGTTTCTAAAATTTGTCCTGAGATTTAACTGCATCACATTTCCTCTATGGCTAGAGAATTCTAGTGTCTGAAGGCCAGCTGACTTTTCAACACTCTTACGAATACCAGAAACTGAGGCCATCAAATCTTGGGAGTCAACACCTTCTTCCAGTGTTTCCTGACAAATTCTAAGATGCACCTGACTGCCCCTGGCCCATGGGAGCATTCCAGCTTTTAGGGATCATTGGAACAACACAGCTCCTTGTGTACGTAACATCATCCTGGGGTTTTTCAGTGAAATATTAAGGGCCACAACTCTCACCATTTCTATGGCAACTTAGGACACCCTTAGACAAAATTAACTTCCAGTTTTCCTGTAAAGTTTGACTCTTCAGCAACTGTGCAGCTGGGGTGGTGAGAAGTTGCCAGATTGCAGGAAATATGTATAGTAAAATTTCACAAAAATGCAAATATATAAACCAAAGATAATTAAAATAGAGACATGAGCATAGTAATTGACCTTTACAGTACTCATACAGTATGGACTTCAAATGGGAAAATAAGTGCAACCAGGTGATGGTGATGAAACAGCAAATATAATTCCATGGTAACCCTCTCTTTTTCTTCATCGCATTTTCATACTGTCTAAACACATAACAGGCTTTGTGTTTCAATAGTTCTTATAAAGAACTAAAGACCAAATTCCTCATTGTCTTTTTGTCATCTTGGGGGTTTTTTGTGGGTTTTTATTGGTGAGGTGGTGTTTGAGTTTTTTTGGGGGGGAGGGGCAGTTTTGAATTTTTTTTTTTTAGCAAATTAAGGAGAAAATTAGCACCTAAATTCTTTCACAAACAATTGTGAAAGCTGTGAGCTTGCTTGAACTGCAGTTTTTTCTTTCACCTATCCATTAAACAATCCATGCCCCTGCCCAGGTTGCTGTTCTTCATTCCTTGTTGGAGCTCAGTAATGCAGCAGAAATCAATCTGCATCCTGTTCCAGTTATTTAGTGAGTCACAGTGACTCACACTGCGGTCTGTAAATGGCAAAAGTTGACTGGCAGGACTCTGCAGCCTCAGGGGGTGGTGGAGAAGGACCTGGCACAAACCATGAGATCACATCTGCTCCATCACCAGGGTTTGCACAGAGAGCCTTTTTTGACAAACTAACTGCAGAAAGAACTCCACAGCCAGCACCTTTGCTTTACAGTTAAAAGTTGTGATGTCTTTTTTAGGAAGTATATAGCAGTACTCCAGAAATAATCTGGACCTAACAAAGGAGCTACCCAGGTTTTGACCCCTGCAGATCCCTGTATTGTGTCCTGAAAATTAAGTGGGTCATGTAAGAATTTGCAAGGCTTAACAGCAAAGTGATCCTGCTCGTCCTAGAGTGGGGGTAGAGAAAAAGCAAAATATTAAGTTCCAGGATGTGACACTTCAACACAAGATGACTGTTCCTCACATCTCTACCTCTTAATACACAAGGGCAGTGAAAACAGCGTGCTGTGATGAACTTTTCTAGTAAAGGAGTGAAAGGTTTCAGTCAGAAAAAATGCTGTATTGAAAGAGGAATGCTCTAAATACCTTAATAATGAGTGACAAAATCACAGAATAAAATGATACATTCTCTAGCTAGCAGCGTTATTTAGTGAGGATCAAAAAAAGGAAGAAACGCAAAACCAAAAAAAAAGATAAATGTTGTGACTTGGCCAGAAAAACCATACTGAATGAATTTTTTTTTAGTTTATCTGTCTTTTCAAGTGATATTTGATAGTTAAGTGAGGGATGAGAGACACAAGGTCTACAAGGAAAGACTTAGAAAACTATGAAAGGAGGAACAAAGCTGCTAACCTCCCTTTAGCTGCAGATTAAGATTCTTTTCCAGCAGCAGGGGTCTGCCTTAAGCAATTCTTCCAAAATATGACCAGAAAGCATAAAACCTTAAATGAGCTAACAGGTGGGGTAGGAGTATATCTCTTGTTATTACTTTAATGTGTGGGCAATAAATTAATATCTTTAAATTTTGGCATTTTAGCTTAGTCAATGCCTTTGGAATGACCTGCATTGTAAAGCTCCTGTGGATTAACACTGTTCAGTAGTCTAAAACATAATTTCTGAAGTACTGGCTGGATTCACATAGCTTTCTTTAAAGTCATAATCAGGTGAGTTTGGTCTGAATCATCTGTTTACACATGCAGTCTCCGGACTCCTGGCTTTTGTAAGGAAAAAAACCACTATAATTTAAAAACAGCATCTCTGGACTTTTTTCCTACTTGCACAGAGGATTTGACTAATAGAAAGTTTATCTTATTTAAATCAACAAGACTCTGTACATTATTTTAATCAGAATAGTCATCAAGGCACTACAATAAGTTTCTGCAGCCTGATTTCTGACATGCAGATATTAAGAATTCATGTTTATTTAATTGCAGAGAAAAGAATGTTTTGCCATTTTTCTCTGCGAAAGCAAGAACCAACGCTGAAATGCTACAGGCTGTAAATTTGATAAGATGTCTTGTACTGCAATTTTTTATTTATCCTCATGGGACTCTTTGAGCTTTCCCAGATCTACCTTTTACCACAGAATTGCCTGATGTTCTTCATCAGCTTTTAAAACTAGAATTGTTACAAATGAGAGCTTACAGTGGCAGCCCTGGTTTATTTTATGTGATGCTGCCACATAATAATTGTATTACATAAGTTTGGCAGCATTTCACAGCTGCATTAAGTCATGTTAATGGGAGGTATCCAGTTCCTAATGTTGAAAACTGCTTCTACACAGAAGCTGATTGAATAGGTTTGCTCTCTAGCAAAGGCCCACTCATTTATTTCAGTTTTTAAAGGGAGGCCTGACATTATTCAATTTGTATGTCTGATGAAAAGTTTCATTAAATGGTGGATAAAGTGGGGTGGAATTAAATCTGACCGTTCACAAAGGAAAAAAAAATTGAAATTTTCTTTTAATGTTATTTTTTCTAAGTAAGAGACCAGAAAGAAGAGACTTCTCAAGTTACAAATTTAAAGTACTTTCAGGTTTATTTGATACCTCTGAGACTCCACCAAATTTTCTTAATCACACAAGCTTGTCTCCAAGCAGTTATGTAAAGCTCAGATGAGGCCAGAGTGGTTAAGCTGAGGTTTAATGAAGAGCTCAGACACTTGAGGATGGAGGTTTTGCATTTCAGCAGACCAAATAGGGTCCAGGGTGGTGCAGCCTGCAGCTGCTGCCAAGTGTGCCCGTGGGATTGGGCACATCCTTCCTGCTGCTGCCTGCAGAGCAGCCCCTGCCTCCCCTCTCTGCCAGCACCTTTCCTTCCCTTCATTCCCACAAGGATGCTGATCCTTCCCCCGTTCACAGGAGCACAGACCTGCCCTTGTGGGGCACCCAGCTGCTCCTCCTGGCCCCTGCACACCTTCACACATCTGTCCAGGCATGGTGCATGTCCCTGCACCGTGGCAGTATGCTGCCTCACCCCTCTCTTCCAGCAGCCACTCTCCGTTTTTTTGCTTGTCCTTGTGCCAGCAGATGCTCCTGCTGCCCAGCTGCACCCAGCATGGGTCCTGCCTGTGTGTGCATCCCCAGTGAGCAAGGGAAAGCTCTGCACCTGCTCCTCTTCCTGCCTCACAGAAGGCAGTGGCCACGTGGAGCAACTCTCAGACCATTTTTGACCTATGGGTGTCATTTTATCCTTCACCGGTGTTGGAGTCAGCGAGTCAGAGGTCTCTCTGAATTCTTCAGAGGGAAATCAGAGTGCAGGGATTGAATTAAAACCTTTGGATGGATTGGAGTATATTAAGCCACTCACACATAAAGTAGACATTTAAGTAGAAGTAAGTCAGTAATTTTAGGGTGAGTTCTAATGCTTTTAGTAAGTGAAAGGTTTCAAATGCCAGAGTAGCAGAGTGAGTTCTAGTGAAGGTTGAAGCATACTGATATCTTCAGCAAGAGGCTCCAGACCCACAGCTGTAGGCAGGATTTAGATATAATAGAGCTATAGTAAGAATATTGCTTACATTTTTAGATAAAACAAGATAGGTTGTATGCATAGTTCTATATGTAACCTGGTGTGCTGAGAAACTAGAATTCTAACAGGTTAAGGAGTGGTGGTCCAAGTTTGCACCTTAGCTTGTTGGAAAAATCCTATAAAAGAGTATGTATTGGGGAGACTTGTTGCCTTTTAGCCATTGGCTTTTGCCAGGGCTTCTAGCCACTCACTCATTGCCACTGCATGTGCCATTGCTACTGCTTTGCTCTTGCTTTTTGCTATTGCCTTTTGAGACTGATGTGCTTTGTAATAAATAACCTTTTTAACTATTAGCTGCCTTGCTATTTAGAAGATAAAGCAGGAGCCAAGAGCCTGGAGTAGGAGCCTAAGAGCTCCAGAGTTGGTGCTTAGAGCACTGGAGGTGAGAGAACCTCACATTCTCCTCGAGGTTTCAAAGAAACCCTTTTTTTTAATATGAACAGCGCACAAATTTAGGCTTCTCAGTAGTATTCTGGATTTGCCCCTGCCCAAAGGCTGCTGTGTCCTTAAGTGCACCCAGGAGATTCCAAATGGCACAATTTCCCTGGTGTCTGGAATTGGGGAAGGCAGGAGGCTGAGGGAGAACAGCTGAGAGCAGCGCTCAGAAGCTGACAATGAAACGGAAGGATACACAGCACGGTAAAATCAGAGCTGCAACTGTTTTGTGTCTCAAGTAACCTCAAGCACAAACATTTAGAAAGAACAAAAATAGCCCCAGTGCGTGAGCAGAGCCCAGTTCTGCACTTTGCTGGCTGCTTTGGAGCTGCTCCACTCCACAGCCTACCTGGCAACACCAAATTCACGTTTTTTAGGGCAAAGCCTTTCAGAAGTGCTAAAATCAATGAGGGCACTGTCCTGCTGTTTGAGAGCCACGCTGGCTTCAGCTCCTGCAGGTGCTGCTGCTCTCCAGCACACACAGCTGGCTGATTTTCAGCAGCCACAGAAGTAGCTTCCCAAACTTGGCCAAAAAACCTTTCTGCTGCAGGGCAGGTGCCTCACATCAGGTCTGAAGCACTCTGTGAAAAACCACCTCACACAGGATGGCAGAGTTAAAAAATTTCACAATTCTCACTGTTAAGTCTTAAAAAAAAAAAAAAAAAATTTTAGCATCAGCTTTGCCTGCAGGCCACCCCAGAGCCTCTGTGTGTACATGCTGCTGTGTGGCCTGCCTGGATGAATTCCTGACTAAAAGCAGGGAATTCCAGAGGTGCAGCTCCAGCTGCTCCTTCCTCCCTCCCCTCTGGATGCAGGAGGCTG
>JANRMJ010000054.1:8900614-8918158 GCA_025584955.1 Alethe diademata
CCCTTTCCCTTTCCCTTTCCCTTTCCCTTTCCCTTTCCCTTTCCCTTTCCCTTTTGAAAACTTTTCAGGATTTTGGAACATTTTCAGTTTTCGTGTCATCCATCTCTTCTTTGATCCCACAAGATCACTTTATCAGTCTCACTGTTTAATCCTTCTCCCCAAGTCTGCTTCAGTATCAGAGACTTTCCTGAACTTTGTACAAATTTAGAAAGCTCTTGAAGACTGTAAAAGTAGGAAAAACTATAAAGGTATGGATACAAGGAATTAAAGTTTAAAATAAGATTTCTGAAGTGGAGGTCTGCTAAATTAGTGGTCTTTGATCAGTTATTAACCTGAGTTCAGGAAGAAAATTCATAAAGTTTTGAAATACTGGGTAAAAGAAATCAATGTTTGAAATATATGTAGCTGCTGAAACTTTTAAAAGTATAATCCACAGAATAATTTAGAGCATGCCCAATGTCCCTAGTGGCAGTGATGACATTTTAATCTTTGGCAAAATTAATAAAGTATGCAGGCAAATTTTTGGGATATTTGACTGACTGCCTGTCAGCTACTAATCTAACACTTCACAATGCCAACTGAAATTGAATGAAATAACGTTGGTTTTTCTCCCAGAAAATTTTATAGAAATAGACATAAAAATAACAGAAAACTCAAAAAATATCTCAGCATTTGTATTGCAAAATTTCTTTGCATACAGCCCAACATTCTGTGGGAAAGGTACCCTAACACCACTTCTCATCTGATGAGCTGAGGTGGAGCCTCCTTATTCTAAGCCAGGAAAATAACCAAAGTGTGATTTCCTCTTGTAAATCTGTCTCCTCACGTTCCTTACCCCACAACTGAACCTGCTAGGGACCTCTATTCATGATCACTTATACATTTTACCAGACTTTTTCCCACTGGCTGTAGGATATAAATTACTGTCTGCCCAATGGTTCAGTCTAAGTAAAATATCATGTGTGAACAGCAATTCTTAATGATGACCAGATGTCAGAGTCTTAAACTCTGACATCTTTCTTAAGACAACCTTTGAATACTGACTCAAACATCATTTCCCTCTCTAACTTTGGACAAACCACTTGTGGCAAGAATCCCACCATAAAACCCAAACAAACAAAACTCCCCTGTGCATTAATTGTATCTGTCCAGTTTAGGTAATTTAGAGTTAGAATTTTTAAAACTTCTTAAGTCCTCATGGAAGCTAGAGGGAAAAGCAAAGCGTCTGTACATTTTATAATCTTGCCATAAATGCTTGAATTTGGTAACTCACCATCTTAGGTGGAAAAATTGTTGAAGAGAAATACAGGAAGACAACCAGGTAGTATCCAAAGAGCCTTCTTCTCAGATTCAAACAATCCGTATTTTATGCTGATTCTTCTTATTAAAAAAAAACAAAACAAAAAACAAACAAAAAAAAAGAAAAAGAAAAACAAACAAAAAAAAAAACAAACAAAAAAACATGAGATGGGAACTGGGCATGTGAGTAAAGAGGAGCTTGTGTTTCTCCAAGATAAAGATTGTTTAAATAGACAGTCTTGAGACCCTACAAAACAGCTCACCTCAACAGGTGGACACAGAGTTGCTCACCTGAAGGAATCAGACAGAATTGAGAGGAAATGTTTTCCTGTAACCTGTTTGAAGTGACTCTCTTTGGAGATAGTTCCCAGGATGATACCTTAAGTTTTGGCTTTCATATTTTCCAGATTGTGCACTGCATTAGTATATAACTCTGAACTTCATATGAAGTTTTAACAAGTTCTCCTTACAATTTAATTGGACAAAACAATCCTTTTCCAGCCCAGTAACCAAGGACACCACTGCAGCTTCAGGCCCAAAAAGTGTAAACAACAGTGAATTGAGGAGAGCAATCTAAATCCAGTATGGTATTTCTATTACTTCTATCCCTTTCCTTTTCCAGCCCTGCATTTTCATTGAAGACAAGCATCTCTGAATGCATAGGTGAACTTAAAAATTGTTCCCCACATAACAAAAGATCTATGAAAACTCCTGAGCCTGTGCCTCTGATCTTGATTCCAAGAAGTGGCATCATTATTATGTACTGTCACTCATCATAAGCTGTGAGAATGCTTTTAGATGAAAATAGATGCCTTTTTTGCATAATGAAGGACCACCAGTATTTCTTATTTGTTTTGTATTGATTTACATGAACAAAGTTCTTCTATATCCTTAATAGAAGCAATCATATCCTATAAAGTTATTTCAGTCCTGGAACCAAAATGTTACAAGTTCAAATCCTGCTTAAGATTTATACTAAATGCTATATAACTGCTCTGAGTTTTTTTATTTTCATGTAAAAGTCTAATTTTATCCTTCTCAACATATGTGTCGACACTATTATTTATAGATAAATTAAAATTCCTAATAATAAAAGAAGTGATCATAGCAAGGATTGCTGTTAATAGTTGCCCAGCCTGCTAGAATTGTGGTCTGTTATGTTCATCATGCAATGGAATAATGTCATCATTAGGAAGCTCTTTCCCATATAAATAATTAATTTTTTCAGCACAATGCAACAGTTATTGAAGACCTTTTATACTGCCATGTGTAACATAAAGATACTACTATTAAAAACATTTAAGTAAAAAGTAACTCTCACCCTGAAACAAATTGTTCAAGAGGATTTAGTAAATAAAAGATTATTCAGGAAAAAAAAAGGTCCATTTAGAATTTCTCAGGTTTGGCTATTTTCCCCAAACACGGGATCTTGTTTGGAAAGACATATATTTATCTTCAGACAGCAAAATCTATAATAAAGAAATTCAGAAGAATCAACACGACAAAAATGCAAATTCTTGCAAATAAGCCCTCTAATTTCCAGACACAGAAGATTTAAAAAGTCAAGCTGGTGTCCTCTCAGGTGTCTGAAACCTGGTATTTGTTGCAAGGTGTTAAACATCCTCTGCACTGAAAGCCACAGTTTGGAAAGGATCTTCAAAACTGCAAGGAAGGGGCCACCATCAGAAAAGTGGAGGTTTGCAGGACTGATAATTCCAGAACAATATCTACAGGTTCCTCTGCTGAAAGAAGCAATTCCTATTGGAAGAATATCACAAAGTTATGTACCATTCAGCTAAAGCAGTACAGGAAGTACCAAAATGTGTAATAAAATACCTAACAATGGAGGTAATCACCAGTCTACAATCAACTCTGAAACCTCTGATGTTGCACTTCCGTAGCGCTTTCAGTCCCACAAATATCAGATGTGCATCACGAATGACCCAACAAAAGGGATGTGACTTGAAATCCCACATGGACTTGAGGCCAAAATGATGGAAAGATGTGTAAGCAGTGGCTGGACATTCAACACTTTGACTGGGAGGTTCTGGTCAACAATAATCTAATCAACAACCTGATTAACACTGCTGTTAATTAAGAAAACCAAATTCATAATATTTATAATCTTTCGGTTTTTTATTCCAATATCCTCTTCATATAGAAAACGTGAATAGATTTTGGGAAAAACATAATACAACTGCATTTGTACCAAAGGACATGATAGAGAATAAATGGATTCCTTTGGGTTGAGACTTCAAAGTAGTTCCTGAAAGAAATGTAGTCCAACTGAGTCTAAATATAGAATTGTAGCTCTGACCTTTAGATGTGAATTTCTATGCTTTTATTTTAGTCTTAACAGCCTCACAAGGGTAGAGCAGGTTGGATTTGTCTCAGGGCTCAAAAATAAGCAAAAAAAAGTTGATATCTGGAAATCAAAAAGAGAAGCCAATCAACCCAAGTTAAAAAATAAATAATGGTTAACCAGAAGATGTCTAGGATTACAAACAAGGGATATGTGAGCATGAGGTGATCAGGGAACTGTAGATAGATCAGGATAATAGGTTTATGTCTTGCCAGCAAGTTGCTTTCAGGTTATATGAAATTCCCATATGTTTCTGATGGAAGCAGTGTTCCAGTTTATTTACAAGGTTCTCCTGGATAAGATAAAGGTAAAACTATATTCTGTGGGGAAGAAATAAAAAACTGATAATCATTGTTCACTGTGATTTTTACTATGCCAGTGTTTTCTCTTAAGTAGAACAAGCTAAAATTAGGGTTATTCATATTGAGGTCATATACCTCTCATTTAAAATCTATTTTGTTACAGGCCTTATAATAACAACAACTCATAGACAAAAAAAAAATTCCCAGTTTCATGGGAAACTGAATAATTGCAATCACTTAGGTTTTTTGAAAGAGCTTTTAATATCATTTATATAGGAACTCTACATAGAGCCCCTATTTTGTAAATGGCTCTATGCAAGGAAATGCACATGCAGTTGACCAGGGAGGAGATGTAAAAATTAATTTATTTGAATTACAGAACTGGGATGAAAAAACTCCTACTTCTCACAGCTGCCTTTTCTCCCACTATTTTAAAAGATAAGTTGAAATAGGTTACAAAAATTGTTTCTGGGAAGCCAAATAAAACGCTACTCAGGGTTTAATCCAGGGTGGAGACTTCAGGAGCACAATTAAAAAAAAAAACGAACAAACTAGCAGTTTTAAATATATCGACTGATTACTTGTTTTAGTAGAGGCTTTACAGACTTCACAGAAGGTGCAGATTTTCTCTAGTGCTGCTTTTTCTTTCAGAGTGAAGGAATTCCAGCCTAATCTCTTAATATAGAAACTCTCTGGAAATTGCTTTATATCAGTTATGTTCCCCTTGTCTGCTAAGTGCAAACAAATACCCAGATCTGTTATTCTCCTGTGATTTCAGTTGTGTTCTTTGAAATGACGTGCCAACACTGTGAGTGACATATCCATCCTCTGGTAATTTGTCATTGATAGATTATTCTTTAATTAAAGTTTCAAGATGGATTTTCTTGTACTTGGGAAAAGCAGCTTTACAGTTTTATCTGGAGGGATAAGGTAACAGTGCAGATCTATAAATAAATGTCATTTAACAGAAGGGTATATAAATACATATTTTTATATGTTGCAGTCACATAAATATTTGTAATACCTTCATCTTTGTTAAATACACAGACAATAATTTTAACCCCAAAATTTAAACAATTTCCTAGACTAAAAATACTGATGCAAATCAATATATGTTTCAGTAGACTGGTGTTGGTGCATGTCTGTTCAACACACTGCTATCTGATCCCATGACTTGTAACGTTAATAACAAAATCAATCAAGTGCCACAAAAGTGAATTGAAAGACTACTATGGCCAAATTTGAAAATAGAATTAAGAACCACAAAACTGATTAGCACTGCATAACCTTGAGACCACTTGAACTCCACAAAGGCTGTAATTTTTTATTTAGAGAGAGACCCATCAAAGTATTTTTAGACTATGAGAGTGTCAAACTCATCACAAAATAAGGTGGACACACTTGTTTTAAAGATGGATGCAGGAAGAGGTATAAGGCCATGATTTACATCTCCCTAACATAAAAGAATTTGAACTCATCTCTCTCAAAACAAAGAAGGAAACAAGTCTCCCACACTCTCAAGAAAAGAAATAAACAACAGTAGAACAAGGGAGATACACAGGTATTTTTCAAAATAAGGGGCTAGGTGACCTAAGAACTGAGACCATGTTAACTTTTTTGAGCTCTGCAATTTCCCAGCCATCCCAGCAAAGCACTTCTTAACAAAGGAACATTTTTCCAGTGAATTCATTTCTAAGTAGCAGCTAGTTTTCTTTCTGGCTTTTTTTTTTTCCCTTGCCTGTAGCAAGGTGATGAGTTGGGAGTGAAAGAACTGGCAGATTTTCTCCTCACAGACAGGTGTGATTTAGGGGTATTATTTCTGTTTTCAGTATACTGTGAATCACACAGATTTGGAGTGCAAGGTTTGCACAAAATGTAATGAGTCAAAGCCTTAATAAATATTTACATCTCTAGTGCAAAACTAAATAAACTATAGGTCCAGAGTACTGTACCCTTTCATTAAAAAAATGTAAACTTGCCCCCACAAGACATGTCAGCTTCTCATACATCATATGAAATCCAACACAAACATTCAGGAGCAGTAGTATGCTTTGCAATATTTATTAAACTTGCTCCTTTATCCTCCCTTCTTATGATTCTTCTAATAATGTATTATATGGCAAAAGATTATTGGGTTTTTGTTGTCTTCTTTAATGAAAAAGTCACAAATTATGTACCATGGAGACATGAGAAAATTATATAGTTTTTAGGAGAGAGTATGGAACCTATAATGCAACACAATGTAATTGGTGTGCCAGTTACCTTCCTTACTGCTTTCTGTCAATATCCTTATTCATATCTTTCCAGCTTCCTTAGGCAATTTTGTTCTGAACAGAAAGTGTTACATTTGTCAAAGGTTAATAAATAGTGGTTAATAAATAGCTATAGCATGCTTGTAGTTATCAATAACTTATTAGTTAACATTTAATAATGATTTATTTATTAAAACATATGTTCATCTTCTCCTAACATTTTAATTAAAGTCTGATTTAGAAATAATCCCCAAGAAATTACCTATTCCCATTTATGAGGTAGTCTTAACTCTCTAAGGTGTTTATGATTTCCAGAATTCTGCAACCATGCTCACTCTGTTTAGGATATCAAAAATATATTAAACTCATATTCTTTTCTATTTTTGCCTGGTTTCCTTTGTCTGCTCACACTTCTCCTTTTCACCATCCTCTTCTGAACATTCATTGTGCTTCTCCAGCCAAAGACCCCACTTTAGTTTATACTCACCTCCTAATCCACAAGTCATTCCATTCTGGTGAGACTATATCTTTGTTGCTGGAGACAGAAAAAAAAAAAAAATGGGGGGGGGGGGGGGGGGGGGGAGTGGTAAAGGAAGAAAATTAAAAATGTGTTTTATATTATTGGACTGTTGCCAGCAGCACAAAATAGTTTATAACCTGGCCTGGCAGCAGTCTGAACAGGGTTAGTAAGCTTCAAGCACAGTCTTCACATTAGAAATGGGTATGAAGACAAATTTATATTCATAAAACACACAAGATCATGCTCAAGATGTTTTAAATCTTTTTCTTTAACCAGGGAGCAGCAATGCTTAAGTTACCCTTTTCTTCATGAAATGTGTAATGGTGCTCTTTTAAGACATGCTGCATTGTAATTACTGCTTTGCCACTGCAGTGTACTTCGGGGAATTGTAACTCACTGAACAAAGGTATCTTGCTTTTAGTTGCTGAACAGGCAATTAGCTTTCCCCAAAATGGCATTTTCCCAGCAGCCCCACGAAGCACGAAAAAAAGTCTATACATCAAATCTTGAGCTCTCTCCTGTTTCACAGACTGAGGTTCCTTTCACACATGCTGCTGATCTGCGTTTGTCAGTGAAAAATCAGAATAACAAAGCAACATTCCACTCCCTCTTGTCACTTGTCATATCTTTCCACCAAAGGAAATTTGCACTGATCAGCTGTAGCAATTTGGGAGTATTCAGCCTCGATGCCTCCTCTTTCCTACGTTTTACAAGGAGGGTACAGGGTTGTGTGTGCTTGGGGAGAATTGATCCTGAGTCCTAGCACTGGATCTTGTAGCTCCCCGAATTTTCATAGTTTTGAGAGAAGCTTCCTTCATGAGCATTGCTCCTACAAGGGTTTCCTGCAAAACATCTGTGGAGTTTCACCCCCAAGAAAAAAGAACATTATAGATTTGTCACCCCTGAATAAAGCTGAAACTTAGAAAGATTTATTCTGACAAAGTAATGGTTAAATCCAGGGGAAAATATTATAAAACCAAAGATAGTGCAAAAAATTCCCAAACCCTGTCACCTCTCTATGCTGTCTCCTAAGATTTCTTGATGCTATGTTTTGGGAGGGAAAAAAGTCCTCCACACCTGACTCCTATCTTTTAAAAACTGACCTTTAAAATGAACACAGGAAGCTAGTGGAATAGCCTTTTTCAGCCCATCTGCTTTGCTTCAGGGAGCATCTATGTATTCTTTTTCTTTCATCTATGCTAAAACTTCCCCTCCTAGCCTTCCTTTCTCAGCATCCTTTGCTTCCCTTTTTCATGAAATGTGGGTTTTGGATTTGTTCTAAAAATGTGAAAGTATTAATCCTCCTTCCTTGCTCTTCAGGATTGGTATCCAAGACACATAACGCAGTTGTAGCGAAAAGGATCCTTTATTTTTGTGAAGGGTTTACAGTCTCATGGCATTCCTCATTTCACATTCTTCATATTTGTAGTGACTTTCATACTGAGTTCAGTCTTTTCCAGAGCTTTCACTATGGAAGGAGTAGGATCATCCCCTATATAAGTGTCCTCAGGATTGTCTTGACTTGCCTACACCATAGACTAGGAATTTAGGGTCAACTTTGGCTCTTTGACCTTAAAGAGAGCCTAGGCTACAACTGTGTACATCGACCCTTTTGATAGGGAGAGGGGAAAAAAAAAAAAAAAAAAAAAAGCGAAGTTTTGTACTGTGGAACATTTCAGAGCTCTTAAATAAATTTTCCTCTTGTTGTAAAGGAGCATTTTTTTAGTGAGAATTATCAGTTGCTGCCACAACCTCCCCAGGCCTGTGGACTACCCATCACTGGAGATCTTCAAGGTATGGTTGGAAAAATCTAATCTAGGCTCCCTTTCCTATGAAAGACTGGACAAGAGGATCTTTCAAGGTCCCTCCCAGCCTGGGTTCTTCTATGATTCCGTGATTCCATAGGATTCTGTGATTAGCAGGTCTCTTTGGGCATGCAAAGGGAGAGGCTTTAAGGAATTTTCTTTCCAGTTTGGAATATCTGCAGCTGTGCACTAGGAGAGGAAATACATAACAGCTATCATATTACCTAAATTGTCCAAACAGAATATTAAAGTGCTCATCCTCACAGAATAGACATCTTGACCTTGTTTATATCCAAAAATAAATTATTTAGTTCCTCAGCTAACCTTTTTTCAGTTCATCAGGTGAGCTTGTCCCCTTTTATTATACTAAAGCCATTTAATATTTTTTTCACTCTTTTTGATCTTTAATATTCTCCATGGGACATTCTTGCACACATGTCTGTATTTTAAGTCCAATATAATCCATTAGGCCTCATATTTATTCAGTTAGTTTTCAACTTGATACAGCAGAATACCTGTTATTCTCACTCTCTACAAAGCCAGAATTGTATGACAGATCATTCCCTATCAGTGACACAGACCCAACTGAAGCAATTCCTACCATTTCCCTACAAATTCATACCAGCATAATTACTCAAGGAAAATAAAGAAGCATTACTTGAGATCAGCTTCCTGAATTAAGAGGAAAAAAATTTTATTTTTTTTAATAGGGTTAATTCCAAGGAATATTTCAGGGGAAAATTGTGATCCTGTCTAAAAAAAATTGTGCCACACTGACAGAAATTTACTGTGTGTGGCTATTCCAGTGTGCTGCCACAGATTTCTGGTAGGTTTGTGCAACAGCAGGCAATTGCCATCAAGAAAGCAGCAGCTCCTCTCAGGCTCTCTGCAAAGTGCTGATGTGTCCACTGACTTGGGGAACAAAACTTGCATTCTGTACAGCTGAAGCAAGCTGTGTCAACAAGACAGAATTTAAATTATTACATGCTGCTGTTACATCTATAGAAGCAGAAGAAGGGAGTAGATGATTATGGCACAGAGCTTGTGGTTAGGGAGGGAGTAATAGTAGCTCTTCAGCATTAGTTGATGATGGAAAACATCTGCTTCCTTTCCCATCCCCATGAAACAGGCACTTGGGAAATGTTCCCGGTGGAATCTGTCTGATCTGGGTCACTCCCCTACTTGGAAGTCTTATGCAACCCTTGGATCCACTGAGAAATCATTATACATCAGAAAGGAAAGCAGATAAGGGACCTGCTGCATTCCTGCATGGTGTCTGACGTGTGGCACACGGCCTCTAGGTGTATGAAAAGTGATGCCAGCCCCTGCTGCTGCAGCAGGGGCACGAGGGGCCCTTTATTCTTCCCTGGGGCGGGAGTGGGAGCAATCCAGATTCCCAGACTGCTTCCATCAGAAGCTGATAATATTCATCTTCAGCTGCAGCACACTGAGCTCACAGGTTAGCTACACATCATGAGAGGGACAGGAATGGCACACATGATTCTGGGCAGGGGTTTTATTTTCTACTGATTACAAATACACCTTTATTTTTTTCCCAGACACATACTTTCTTTTCAGGACTAAAGCTCGTTCATGTTCTTCAAGGTAAACCACACAAAGCATCATTGTGCAAAAAATGTAAGGAATGTGCTGCAAAGGAGTGGTGGTTTTGCTCAGCCACCATGTTTTCAGAGTTTGTCACCAGCACATTTAATTCACCATAAAATAAAAAAATAAATGATCCAGGTTGTGAAACAATGACTGAAAGAGAATAAGGATATTAGAGGAGAGGTAATTTTTCATTTTGAATCAAAATTTAACCAAAAGGGTGTCAGGATTGATTTCATGGTCTCATGAAGCAGTGCCTGCAAAGGGAGAAATGGGAGTTTTCCATCTAAAGAGTTTCTGGTTTTAGAAAGTGTGAATACAAAACAGTTCCCTAGCCAGTGTATTAATCATTCTGAGTCTGAAGGGAGCTATATTTGTATATATAAACTATATATGAACATACACATATAGAGAGAGTATATACTCTTACAGATAGGAACATTACTGAGTCTTACAGATAAGCATGAAGGAAGATAACAAGCTTTTCTTCTATATTCCTTAATGATAGACATACAGGGTTTTTTTTTTTATTGTGTGAGTTTATATGTAATTAGTAGATAAGTGAGGTGAGGGAGATAAGAGTTTTATTTCAAGGTGCCTTTATTTTATGTGTGTAGAATGTATCAGTGTTAAAAGAGCTGTATATAATTGAGCATTTTATTCACATTGTGTGTATGTCAGATTGGTTACTGTAATTGTGTTCAAGTCTCAAAGCAACTTGGTTTAAAACCTATCTGGACTGTAGTAAAATAAAGCAGGAAAGCAAGTCTTAAAATTTTCCCCACACATTGGTGGACTATGATAAAGCATCTCTTCATAGCTAAAGCATCCAACCATTATGCTTCATAAATCCAAATCTGTATTACTCACATTTATTTACAATATTTTGGGAGAAACCTGGCACCATACCAGAAATACAGTTTAAAAAGCAATAAATGTCAGAGAAAAAAATCCCCTCTGTCATCAAGTGATAAAAGAAGAGTTTGCTAAATATATGGTGATGAATTAAAATATTACTAGTAAGACAGAGCCTATACATAATCTTGGAAGAGAAATTCTGGAGATGAAGAGATACTGTAGCACAAGCTAGCTGTTCTGTAAATAACAAAATAAAACACTACAATGAGTGATTTGCTTGCTCTTAATGGAGACAATTGGAAATTCTCATACTGTATTTATTTATCTACTTTAAAAAAAATTATTTCTTTCATTTATCTTTAAGCATTTAGGAATATTAATTAAAATGTCTAAGGAAGATATCAGAGGGAGATGGATTTGAGGTAGCAGGTTCTGAGTCTTATTCTGTTCCTTGGTCTGTGACAAATCAATTTCAAAACATTGATTTGGCTTCCCTGATACACAGAATGGGATAACAAAGCCAAGAAATTGTTCCCTTAAATACAAGATCATCTCTCTTGGTTCAGTGGGACTGTTGCTCACTTCTATTGTTCACTAAAGTCTAAATCCACAACAGCATTCTGGGGGGAAAAAACCCAAGAAAAGTGCAAAGTTCAAAGCTGGGATTCCAAAACTTCCTAAACCCTATTCCTGAAGTGTTGCTAGTGGAAAAGCAACTAAGAGAAAAACTGTATTGACTGCTTGTGTCCCACCATAACAAGGCTTGTGAATGTGTGGCAGGGAATGCTTTTACCCAAGAGCACAGCAACAGAGCATTTATCCATGATCCTGGACACTTGGATTAAGTGTTCTCCACCCATCTATTTGAATATTTTTCTACCATTTAAATATGTTTTTCATCAGTGGCACAAAGGTGTCAGCATGTCATTACTACCATTATAGTGACCCACCATTTTAGAATATATAAACCCCAGACCTTGTACTTAGTCTTTGAAAGCTAAGGGGAAAAATCAGAAAAATGTGGATAAATACACTTGACATCCTTCACAGGACCTCCTCCTGAACAACCTCAACCTCAAGTAAGAAGGCTGTCAGATTTTACAAGCCCTGGTTTGATGTGGTCTGGCTCAGGAGATCACATGTGAGGCAGTTCCCCTGCTGAAATTGTTTCAGTGTGCATGAAATAATTGAATCCTCACAAGACAGAATAAGAGGACATTTAAAAAGTGCAGAGGGATGGTGAAGAAGTAGTGAAGACTGGTTTCCAATGTGTACTAAAACAGAGTAGCTAGCAAGCACTTGAAGGAATGTTATATGGCCCAGTAGGTTAGATACACATTTGATGATGCTAAAACATGTGTTGCTGTATTTCCTGAATTCAGAACAAATGTTAGATTGACAGGGAAAGCCATCTCTTCATCTGTGTTTTATCAGAAAGGGTTGGATTTAAATACTCAGTACTTATCCCACTGATGAACATTTGAGTTTCTAAGATCCAGCCCTGTGCCATATACAAGTTAAATGAATGAATTATGCAGAACAAAAGAATTGTTAGTTTGTTAGCCTAAGATGTCAGGATTATGAACTCTTACTGGGCCATGCCTGATATTATTGATTCCAGTGAATAAAAGGACTTACTGCCCTAAGCACCTACAAATCAGGAATATTTTCCAATCCTTTTCTTACGTAAATAGTTTCTGCTGCCTTCACAAAGATATTATTGGTGGACAAAAGGAAAAAAAAATCTGTGTGGTAATGGATGTCAAGCTGGCTTTCATAAGCTATCACACTCCATTAAGATGAAGGATATGCTGAAAAAATACACCCCCACAAGGTAATATAAATGCCCATAGCCAACAGGATCAAAAATTTGGCAGCTTTTACACTGACATTTCTAATATCATAGAGAAGGCTGCTTTGAAAGGCATTGCCAAAGCCCTGTCTCATGGCAAGGGCAACAGGACAAGGAACTGGGACTTTTTTTCAGACATGAAAAAGCCATTTCATTTCCCTAGAGGTGTTGCAGAAAGCTGTTACAGTACATTGGTTATTTTAGCACAATGGAGGCCTGAAGGATAATCCAAAAAGCAGACATGGGTTTGGAAAAATATCCTAGATTGCATAATTTCATCAAGGTAACCATCAGAGGACTACTTGAAAAATCAAAATGGAGAATTATGGCTTTTACCTTATGATGTGATTCGACACCTCTAGTGTTGATAGGAATAGAGTTGGGTGGACAGAGGAAGTTATAAAAGTCAAACCTAAATTATATATGTAAACCTTTAAAAGAAAGTATTATGTAAAACATTTGGGTGGAAAAACACTACTGTTAGAGAAAATTTTCCAGCACCTAATGCCAAAAATTGTAGCCTTTTTTTTTTTTTTTTTAACAAGGAAGTAACATTCAAATAGTAGGAAAAAAAGTTGGATTTATGACTGTTGATGTTTATTCTTCTTTTCTTCTAACAGATCATTAACTCATAACACAACACATTTCTGAGTCTGCCTTGGTCTACAAAGATACAAAGCCCATGGGAATATTTGAAAAGACCTCCTTCGAACTCCAGTGGGCTGTTGCCTTTACTTGCCTAATTTCCTCAAATTCTCCAAAATATTGTGGCATCATTCCCCCTTTTTTTTCCAGCAGTGTAAGGGAGAGTCCAATCACAACTGAACATGAGGGAAAGGGATTGTAACATCAAGTTCAGTGAACTTCTACACCTTCAAATGAGAGCATAACACAGCTGGGTATCAGAGCACTCTGAATATCAAATTAGCACTGCTGAAATACAGCTACGATTGCAAGGACATCTTTAAAGAGAAAAACACTTTTCTGATCCTTCCTTTTTCATCTGTATAGCAAAACTTCCATTAGAAAGAATACTTTCTTTTTATTGGATTTACTATGCAATGTTTGAATACCAAAAGTTTTTATGAGTTTATCAAAAATCCTCAGGTTATACTCCAAATAAAAAAACTCAAACAGAACAATCCCTCCCACACACCTTTCTTTAAAGTACACAAACATAAATACATATAGATGCTTGTGTATACTGAAGGCCTTCCAGTCATAGAAGTGTAGCTGAGATTATTTCTTTAACTGCATTTTCTTGGCATCAGTTTTGTATACTTTCAATGTTGTCTTCAGAGAGGAAGATTTGGTTTTGTTTGTTTCTTTAAATTGAAAAATCCATTTCTATTTTCCTTCTGGGAAAGATGGCTGGAGAGCATGAATCTTTGAGCAGAGATAAATTATAGGAGAAGTAATAAAAACAAACAAAATAGTAAATTGTGTAGAGTATACATCAAGACTTCTTTTCACCTTTTCTCCTTACATATAGAAGTACAGGTAGTGAAAATGGAATTGAAATAGTGAAATTATTGGTATGGTTACAAAAAGTGACTAAGCCTTGTTTCTATACAGCTTCCTATTGCAAGTTTTTTTTGCCCCATTCTCTGAAACAGTTGCTTCTGGACACTTTTCCATACAGGACATCAGGCTCCATAAACTTGTTGGTTTGCACCAACATTTGATTTCTGCTGGTATTTTCTAAACCAGCTGAAGTAGGTTTTGTTCCTATGAGGTCATGCACACAACATTTTCTCCTAAATCTACCTAAATTTCCCTCTGCTCCCCTTGAGCAGACTTACACTCTTTTAGGCAAGTTCTATGGCACAGTTAATGTCATATATTAAGATCATTTTAAGTGTTTAGTGTTTAAGTGTAAAGTCACACTTACCTATTATCAGAGACTCATTGCATTTTGTCAGATCTTTGGCAGAACTTGAAAAAATTACTAAATTGCTACAAGAAAGCTTTTGCTTTTTGTGGTCTGAAGATCGATAGCAAATTTTAAAAAAGAGCTATGCCTGTGCTGGAGTTGTAATTTAATGTATTGCTAACATCTGCTTCCTTTGCATGACTAGGCATACTCACATTTTTATTTGCTCTCTATTACCAAAATTTTTAGTTCTTTGTATGAACAATGTGTTACTGTCACATTTAATATAGAAATCCTGCATGAAAGAGCTCTCACACATGTAGGTTTAATGCTTCCAGCCTCCATTCCTTCCTCTGAAGGGCTGTGAACCCACTTCTCATGCCTTGCAGGTGAAAGTTTGAATCAGTATATGACAGACTTATGTGAGAGCAGATGCTCTCATGCCCTCTTCTTGTGATTGTTCCATTTTAATGTTAAATATAACATTAATATTCCATATTCAACAGAGCAGAAGGAGGTGAACAAACACCTGAACAGAAACATGACCCAATATGTTCACTCTTAGGATACTTGCCTAGAAAAAAAAGACATGCTCTTACTCTTTCTGCCACAATCCATATTTAAGCATTAAAATGTTTAAACTTGCGCTGGCATTTTAAGAGGAACCTAGACTACTTAGCAAACACTTTCATAACAAGGCACAAGCTGTGCTTACAGCCCTTCATCTCTGGTCCACACCACACAGAACTGTTTCAGCAGGAAGGATGAAGACCGAAAATTACAATAAAGATCAGAGTTTAAAGTAAGTAATTAGTTAAATATATCCAAGAAAAAAGGAAATACTAAAACATCCAAACCTCTTACTAGTGGAAGCATACACTAATGGCTAATCCACAGAGGAAATGAGGGTCAGAATAGGTGGAGATTTATTTTTTCCTTGCTTAGCACAAACACAATATAGAAGTTTCTTCTAAGGATGAGCCTCAACCTTAGTGAGAGAAGTGAGGACAACTCAGTGTTTCACTTCCACTGGGCTTTAAATTAGAAAAAGCAGTTAGATAGTTAGAAGTCTCAAGAGTCCTTAAGTAGAACTCCATGAAAATCAGTGACCTCCTGATGCTAAGGATGCAGCTGAGTGGGAGTCACTTGACTATCTAAACTATGAGCAAGGACCTGCGGGCAAAGACCAAAGCCATGCTTATGTCACCATGCTTCAAGTTAGGCCAGCACTATGCTCTGGGCTCAGCTTCACCCCTGCCCAGGCTGCTCCCACTCCCCACAGGGTGCTTTAGTGCCAGCTGTTTTCCAACAGCATGGATATGCAATTCCCAGCTTGGTGTCAGCTCCAGCTCCATCTCAGCAGACATCAGAAGGCCTGAGAGGTTTCATGGATCTGGTCCAAGTCACAAGAACATAGAGATTGGTCACAATACTTCAGCCTGAAATTGCAGGTGACAAAAAAAAATACAACTTTTCCATCCCTAGAGCTTAAAAGTTGTTGAAAGTCTGAACAGAAGCTGTAATTATGAGTTCAAACCTCAACAAATAATTGCATAAAATAAAAAAAAGACACAAACCCTGTGTTCTCCCCCAGTTGCTGTGTTTGTCTGCTGATGACTAAGCTCTCCAGCACCAAAAATGCAGGCAGTATCCTGCAGATGAGTTAGTTGATCAGGAGGTCAACATAAAGTCAAATATCAGCCTTTCAAAGTCTTCTTCACTAATCTCTTTAGACTGCCTACAGCCTTAACTTGTGTACAAAACAAGTGATCAGCACAGCAACAAACCCTTAAAGTAAATGGAGGAGTAGCATTGTACATTTAATAAATGTCTAGACAATAGCCATAGTGTTAGTTTCTGAATTACAGCATAACAAACAGGGGCATACACAGGTTAATTAGTAATAAAGTTGAACTATTAAAGCAGATCTCAGTTAATTCATTGGTTTTCAAAGTATTTTAGGCTAGATGGATTCTAGCCAAGGCTCCAAGCTTATGAAACAGTGATTCATGGCTAATAAGGGCAAATGCCCTAGAGATACGAATATTTGTTACCCCAACATGCTGACCTTTTCCCAAAGAGGCAGAAATTTAATTATCTCCTTTGAAAAGCACAATTATAGAAAAAGTCAAAACCTGATTTATATTCAGTTTCTGCATTTTTCACAGATAAATAAGTAGGGGGGAAGAGAAACTGAAAGAACATTTGAAAATAGCCAGAACCAAAATTAATATCTGTGTGTGAGTATATTTTGGGGGTCTGAAGAAGACTTCTGCTGCTAGTTTTGTCAGCTCTTTCAATTTTGGCTCACTTTAGGTTATAAGCCATATGACACAAACCTTTATTTACAACAAAGTCAAAGCTCAGAAAACTGCCTTGTCTCACTCTCTCTGTCTCAGCTCTGGTTGGGTTTATTTGCCTCCCTGGCAAGGTAAATAACTGGTCAGAGGGGTCAGTGACAGATCCCAAGTGGCAGAGACCAGAATGTAGCTGCCAGTCCCACATTCATCACCAAAAGCATCCAGCACATTCCTGCACTGGCACGCCTTTCCCGGGCTGTTGCTTCAATTCTGAGTGCAAATGCCAAATAAAAAGGGGCTGTGGTCAAAAATTTAAATTCTGAGAAGGTTTACTCAAAGATGTATTTTTCATCTGCTTTACTGTATGGGGAATTTTCTGCATTAATTTTGTTTCTTGTACCAAGACTCCCCCAACAACTAAAATCATGACACTGTGAAAATGTACAGATTAAGTCAGCAATTGTCCATGGTTAAGCCATCTACTTTAAAATATAACAAAAAAGCCTTCTTAAT
>JANRMJ010000054.1:8926649-8939212 GCA_025584955.1 Alethe diademata
AGGGAAAGGGAAAGGGAAAGGGAAAGGGAAAGGGAAAGGGAAAGGGAAAGGAAACTCAGACTCAGAAGCACAGGCTTTATTTATTTGTTTGTAATAAAATTTGTATTCGCTCCAATTCTGCACATGCACAATTCCTACAAAGGGTAGCAACCTTTGTGCCCTATTTACTTTCTGTCCCTTTATCCTAATTGGGTCAGAATAAATATTATATTACTATGTGAATGCCAGAGAGGAAAGTATTCTTGAGGCAAAAAAATAAGGTCATGGAAAGGAGAATGAAGAAAATAAAGACCAAGTGCAGTTTTCCTGGATCATGGGGGACTTGACAAATTTGACAACAGGCTTGAAACTCTTAAGTTCTTTAGAAAAAAGGTACAAGCTTAGTATCAAGTACTAGTTAAGATTTTTTTCTGACAGTCCCGTATCTATACTTCCTCTTCATGCACCTGATATTATAAGGATGTGATCAGGTGGGAGGTGCTAAGGACTGGTGTTTGGGAACAGCAAGAAATGTACACACCCACTTCAGATTCAGCTCCCTGTCTTGGCAGATGACTTCATATATTTGCTCTTAAGGCTGAATTTTCTCTCAAACACACAATTATGGCTCAAAACTAGTTTCATTATTGGTTTGGATCCATTTCTATCCTGTCCAACAGACAGTGAAACAAGCTGAGGTGGTAGAGCCATGTTAATGCAGAGCTCTGCTAAGGTGAATGCCTCTAAGCCAGGTAATTCTTCCATAAAGACTAACATAAAGACAACAGAAATGGAAAATATATCACTTATGCATGGGATTTATTACACATTCTAACCACTTTTACATCAAAATTCTGTGACTCTCAGGTTGGTCCATGCAACTATAGCTTGCACATATGACTTTTTCTTCTTTACCATTTTACCTATTACAGAGCAGTTAGTACCTAAGCATTTTTCCACTGGAAGATATTATCAATATAATCAGAGTCATCTCTCAAACTCCTTTCCCACAAATTAAAGTTATGTTCTATAATGTCTCCCCAAAATACACAGCATTTTTTACTCATGCTTAGCTTTATTTTCTCTCCTTTCTCAGTGTCTTCTCTAGCTTTATAATATCTTGCCCTTGTTAGATCAAACCTATGGTAGATAATCAAGCTAATATTTTTTCAGAGATAAAACCCAGTCCTCCAAGCCAATATTTTAGCACATCAAATACCTCTCAAAAACATTGAGGTGAAATAAAAATCTTTTAAATTGATCTAATCCACTCATTTATTTTGTGTAAACTTCGTCTATCAGTAAAGCATGCTAATATATGTTTTTGAGTGGCAAGGCAAATTTAAAAAAGAGAGGATGGACTAGAGTCTCTGAACAAACTTAGTGATTTATAAGTCCTGGTATTTTTCAGTAATGTCACTGTTGAAATGTTCTGAGGTTAAAACTGAATTATATCTGGCAAAACATCAGTGAAATTTTAGCATAGGAGCTGAATTTTACACTAGCCCAAATTCAGGAAATGTGTCTTCAAGTAGCAAACTAAAGCACCTAAACTAGGAGAGCCCTTGTTCTGTCTGACACAGACTGCTCAGAAATTCAGCCCACCTAAAATCCCAGTTTGCACCTGGCATCTCCTAAACTTATAAGTGGCTAAACTTATATAATGGAAAGCACTCACCCCACTGCAAAATTCTTGGTCCCCAGTCACAAAGAGACCTCTGACTGCCCAGGATGGACCATGCATCTCTTGGGTGATCCCTGTGATCTTGTGGATCCATGTCCACACTGAATGTTGGAGTATCTACTGTGCCTTAAAACTAAATCAAAACCAAAACCCCCAAAACAATAACAAAAAAAATCCCCAGTAACAAATCAGAACCAAAGTAAACTGATAGCTTCTTTCCTTCCCCCTGCACCAAAAAGTAAAACCAAACCCAAAAAACCCCAAAACAATTAAAGATCAAACCTGAACAGCTGTACTTTGCTCTCTCCATGCTTCATACTTTTCTCATTCCCTTAGTTTGCTTTGACCCTCACCAACAAACTGCCCAGACCACACCTACCATATTCTTGATTACTTTAAACTGTTGCTTTCTGACATAGGGCTTGGTCTCTGCTCCTTTTTTAAAATTTAGCAGATTAGTTTTATTTGATTTAATCTGGGTGAATTCCTGCTTATGGATTTAGTAGTGATAATAAAATGGCTTCAGTTCTTCAAGTGATATTTACTATGAACCAAAAGTACACACAGCAAAAAAAAGCTTCCTTTTGTTGCACACATTTTTGCAGTGAAGCAACAGTTAATGAAAAAACAATAAAATTGTTCTCTTTAATTATTTTATAAAGCAAATTTTTGCATTTAGGACCACAGTATATTACTAGATTATTTGTAAATTTTCTCATTGGCTTGATGTCTCAGAAAAACAACAAAACGTTATAAGCCCATTAATATCTCAGCATACAGGTAAAGGTATAGAAACACACTTTTTTCTTTGGCATAAAGTGTCAAAGTTGTCTTGCTGCCAGTAAAGACCAATTTATTGCAGAATGTGGGTAAACATATTGCAATCAAATATTTATCAGTGAAGAATTTACCTTTTCTTAGCTTAGTCCTGGTACAACAAATGCCATACAGGGAGAGAAAGGTAAAGTATAACCCACACATATTTTAACTCGCTTAAAATACCTCTGTTTGGTTTTTCCCTCAGGAAAAGTAGACAGCCCCAACTGACATGGCAGAAACATGAAATCTGTATAGACTAGTCTCTCTATTAACTTTCAAAAATCAATTTAAATAGAACCATTAAACATAACTAAAGGATTTTCAGACAAACAACTAAGCTGCAGTGAAAGCCATTGAAGTTCAGGCTTCTAAGAGCCTAAAACATTTTTTTTTTAAGTTACCTTAAGTTCTTAAAAATCACAGAGGAATTTTTGAAATTACAGACAAAAGAAATATTCCATCTTCTATTATGACTTTTCAGAAAGTGCAGCAGGAGACACCAGCATATTCTTTGTGATATGTTACAAAATAAGAAGAATTAACATAGCAAACATACAAGCCGTAGCAGTATCTGTTGAAATGCACATGAAGCATAAAACATCTATACAGTGTGGTGAGATACTTGTATTATCTGTTCAATTGTTCAATACACTGCACCCATTAAACACAGAAATTGTGTGATAATAATCCAGTAGGGAGAGCTAGAGTGTAATACTTTTGCCAAGCACTTAATGCCAAGGATTCAGACTGCATAATCAATTTGAGAAGACATTGCTATTATGATATGCATTTCTGAAGGACCTCTCCAAAATGCCTAAACTCTCTTATTTACATTTTGACTTGTGTTTGTTGCCTCAAGGAAATAAACTAGTCTTTCCTCCCTCCAATATGAGGGAGATTTGCAGCTTTTCAGAGACACACAACTGTGTCCTTCCACAGCCTGTTGTCCATCCTCTACTGAAATAATCTGCCACAACCCAAAGGCTATTTCACCCTGGATTCAACACAATCTCCAGAACAATTGCAACAATAACTGTCAGCTAAGCCAGTACCCCTTGATAGTTAGTCTCATTTTTCTAAAATTGAACATCACCAAAAAAAAAAAAGAATTTGGTCCAACCACTCTATATCCATTGCTTGGATATTAATGTAAATCAGTCTTAATCAATATATTCCTACAGGGGTTCATGTCAGGAGACTTGTACAGACTTGCAACTTCCAATAAATAGAATGTTGTCTGAAATTTTATGAAACCAAGATATATTGTATAAAAATATTCAAATTCATTACTTGTCCTTATTTGGATGAATTTCATGCCCCTCTGCTTTTAATATAGCTATAAAGATTACAACTCTGCATGAGATAGATAGATAGATAGATAGATAGATAGATAGATAGATAGACCTGTACCATAAATAAGACTGTACAGGGCAGGATTCTGCAGCCTAGGGCAGTGTTATTCCCCTTCCTGCTTTCTTCCCTCCCCATATGATTGAGCACCATGTGTCTGCAGTGTGTTAGCAGATCTCCCAAATCTTTTCAGCTCTTCTTGCACACTCATCTAAGAAATATGGCTCAGTTATAGCCAGAAGACCTGTTTCATGAAGCAAATTCCCTGAGTTCTTGGAAATGCCAGTTGGATCAAGTTATGGTGTGGAGCAGAAATGCATGTGCAGAATAGCACTACAGAGTGCTGAGAGGCAGGACACAGACACTACACAAAGGAAATGTCCTACAAATGTCTTGGCTCCAAGTGATTGCTGAGCAGCCTGCACTCGTAACAGCAGGAAAATTACTGAGTAGAGAGTGAAGCAATTAAAAACTGTACTGGGTCTGGCACATTCCTGAGACACAGAGGGCAACTGAACAAATTCAATAATTCTGCACTGTACATTTGTCAACACTAAAAATATCTACTCACAAAAGTTATTTCTGTTCAATATTAGTCAGTCCTAAGGCACACAGTTATTATCAGTTTTTTTTACACATAAAATCGTTGTATAGACATTTGACCAGTTATGAACGTCATGTAGTAGTTGCTCAGAAGGTAGAGTGGTGTTTATCCAGAAAGTGTATTTATCTGAGGAGATATCCAGAAGGGTAAGAGAGAACACATGGGTCTGCTAACATTTGTAAAAAATGATCAATGGTCAGAGATCAAATCTTGCAAAGCTGAGTTGTGTTTGACAAGTGTTGTAATGTGATGGAAGGAAAATATTAAAGGGTAATTTGAAAAATGAGGATAATAATTAAACATGCCCTCTATCTGAAATATTTTGATAGCAAAAAACTACACTGTCCACAGGTACCACAGTCTTTCTGCCACATCATTTTCTGTGTACAGAAAATATAAACAAACCCTCTTTGAACTTAAAAAAAATAAAAATTAAAAAAAAAGTGAAAGCCAAGTAAAAGCAAAATTTTGAAGCAGGATTTGCATTAAAGATGCAATTTTTCCAGGCAGAAATAAATGCAATGTATGGTGATGTACAGATGACACTGAGCACCCTTACTACTAATGCCAGGGTAGAAATGATGTTCAAGTAACAAAGTACTTGTCGAATAGACACATGAAATCAGACACAAGTTTATATTTTTCCCTGGAAAGTAACAAAACAGAACCAGTATAACAGGCACTGCCCCCTGCTAAAGCCCTGGCCCAAGAGAAATCAGAGAAAAGCACGACTGCCCCGTTAGAAACTGATGCCACAGTGATGTGGGGCTGACTAAACACTGGAAATGAAACACCCTCTTTAATCCACGATTCTGAGAGCTGCTATTGCTTGGGGAAGGCTGAGCTCTTGTGTGCAGTGGGGAGAGATGGCAAGTGCAGCTGTGCTGTCATAACAAGGTTAACCCACAGTCAGGGCAAGTTGTCAATCCAAATGGAGACATATTGTGGAGGGACCAGGCTGGGCTTTCCCAGCCTCCCCCAGGGAGGGATACCCCGGGAGCTGAGTCACTGCTGCCCAAGGAGGCCTTAGTGAGACAATTGCCTCCTTGGCTGAGCCAACTGGAGGGGCTCCTGTCCATTTGGGCTGACAAAATTGCAACTAATGGGTTTATCCTTCTGCGGCAGCAGCAGCGCTGCTGAAATTTTAGAGGGTAGCAGCAGATTATCACAAGAAGATTATGCTTGTTAATTGATATTTCTGGTACATTTGACTGGAAAATGAAGGCATCAGGATGTGGATGCTGAGCTGTCTCTGTAAAGAGATGGTTGAAATTGGGGCTTTTGCTATGGCACAGCTACTCATGGGTGAGAAGTTTCTCAGCCTTGTGTAAAACAAACTACCTGGGGGTGAAGAACACCAAAACTGCCAAAGTTTCTTGGTACCCCGAGGATTGTGACTATGAAGGAGTTTGGTAGCCCCACCTGTTTTCTACGCCTTCCTCCACATCTCCAGTCTTGCTGGTAACACCCAAGTGTAAGTAAAGGTAATAAACATCCCCCTCTCTCTCTCTCTCTGATATTTGCCTTAGCATGTTTCATCCAAAATGAATAATATACCTTTGCTGATGTTTCTTTGGAAATTATGTAGCTTCAAGAGATCACATAGGAAATCAGACCAGCTTTAACTTGTAATGAAACCTGGTTAAAATTTATGCTGTTCTTCACTTTTATTATTTATTACATCCTTGCCAGAGTATATTGATTTTGTGCCAACCTCTGTTCTTGTCACAGTTTTTGTCACACAAATGAGGTTCCAGAAATGTAATGCCTATATTTTATGAAATACAGTCTTATGCCATTTCAGGATGACCTTTTCAGTATTCTGCATTCTGGTGGCTTGGCTGTTTGTGAGGCAAGGACTTATTTCCACAAACACCTTATCCCCTCAATACTTATGTTTTTAAAATAATTTAAACAGAGTTTGCTATATCAATTTCTTTTGTTTGTATTGGCATGCAGACTTGATAATCTCCTCTCTGAAATATTGGTGAACTCTGGACAGCTGGCTTTCCATTGTATGTGCCTCCATGCAGTCTAAGTGTAGGAATGAAGTTTTAACTACAGCATTAATTTTAGTATTATGATATGTTAAACTCATGGGACTGTTTCACTTTTGCTTCCAAGTTATGCTGAATGTACATTTGAAACAGCATTATGAAGCACACTAATGAGGCAACAGTTTACCCAAAGGAGTATCCCTCAACTATAAGTGAGTGACCACAAGGGAGCAGAGGCCCCAAAAACGGACATACAGACTTACAGAGACATCACAGTGTCACCCACAGAATGGTGGAGCATACACAAGATGCAGAGAAGAACCTGGATATTTTGCCCTACAGTGGCAGGGTGAGCCCTTTTAGTGTCTGCATCTGTAGGAAGAAGGGATGTTATAAATAGCTGTTTATGGTTATTCCTTATTGAATTTTTTGGTGGTAGCATAAGAAAAGGGCACAAAAAATTATTTAAAAAGCATACCTGGTTCTCAGCTCTTTCCCATTTTTTTTTTTTTCAGCATGATAATAGTTCCTTGCAGGATTCATGAAGGCATCTGCTCCAGTTAATTACTCCTATCCCACAGATCATGGGAGTTGCTGACTCCTGATTTCTCTTATGAGAAAGCATAAGAGAATGTACTATTTTAGCATGTGGTATTTTCCCCAGTACACAATAATTTACTTTTGCTCTGAGTATTTTAGAACACAAAACAAAAGGGCTGTGAAATTACGTATCTTCACAAGACAACCCAGTGGGTAAGCTATTTAATCAGAATTCAGGAAGCTGAGAATTTTTGCTAGTCCCTGTTATGGCTCTGGTAGTCCTCTGAGCCCATGCTCTGAGCCTCTGCTGCTGTGGCAGCTCTTTCCATCCATCCGTTCTGGCCAGCAGCTCCCAGAAGCACGGGCTCAGAGGGAGCTGACAGCCAGCCAGAACTCAGCACAGCAGAGCAAGTGTAGTGACAATGGCTCATCTGTGAGAGATCATCCAGTTCCTGTGTGCCATGGAGACCATTTGTGCATGCACAGGAAATTCAGTCCATCCAGGACATCTCTGCCTTGCTGCACACACTTTTGTTACCTGTGTAGCGTGTGCTGAATCCTGACACATCCTGAGCGCTCCAGATTCCCAATGCATGTGCACTTGTTGTGTGCATTTGTTTCTGCCTGGAAAATGTATGAGCTGGGAGAATCTCAAGGATGTGCAGTGGAAAAGGAATCCTGGCAGACTTTTGCCTGCTGAAGTCTCTGTTGTGTGACATAGGGTCACATAGTGGGGCATTGCTTTGTAACATAGGGACCCCAGAAAGCTTAAAAAACATTTAATAAACATTTTATCTTAGGGAAGGAGTGGGAATAAAGAAGTAGTGTTTTTCCTGTCGTATTCAGAAGGAAAGCTATAATATAATAATAGTAATATAGTTGCTAATATAGAGCACCTGTGGAGCTGCATCACCCACCAGCAGCTACAAATCATCACAACACTCTTCACTGCTCGGGTGGGTGCCCTTTGTGCAGCACCATGCCATGCCTCCACTGCTTTGCTTTGAACATCAGGATCCTGCTGCTTCTCCTGGGGACTCCCTGCCTCTCATTAAGGCAAGCAGAGACCCCCACAGAAATATTCCAGGCACTGCAGAGCAGGCCAGCTTGAGCTGATCTGCACTGCCTTGCTGGAACTAAAAGTTTTGCTTGCTTGTGAGGGCATCTCTTTGCACCTTTTACAGGACAGGGTGTTACAGATCAGCCTATTCATAATTTTCAGGGGGAAAAAAAAGTGCTTTGGATAACTTATTTGGGGTATAAAATAGCAGACAGAGCATCCAAACTAATGAGGCATTTACACCTCATGTATTCTCATGCTGAAATTATTAAAAAGCCTAAACTGCAGTGCAGTCAGGAAAAGGCCTTCCTACCCTGCCTGTGCAGCTACTTGAAAGAATTAAGTCAGAAAAAACCACTCTTCTCCAGCAAACAAGCAAAATTTTAAATAACATGTACTTTAGTCCCTGAATATGTAGTTAGACCTCTGAGCAGTTAGTTATCTTCACACATTCCAAAGCCATTACTGCAAAAAATTCAAGGAAACATGAGCAAAAAATGAAAATGTAAATACATATGAGGCAAAAGCTTTCCTGCAGAGAACAAGAACCTAGAAAAGCTTTAGATCAAACAGTTTAAGGAAATATATTACCATTTCAGATTTGTAAGGTTTTTCTTAGGAGGATTAAACACCTCCTTTAGAAAAAGTTCATCTTAAAAGCTGTCACTTCTCATCCACATTGCCCTGGAGGTTTAGTAGAAGTCCAGACAGCATTGCAAGTCAGAATTTTATTCAGCATTTCCAAGTCAGTCTAATAAAATTCAGGCAAGCCTAAATGAATGTTTGGGATAGACAAGTTTTGTTGAAAAACATTCCCAAGCTGTATAAACAAGGACAGCCAAGCAGCAGGAGCAGGGTGTGGGATGTGGAAAAGCTGTAATAAATGCAAAAAATAAATGTTACTGTGAGTAACAAGGCACAGCCATGCTGCATGGGTACTATCTAGAGGAAACATTTTCAAAATAATGTTGCTGTGTTAAAACAGTAACATTTCACTGATGTAAACACATCAAGGCTGATCTATCCCAGCTGAGCACCTGGCTCTTGAGCCCTCTTCAGATCTGCCACAGGAGGCAAAACAACAGCCAGACAGAGCTGGACATCACACCAGGCACAAGCAAATAGAAATTACAGTCTGCAAACAAACTGCACAACACACTGCAGCTACACGAGCCAAGTGAACACTTACTCTGTCCCAGTGAGGACGATGAGGCACGGACCTGGAAATCTGGGAAGGCATGGACCTGGAAATCTGGGAAGGCATGGGCTGAGCTCAGCTGCAGCCTGAGGGGTCCCAGGGCCACCAGCCAGCACACCAGAGCCCTGCTGCCCGCTCAGCTCGGGAGGTGGAAGCTGTGGCACTGTCCAGAGAGTGAGAGGAGCCAGGCCAGGCAGAGCTCACCAAAGCTGGGAGGTGGGGGTGTGAAACAAAGGGTGCCACAGAGCCAAGATTCCCAAACCTGGGCATGCAGTGAATTGGCTGATGGCACCCCATCTGAGTTGTTTCCTCGTGCCAAATTGCATTAAAAAGAGCTAAAAGACATTAAACAGCTCCTCATATGAAGCTGCCTTGAAACAATGGCTGGAGTTGTCCCAGAGATTCTGTGTGAATATGGGAATCGCTCCATGTGATCCTGGTGCATCCACAAAACAATTTCCTTACTAAACTGTCCAAGCCAGCTGTGTGAAAGGCAAAAGAGGCAAAGCTTAAGCCACTAAAACAACTCTGGGTTCCTCCAGGGTTCTTCCCTTATCCCACAGCAGTGACACAGCAGCAAGGCTCAGGGTCTGAGCCCCTCTCCTCCCTGCATGTTCCTCTCTCCATCCCAGACCGGCTTTCCCTGGACTTCTATCCAGCAGCCCAGTGCCTGTCTTTGACTTATAAGAAAAGACAGTTTCTGTTCACCCTTGAGAATTTTTGAGAGTTGCAAACTAATGCTGAAATTATTGTTTCTTATATTGAGGACAGTTGCTGGATGGAAAGAGGCAGATCAAAGATGTGTCCCCAGTATTATACCGTTCATTTGTTCTGTTTGTATTTAAGCTGAAATAATCTAAGCTGGGATTCTTCCCTCTGGGCTGTTCTTTTTTGTTTCTGGGAATCAAGGATGTAAAATCTAACCTCAGCTCCCTACATTTAAAATGGCTAATAAAGTGCCATCCTTGCTGGGGGAAGGGGCAGTGAAAGGGAGACATTGAAGATGGAACCAGGAGCCCCATCCCATTCCATCCCCCCAGATGGAATCTGTCGGTAGCAGAGACCAAAAAAAGGATCTGCATGGTCTAAAAACATCTACATGTTTTAGGAGAGAAAACAACAGAAAAAAAAAATCAATGAAAAACATCTACTGTTATATTCTCCCAGCTAGACATTAAATATAACAGAGAAACACAATGTGTTCATTTACCTGAACACCTCCTCATAAAAACAGTTCCACTCCCTCACTTCTTCCAGCTGAGCATTATCACAGTGCTTTCTTTCTATTTATGGCTCAAAGTGTTGATTTTATTCTGCATTCAGAAAAAAAGATGCAGACAAGAAATTCCAGTCAATACCTAAACACTTCTGTCACAAAGGAGTCTTGTCAGAATTTAATATAAACAAAATATGAAAATTGAAGCAGTGGCAGATCTAAAATTATAATAAATAATATTTAATTTATATAATAAATATTCCTCCTTTTTTCTTTTTCCACACACTACCAAGGTTGTTCCTTTACTTGGCATCCCCTTGACACAAATTCCAGACTGGGTATGTGAAGGGAATGGAGTGATTCACACCAGAACAATGTCTTTTTAGATGTGGATAAAAACATTATTTTCCTGAATTCTTATAGGAAGTTTCAGCTAAGACAACAGAAATTTACTCAAGAGGGCACCCCAAGCTCCCAAGTCCTCCTCTGTGTTTATGGCCACACCTGCAATCAGAAGTGGCATAATAGCCCTTTTATTTTGGTACTGAAGATGATGGTGACAACTTCTGCCATATAGCCATTCCTGGCAAAAGAGACATACCACAGATGACAAGAGAGATGCCAGGTTTTAAAAATTTTAAGGTATTCATAGCTCCCTAAATTATGATTTGGGTCCTAAAATCTGAAAACATTGAGTTCTAGTCTTGGAAGCATGAAAATTCACAATTTTAAAGCTTTTCAGAACAACCTGGGAGAGCTAGTAAAGTTGCTTAAAAAAAAAATAAAGAAAAAGGAGGAAAATGCAGCAAAAAAATGTTTTGTATGTTTCAAACAATAACCTGACCCTAGGGGCTGACACTTTAAGAGGAAAATGAGTGTCACAGGACAACTTACAGTAAAGGACTTAAGAACATAGAGACCATAAATCCAATCTAGAAAGAGCAATAATTGAGTACTGAGTGTGGAGCTGGAACATTGAGGGAAATCTGTATGAAAACAAAGAAATAAAGCTAAAGAGCTCTTGTTTCTCCCAATCCTTTTGTCCACCCGAGCAAAATTATTTCCAGAAGAAAAAGACTAACTATGATGACGTTCCCTCTGTTTTGAAAGTGATTATCCTATAGACATCAGTATCTTACTCTTCCTTATATTTGTAAAACTTTTTCCTTCTTCATGTGGATTTCAAATGAAGCACATTAGAATTGCTAATAACATTCCTTACTTAGCTAAGGAATATGTCAGGTCAATTCAGCAACAGAATGAGTCCAAGAACAGCAGAGCTGGAACAGAAATAGATGTAATTATTCTCTTTTCAGAAAAAAGTATATTTGTAAGATCCTGCAAAGAAATGAATATTCAAAACAAACACATTATAAGGCAAAAAGAAAACGAACCCAAAAAACTAAACAAAACTAAAGAACCAACAAAAATAAAATCTCCCTTATTAAGTAAAGAAAGGAAATATGGTACCAGTAATCACTGTAAAACAATGAATTTCTACTCTGACATCAAGGAACAAGGTTAGGAAATGGAAGTATCAGCCTTTGACACTGATGACTAGTGAATCCAATGAGTGACATGAACTGTGTTTCATGGCACCTTATACCACCAAATCCAGCCCAAAACATCACTAAAACAGTCTTCACAGGAGTGTGAAATTTCTTCAGGGATTTCTGTCTGGAAATTGCACCCATGAGTTCACCGTAACAAAAATAAGTTCTAAATAATTTGGTTTAGAGTAAATATTTTTTGCTCAATATGACAAATTAATTGATGGCATATAATTTGTTCTACTATAGACAGGTGGACAATCTACACACATTGATGACCAGTGTGTGAAATTCTCCATCATTTTGCATTATAACCCCACAGGAACCTGCCATTTCTCCAATGGTAGGCATCATACTGCATCTAGCCTAGAAGTTAAACAGATATGAGAGGCACAATCTCATTTTACCAGCTTCTCTTTCAGTATTCAGCAACAGGCATGACACCCATCACAAAAGCAGATGCACTTGTTTTTATTCAGTGGGGCAATACTCTATCCTTATACATGGCCTTGGAGCTATAAACTTCAGAGAGATACCAGGTAACATTCTGTGGGTCTGAGTATATA
>JANRMJ010000054.1:8939219-8954227 GCA_025584955.1 Alethe diademata
TGGCTGGAGGAAATATGGCTTATTTTATTCTGCTAACCAGGGTGAATTTGAATAAATGTGTAAAATATGACAGCTGGAAATAAAAGGTTTTACCCACTCAAAGATCTTAGTCTTACAGTAAAATTTAAAAACTTTGTACACATAGTTTTTACTCATATTTTAGCAAAGAAGAAACTATGCCAATTTCATGATGCTGTTCATTTTATCACCTGTACAAAGCTGCAGAGAACTTTATTTCCTTCCACAAAGAAGTAAATTCTCAGGTAAATATGCCAGCACTTGGTGTGCACAGATGATTCCTCCCACATTACAGCAAAGCTTCAGTACAGAGGTGTGATTGAGTCGTGGCCACCAGGGCCCAGTTCCTCAGCCTCATCCTCCAGCAAAACAGACCTGAAGGCACAAAGAAAGTGGTTTTTGTTCAAATCTTTGCCAGATGGATCTAAGGTTAAATCACCTCTGATAGAGGGAAGCTCCTTGTACTGTCTCCCCAAAAAGGTTAGCTGAAAGCTGATGGACTTACAATACAGTTCTCTGAGCACATTTTGAAATGGATAATCTAAATAAGTTTACCAAATGCAGAGCAAATTCATTTTACTTTGAAACTCTGAAAAGGATATTTCATTGTTCTCTGAATCAGTGGTGGTATTAAGACTCATTGGTAATTACCAAAAAGATTTGTAGGAGCGTCCTTGACTGTTTAATTAACTATACCAACAAGGCTTGCTCAAATTTATTTTCCCATGACAAGACTATGAAAGACAAGGTGCTTCTGTTATTAAACTGCAGTTTCATTATTCCTTTGTTCTGTTATTTCAGACATGCACTGAACATCAGAGACAATCTGAGGAGTAACTGGGGTATCAAACCTAGTGTGGCCTTGCTAGAAGTAAAAATCCTCACCTTAATACCCAAATCTTACAGTGCTCTTTGTAGCTCTGTCCCTTGAATCCTCATAAGCAATTTAACTGGTATAAACTTGAAGCTTAGTTCAAAGTGAAAAAAATCCCTTTAAGGCATTGAAAAATTTGGAGGGGTAAGAAGTATTTTTCACTTCTCCTGTCAGGGAGATGGCAAGGTGGAGAGAGGGGTGTGAAGCCAGAAGTTTGGAGTGAAAAGGCAGAGATATTGTAAGGCTCCAGAAGCAAGAGGCATTCAGGAAAACTCAGGAATAGAAGTGATAATTAGGCCTAATCATCTCCTTTGTTTTCAGTGGTCCTAGTTAGATAGGATACACTGCTGACATTTTTGGCTCTGATTTAGTTTATGAGTTAAATTTAAGACTTAATTTTAAGTGCCAAGATATGACCTAGATTGAGGGCAAAGTTTCAGGTTTTAATAATTTGTAATCTTTAAAATTAAAACCAGAGCATCCCCTGGATTCTATTTTATCTGAATGGGAAGAAGATCTTGCCTGTAACAGGAAATTGGACTCAACACCTATACAGCATTATTTTATGGTTTACTGGACATTTATTTCAGTGAAGTCTGCATCTGCATTACATTAAAGTTGAAAGGAAAGACACAAATGAAACTCAAATTCAGACCCAAGCAACAGTCAAGTCAGCTATGGAGTTGCTAACTGAATTTGTATTGATTAAATTTACATTCTGGAAATAATGAAACTACCTCTGCTGCATTTACCTTGTCATGATCCTAAGCAAGGCAGAATTATTATGCAAAAGGAAATAGAAATACAAAAAGGCAGGTTCAGGGAGAGAAAATAAACAAAACAAAACACATAACCCAAACACACAAAAAAACCCTCTTGTTCTTTTTTCTCTCTCCCTCCCCATAGCTACATAATTTACTCCCAGTCCATAAGGTCCTTAGTTCCAGTGATTGGGATGATGGATGGCTCTACTTCAGCTGCAGCAAGAGAAGATACAGCAATGCATCACTCTGCAGGAAAAAAAAACAATGGAGAGAACAAAGCAGCAGGACAATGTGGTGGGCAGGAAAGCCAGGGGAATTCTCTGCTGGTGGAAAAACAGACAGCCCGACCCTGCAGAGTGTAAAACACAGTGTGGGGGGTTTGCACTCCTTGTGGCCATGCTTGTTGAAACTTGATTAAGAGGGCTGAGCAACAACTGCAGGAGGGGAAGATCCTTTCTGCCTGAGTTCTGGTGTTTTTACAGGAGTAATGCCACTGCCTAATTCCTGCCAACGTTTGGAATTCAAAATATTTGAAAGTAAGTTAGGTCAGTTCATGGTTAACCTCAGTGGAAGTTAGGTGACTCTGAAATTTACCTGTGAAATTCCAGAGCAATTGATTAAAACATTTATGTTTTAATCTAAGTCAGTGTTCAAACTCAAATCCAATAAATCAACAATTGCTGTACTTAAAGCTATCATAGGTCCTAACATAAAACTCAGGAACTAATGCAGTAAAAAAGTGCAATGCTACTATTAAATATTACATCTTTTTGGCAAGAAGCAAAAGCACAAGTGAAGGCCTGAGGAAATTCTGAAGGCTTAGGTGAAATGCTTAAAACAGCAAGACTCATCCAAAATATATTCATTATTTATGTATGTTTTCAGCACATAATGCATTAATAGTGAATTAATTACAGTTTGTAATTTAGATGATTCAGACAGAATAGAAGAAGATAAATATAACCATAAACAAATAAATTTACATAATACACAACACAAAAATTCAAGAGCACTTTCTAGTGCCTGGAAGGGGTAGAAAATATTAAATCTCTTTCTTTGAATTAAATGCTACAATAGGACACTTCTACACTTTTTACAGGAAATCAGTTTTGTCATCCAGAGAAACTCATATGGAACTCTAATGATTTTTCATTGATAAGCATGTTAATACTGCTCACTGCTTAAGCTTTCTCCCATTTTCCATGGTAAAACCTAATGAGTAGCATGTAATTTTGCTGAAATTTAAACAATGAAATTGAGTTTTTCTCATTCTAGTTGGGAAAACTCTGTACCTCTACCATTTCTACAGCAAGATATATAATATTTCCCTCACCTGAAAAACTGATGAACATTCTTTGAACAGCAATGATACCTTTAGTTTTTGAGCAGTTTTATGACAGCTGGAATGGCATCTACTGATTACTGGATTTCTCTATTTACTGGATTCCTCTTTTGCTTATCTTCTGCAATTCAACAGCAACTTACACAAATAAATAACTTTTGTAAATGCAAGTATAACTGCAGTCAACTAAAATACCTTGAAAGTTGACCCTTGCAGAGCAGAAACAAAGCTCTCAGAGGACAACTCCTGTTGTGGGAATGCATCAACCACTTCTCTGTAAACCCTTTGCAAGGGAGACAGAGGGAATTTCATGTTCAGGGTGGAGAGGAATGCCCTGCCTGCACATGCCTCCACTCCCTGTGTGCTCTAGGCAAGCAGCTGACCATGTTCAGCCAGATGCTTCTTCTTGGAGATGGAACTGATTGAGAAAAATGTTTGAGCCCTACAGCTGCAACTGAATCAATGTTTTTTTTCTTGATTTAACATCCAAAATAGCATTAGTACTCTCAAAAGCCAGTTGAACATGTGAAATTGAACCCCAAAGTGAGTGCACACTTTAAACTTTTATCTCTGTGAGCCAGCTCCCAACATCTGCACAGGCAAGACACATTCATTAATGTCTCTAAAACACAGAAACATTAGAATGGTGATAGGAGAGAAAAACCCATCAGGAATTAATAATTTCTGCTTTGGAGCAGAGTTTTATTGGACTGCAGTTAAGTAAAGCCTATGACCTTGTATTGACCATGGAAGTGAAACAAAATATTGAATCAGTAAGGTAGTGCTGTTAATTTTGTACACTCAATAAAGAAAGGATCCTCTGGACCTAATCTACATGTTCATGTAATTATAGATTAGTATATTACTAAATACATAGCAGAGGGACCATGTCACAATCTTGGCTTTTTTTGTTTCCTGCCTTCTGAATAGTGGATCTGACAAGGTTTTTATGTTTTTGCATGTATTCAAGATGAACATCAACACGAATAGTCAGGATTCCAGAGAAATTAACTTTCTGCAGAATTGAAATTTGTCTTCCAGTTGGAACCTACTCATCTTGCAATTTTTTAATCCCCAAATCAGAATATTTGCTTTTGTTAAATTGATCTGAAATTGTGCTTTTGAAATCTGATCGTTAAGCCTCTTATTACACTTCTCTTCTGGTGAATTGTCACATTTTTAAAAAGTCACAACCCCTTCTGTAAGTATGAAAATAGATGGTAAAACACTATTACTAAGGTTGTAAAATCAAGCAATCATACCAAAAATAATTGAAGGATTTGTCTTCAGTGGATGCTTCACCCCCTCCCCTTATCATCTATTTGCCATAGTCAAATCAGGATAATTGATCCATCCTCTGCAATGGATTGGACTCCCTGTAAAATGACATCTATGAAATCTTTTAGCAAAGACTATCCATGCTCTGACTGCCATGTGCAAACCTGGTCATGCCATTCCAAGTTTACATCTTAGTGCAAGGCAAGAAACTGGGAAGGAGCAGAAAGAATGACTGTCATGCTTTCTTTTCTATAGGGGAACTGAAGTCAGCTATAAATCTATAATTTAAAAATGAGATAAAGGACAGAATATGCATGAGATAATATAATATAAACTAAAACAACTACAATAAAACATAATCAAACAACCATCACAAAATCGTGAATGGCTCAGAGAAAGTAAAGAAGAAAACATTCATGTTTATAATATAAGACTGAGGGGGAAGTCAGTGAAAGAAAGTACAACTCATGCTATAATTAGATGATGTTACTCATGGCTGTAGTATTTTTTAAATCTGCTTAGAATATGAATGAGGTAAGAAGAAATAAGATAAAATGAAGGAAATCTCCATGAATATCTATGAAACATAGTGATGTAACTGAACTTCTGGTTCATCAAATCACAAACTGCAGTTTACTTGCAAATGAATGGCACATTACAGATTTTGGAGACTATAATGGAGAAGTAATTACCCTATATTTTCTATTCTTAAGATCTCAAAGATCTCATAATTTGACCCTCTGTCAGAGGCCAAATTCTGAGTTGGAAGCACCTTTAGTCTGCTCTTATCTGCTGTATTTACTATGTCATAATCCTGGAAAATGGTTTTAATTTTAATATGTTATCAGCTGAGATGGTTCCTAAATGAGACAAAGAATGCATTCACTGAATGTTATAACAACATTTTCCTTAACTGAGGAACAAATCTGCTGTATTCATGAACACCTTGGGTTGTTTTTATTGGTCGCATGGTTGTTGGTTTTTTTTTAATTTCAATATGCAGTATTTCTGTTTCTTGCACGAAAGGCCATAGATTTTTTTTCTTCATAGCCAAAAAATCTCACTTTACTTGTGATATGAAAGGTCTAGCAGCTACAGGGTTGACTGGAACTTTTTGAATACGAGTCATGCCTACTTTACTAGGTGATTGAAGGAGGTCAGCTTGGCTCCAGCCTGCCTTTTACTTTCCAACTTGTTTATGGGTTTTTAGAAGATAGTTTTGATCAGGTGTTGTGGAACCAAGTGTGATCAGAGATGTCTCAGAGTCAGAAGTCCAGACTGCTGCTCTCTCCTGCTCCCCTTGCTCTCAGGCACCTGTGTCACTTAGCTCTGCCTCTCTCTGCCTTGTTCTGGCTTTTGTTTTATCCACACCAAAGAGTTAATTCCAACAACTCCTCTGCCAGAGAGCTCTGCCAATGGGGACTCTGCACACTCTCAAATCCCACATTAGGCTTAATGTGCTCTGAGAGGTGGTGGGCACCTGACAGGGCTCCAGAAGAGGAGGGAAGGAAGGAGCGAATCGGAGTCATTAGCAGGATTCTGAACCCAGCAGAAACGAAAGCCTCACACACTCCAGCTGTTCTCTGCTGTCACTGTGATTATTAACTTCATGATAACAATAAGTTTGTAAGCAAATTTGTGACTCAGCTGGGGAAAAGATTGGAATAGACTGCATTTTTTTTCTCTCTCATTAAACACTTCAAATACAACTGAGAGGAATTTTAATATTTAAAAAGAGAGATTCTAAAGCTATTTACATTTGGACAGCTTATCCTAAAACCATCTCAGCTGGTTTTTCCTCCCATGCATCTCTAATAAACAAATATATGCTCATAGTTAACTCTGTAAATCTTTGCAATTTAGGAAATAAGGAAATAATTTAAACCTCTAAAGTGTTTCCACTTAAAGCTTCTCTCCTACTCCACTCTGGCCTTCTTCTTCTTCCTGTTGCATTATTTTTAAGATAAGCAGAAGTCCTTTATTGATATTCATCATAAAAATACAGGATTTATCCTTTTCCAGAAGACATGCCACTACTAATTTGGCCAAAAACCATCACCATGTGACAGGCTATTCAACCCAACAGAAGCCCACTGTGGCTGCAGGTCATGTTGTTGTTTTACTCTGTATGGCCTTTGTTTCAGCTCCACCACAGAAATTCTCCTTTTTACCCAGCACGAGCAGTCACCTTTGTGAGCTGAGACAGGACAAGAAAGCAGGAAGCAGCACTTCAAGAAGAGATCTGTTCCCTGGTCTGTGGAAGAATGCTGGATGAAGTACCAGTGAGACTCAAAGGTTGATGTAAGCCAGAAGGAACTGTTCAGGGGGCAGGGGCTTCCTGCAATTAACAAAGCCCCTCAGCATCTTGAGGCAACATATACAGTGAGGTGGTGAAAAAATATAAATATGTAACAATGACAAAACTATTAATAGAAGTCTATTGCTAGTTTTTGATTGAACAGCTTTGTTTCGCTAGTGAAATTATTTTATTTATTAAGGATAAAATTATTTTCAGTAAAGCCTTATTGAGCTTACTAGAGCATATTTTTGTTTATTTTGCTTCTTTCAACTTGAGGGAAAAGAAGAAACATTCCCATTACCTTTACTAAGTCTGAGATTATATTCAGAATAGTCCCTTAATTATCCTTACCTAGATAAGTCACTATTTAAAAATCCCACTGAATAGTTAAGGAAGAAATCTCTTTACAGTTACTAATTAAACACTAATAGCAGATAAAGCTTACTGGAAGAGCACAATGCTGTTTTCAACAATTTCCTCTTTGAATATCATACATATTTTCTCCAACATTTGGCTAGGCAGGTGGCCAGCAGGCACTGTCAAGATAATTTATGTCTCTTGTTTATTTGAATAATTAAAGTAACAACAGCACTGGAACCCTGCAATTTTTGCACAATCGCAGCTTGCACAACAATTTCCCATTCCTTCTTGTCCTCTTCTCCCACAAAAGAAATCCCATGCGTGAGAAGGAGGCTCCTAATGAATCAGTAAGATCCAAGAAAGTAGATCTTTGTGAAAGGAACAAATTTCTGTGCAGTTTAACAACAAGAGAAGAAAACTCCAGAAGCAACTTATGAACCAGCCTCCTGCCCATGTATCAAACCTCTCACACCACTTCACCCACCTCTTTCTCTAGGGAGCTCCAAGGACATCCAGCATCCCCAGCCCTGCTGCTCGTGGGCTGCAGGCACCATTTGGTGACTGACCATATCCATGCTTGGTGTGCATGAGCAGCTCCAGTTCTTCTGTTTCTGAAGGACAGAGGAGCCAATTAAAAAAACTACAACCTCGAATTTTTACCAAGAACTGGAAACCAGCACCAAGGGGCTCTGAATCTCACTTCAGCTCTCAGCCTGTCATGGCTTCTCTGTGGCTGCACTTGCTCATGTGGAAGTGGAGGAGCAGAAATCTGGATTGGTTCCTGTGACCAGCTAAATCTGAAGTATTCCACTAATTTTGGTCAAAAAATTTGGTCATGCTAAGAAGCCTAACATCACTGACCACAGGACAGCCAGAGAAACACAACAGGACTACGCTCTGGACAGGTCTCTACACATTTTCTTTGTCGTTACCTTTCTTTTCTAAAGAACCCACATTTTCCCCAGTTTCAGGAGATTTTTCTGAGATTCCTGTGGTATGTGGATGTCTCCCTGTGCTGCAGCAACAGGCTGCTGGCTGGCTTTGCAGTATAACACAGCTGCATTTGATGGGTGTTTTTATAGCCCTCCTATACCTTTTCAAAACTGTCAGGTGATTGTAAAAGATGAGGAAACAAAGTGATCTCACTGAAAGCTTTTTTTTTTTTTTAAATGTAAAAATAATTAGGAACCCCAAGTCCTGTACTCCAAGCCAGGGGCAAAGTCTGAAGAAACATAAATTATATAAATTGCTTTGCAGATGAGCACATTAGCTAAAAGAGGACTGTTTTCTCCTGCTAGGCAGAATTATTCTACACCAGTATGGGGGAACCAAACCTTTGCCACACTAATCCTCAGTACTGGTGGGTGGCATTATAATCCTGGTATTATTGTTTATGTTCTCTGATGAGTAATGTCCAGGACTCTGAGCTTTAGAGTAGCAAGTTCCTTTAGTTAGTAAAAGATTTTGGATTGACATATTCACAGAGTTTCTTTTTGTATGTTTTTTACCTCCATACACATATCTTACTATGAGTTTTAAAAAAACCCCAAAATAAAAACCAACCAATCAATAGACAATAAATCAATATTTCTTACATGACCACTCATTCTTTTCCTCCAATAAAAGAACCAAAGGATATGCAGAGTAGGGTTACAATTTATGGAGTATTGCTAGTCAGTCACTCAATTTCAAGAGACAGAATATTCTGCCTGTGTTACCTGCTGATTCATCATAACTGAATATTTTTCTCTTTTTAAAAGGCAATATTTTGAGAACATAAATCTATTTCTTTGGGGAAGTCCAGAGCAAAATCAGATGTCAGACATATATAAATGAGATGCTAAACTGTGGTAAGCATATCTGACAGTTCAAAATACATTATTTCTTTGCTGTCTGTCTCAGTGAATTTCTGAAAGAGAAAATAATATTACCTCCTTTATTGCAAATTGTATTATGACACAGAATAGCTTTGTTCTATAGCCCTGGTAATGTTCTTGTATTTCCACTACTAGAGAAATTGTTTTTAGTCTGGGACATTTATTGACTCAAATTCTACTTCTTTCAACATATCAGTCCAGCAACAAAAAGCTTTTATTTTGGTAGGCTTCTGTTTTTGGAAGAATGCTTGCTGTCACGTTGCAAACCCTGCCACTGTGTGTCTAGGTTTACAACTGAGTATAACAGTCTTGGTGCTAAACTCACCTTTGCTTTAAGCAAATGCATTTATTAAATTTCTCAGCTAGATTTTTCTTCTTAAAAAAACTAAAACAAAAACAAACCCCAAAAAAACAACAAAAAAACCAACCTAAACTACCACCCCTCAAACAAAAAAAAATAAAAGGATTGAAAAGCATGCTGTTCAGACAACTGGAATGACATTTCTGCAAGTATTTCTGGTCTTGGTATTCTGCTTATTTTCTTATTGAGCTTCTTATTCTTCTGCTTTCTTATTCTTATTCTGCTTTATTTTTTCTTAGGTTTTGGTATCCATCTTATAGCTCTAGAAAACCTATCCTTTTCAAAGTGCTGTTTATTATGAACTGTTATTTTGAAAACATTATAAGCCCATTTATTCCCTTACAGAGTTGCTACAATTCAAAGTTGTTTGCATACATGTGAATGTTCATGCTCATATTGATAAATATATATGAATTCATAGAGGAAAAAAATCTCCAATTTCAGTATAAATACATTTTAAAAGGAATTTTAAAATATATATGTTTACAAAAATACCCCATTAAAATTAATCTTTAAAGAAAATCAATTCCTTTAAACTGAGGTTCTGCCACAGTAATGTGTTTGATTCAAATAAGGAATTTATCTCAAATGTGAGCCATTCTCTAGTTTTGTTAGAGGCAGGCCAAGCATCCCTGTGTGAGTTCAGGACCCCTGTGCTGATTTCCTCTTGGCAAGCAGCAATTACAAGGATTAGGAGCTGAGGCTCAGCTCGGTGGAGATGAGAAGTATTTAGCCATTTCCCTGGCACTGCTTTGGGGCACACAGACAGGTTCCCATGGGCCCTGAGCAGTGGAGCCTCTCCCACTGCTGCAGGCACCAGAGCAGCCCCCTTTGCTGCTGCTGCAGCTCCAAATGTCACATACCACAGGTGATGCTCATTACAGGAGCTGCTGGCATATAAAGGGGAGCACGGATTACTGCTGGTGGTGGAGTGCCAAAGGTTAGTGAAAAGCTGGATTGTCTGCTGGACCAGGGTAGATAAGAACACAAAAGGGCACAGAAATGGATTTGAATACAGCCACTTATCAGCGTGCCTTTTAAACTACATTATGCTCCGTATAATGGTGTGCTGTTAGCACTAAAATTGGGAGTCTCCTTTTATGAGCGTACTAATTTATTAACATCAATTTGTGTCACCATTTTAGCATCTCCTCTACTTCCCTGAGCCAAGGAGTAAGACACCAAGTCAGCTAAATTCAGACAGAATTCAAGTGGCTCTAGTTCTTTTCAAACAACTATTGCTTTCTGCTGATGTAGCTCTCTGTTGGCTGCTGTATTGTTTTCTCCACAATAAAAGGAAAGAAGCATACATAAAACAAAGATGTTTATGATTTGGAATAAATTGTAGCTTTACTATTCTTTATTACTGGAAACCATCCAATTATTATGCAAAAGAATAAAAAAAAAGGATCATTTATATACCATACTGTTAAATTTTATATTGAGTGATATGATAAAATAGCCAACTGGGACAATGGGTGGGGAATGGGAGGAATGCCAGATTTTATTTATGTCATGTTTATGGTTAGCTATGTTTATCCTTTTTTGTCAGTTAAAGGAACATTAAATAGAATTATCTTGGATTTATGGTACGTAATAAAGGAGACTTTTTTTTTCCATGAATGCTCAATTAGATTAAAGTATACAGTCACAAGAGCAAATATGCACCTATTTATGATTCCTTTCCTGAGGCCATCCTCATGTTCCTCTCCTGAGACAGCAAGAATCTGGAAGACTTTGGACAAAACAGTGCATGTGTTTACTGCAGCACATATGTAAGCATAATGCAAGACTAGTAAGACTGAAACGTGGAATTCAGGGATCACAAATGAGAATGGAAAGGATAAAAAAAATGTTAGCACCACAGAAAAAAGAAACACCAAGTGGAGATTTCTGGAGAAAACTATCACTCTGGCATAGACTCTGACATTTTGCTCAGAAAGGGATCTGTCGTCTAAAATCAGGAGGAAGATTTAAATCTCTTTTCCTGGAGCATGATATCCCTCAAAACTCCTTTAGAATGTGAAGATGCCATTTCACACCTGGTGTCCTTTTTTCTTACTTTAGGGTTGTGTCCTATTTAAGAGAACACCTTTTTAAACAAGGAAAAGGTAAGCAGGGTCAAGTTTTATATTTTTCAAAAGTGCAGTTCAAGTTTGGGGATTAAGTATTTGCTGTTTTATATGCTCATATACAAGAAAAAATTTTTAAAAAGACCAGTTTGAATCAATTAATCTCAAAACATTCCATGAGGCTTAAATTCTGACTCAATCTATTGATTGCCATTTTTTTATTAGCTGATAAAATCTGGCCATTGCTGTCAAAAAAAGGGAAAAAAAAGCAATCCATTGAGATAATTTTGTGCTGCCTCACATGATGTCTTTCAACATAATTTTATACTGATCTGGACTTATTGCACAAGGACTTTGCCAAACATCAGGCAGGTAGAACAGTGATGCTTCTCAGCTCCAACACTCTAAAAGGAGTTACAGCTGGGAAAATGCCAGACCTCCTGGGACCTAAACAAAATAGGTAAGTGATGGTGAGCAGCTCTGAAATGTGCTGTTTCTCCTCACCTCTCTGTAATCCAAAGCAGAACATCATTCCTGCTGTACTAATAGCAAGGACTATATTATCACATGCTGTACTACCAAACAGACTCTTCTCAGTGACAAACAAGTGCAGACTTCTAGGATTCTGCTTCAGTTTCGTGCCAACAAATTGCAAAGGTGCAAACCTCTCTGCTCTTTTATTCCTGAATTTTCCGTGGCTCTTTTGTCCATCCTATGTGTCTTAACAGGGATATGCAATCAAGGAGCTATTGTTCAAAATTTTATCATTCATACATAAAATATCTGACACAATAGGGCAGGTTTTAAAAATCATCTGGCTTGCTCGCTTTGTTGAAACTTATCTGGCAATCCCTATTGCTTCAGATTTTCTCAGTTTGTATTTATTAGTGAAATGTGTTCTTTTATGATGGTCTAGGTTGTAAGTCATTGCAAGAAAACCAGTTTTATTTACCTAGCACAGAAAAGTAATATTTATTACATACACAAGTGCTACACATTTCTATTATTCATTAGTGACATAACCCTATGTGCTTTCATTTTTTATCCGTGCAGAAATACCTTTGATGTTTGTGAGACAGGGAGGGCTGTGGCCTTCCCATTCCATCCAGAGCCAAGGTGACTGACAGAAATCTGCATGCACAGCAGTCAAGTGCAAAATTCTCAAACACACCCAGCACCAGAAACTGGTCTATGTTGCACAGCAATCACTTGTATAACAGCTTTTCTGTGTTGAAGATACATAATCCTCCAGTGCCTTCCCCTAGCCGTACACACAGAATCACAGGATCATTTTGTTGGAAAAGACTTCCAAGATGATTGAGTCTGACCTTTGATCACCACATTGACAACCAGGCCAAGGCACTGAGTGCCACATCCAGTCATTTCTTGTACACCTTTAGGAGTGATACTTCACCACCTCCTTTCAGGAAACTATTCTAATGTGAAGAAAATTTTCCTGATGTCTGATCTGAACCTTCCCTGGCACAACTTGAGGACATTTCCTCATCTTGTCATTTGTTACCTAGTAGAAGAGGCTGACTTCCCCCTTCTGTCAGGGAGTTGTAGAGAGCAATAGGGTTCTCCTTGAGCCTCCTTTTCTCCAGGCTGAACACCCCCAGCTCCCTCAGCTGCTCCTCACCAGACTTGTGTTCCACACCCTTCAACAGCTCTGTTCCCTTCTCTGGACATGCTCCAGCACCTCAATGTTTTTCTGGCAGTGGGGAGCCCAAATCTGAGCACAGGATTGAGGTGTACCCTGAGCAGTGCCCAGCACAGGGACAGTCCCTGCCCTGGTCCTGCTGCCACACCATGGCTGATCCAGCCCAGGTGCCACTGGCCCTCTTGGCCACCTGGGCACTGCTGGCTCATGTTCAGCTGCTGTGGCCAGCACCTCCAGGTCCTTTTGTGCCACTCTTCCCTGTACTGCTGCCTGGGGTTGTTGCAACTCTAGTGCAGAACCCAGCATTTGGGTTGTTGAACCTTATTCCATTGGCCTTGGTCCATCAATCCAGCATGCCCAGATCCCTCTATAGAGCTGTCCTACCCTCCAGCAGCTCAACATTCCCACTCAGTGCTGTCTCTGAATTTTCTGAAGGGTGAACTCAATCCCCTCATCCATACCATCAATAAGGACAGTGAACAGGCCTGGCTCTGACACTGTTACTCTTGGGGAGCCTTAGCTTATCCCACAGACTACTCAAAAAGAACTAGAGAATACCAGAGAAAATTCAAGCAGTAAGTAACCAATATCCCTTGTGTCTGAAATACCCACCTCTGCTCTGTGTTGTCTCAGCAAACAGCAGCAGGGCTGTCACCCCAGCAGGACTGTGTCCCTCCCTGCCAGGATGCAGAGCTGTGCCAGTCAAAGGACAGAGATTCCTGCTGGAGCAGCCACCTTTGCTACAGGGCTCGTGCACAGCACAGCACACGCCTGCTCAAAGCATCTCCACGGGCTTTTGATCTTCCCTGCTGCTCCTCTGAGCCAGCAGTTGTGATGCTGGGGCTCACACCAGGCTGTTTTAGGCACCTGTATTGCTTGGCTCAGAGACAAACACCTCTCCAACAGTGACAATAAATAAAACACAGAGCGAACACGTAGGAAACGTCGTTTCCTGACCCTGATGATTCCTGTGAATTGTGTAAAGCACGTGCCTCAAATAGCTTCATTCCTGGTGCAAAATGCCCTCCTTCCCCAGAGTGAAAGTACTTGATGGCTTCCCACACCTTACTTGTTTCGTCACTGAGAAAAAAACCAAGATAAACAGTCAGAAAAAGGTGGAAAAGTTGGACAGCAAGGAATATTATGGGCAGTCAATAAACTAACCCTCTCTCCCTCAGCAGCGATTAGTCTGTCTGCCACAAATCCTTACAGTAACGGTGCTTTAGCTAAAGAACAATAACCTGCATAAAACTTATTTGTAGCTTAGGCAGTTTAACTAGAAATTTAAGCCATCGCTAAAGCCTCTTTTAAGTTTTAATTTAATTTAATCTTCTCCTCGGGGCATGGAGTATGCACAGGAAGAAACTGTTATTATACTTTTCATGAGAGAGAAAAAATAAATAAAATTTGGTGAGACTGATGGGGACGTGGAGCAGTGCTGGTGGGGGCTGAGGGAGCTGAGTAGTTCAGACGCCTTCAGGTGAACCCTGGAGAGAAAGTGACTTTTTGGCTGATGGCACCAGAGATTCTGGATGAATGGAGGCAGATCATGAAAGCCAGATATCAAAAGAGAGATCAGAGCAAGCTATTAAAATGTACATTTATATTGCTAAATATTTTTAGGGCTGCTGAGTTGAGACAGCTAGCAAACAGCACATCATGGAGAACATTGATTGAAAAGCTCACTGGGTTGGGAAAGAATTTTTCATTTCATAAGTCATTTGCTGTAACCATTCCAAAAAGTCAGCAGATTTTTAAAATTAATGAGAATCATTCTGTGATGAAGTCTGGCTTGATGGCCACTTCCTTCCCTGGGTTTTCTCGGGAGAACTGAACCTCATCCTTTTGTGCAATTAAAATTTTTCGGTCAGTAATGCTAATTTGTTTGGCATGTATACAGCATAGAAATTATCTTATCCTGTTTATAGAATCCCATACAGATACGATGCTTTCCAGAGATTTAAAGTCCAACTCCGAAGAGCTTTTTCTAAGCAGCTGATACAATGTATTGAGTAAACAGTGGAGCAGAAGGATTGTCATTACAAATTGCAACAACTACATTTTTTCAGTTGTGGAGACTTGGAAGTCGACTGTTTACTAAAT
>JANRMJ010000054.1:8954248-9137901 GCA_025584955.1 Alethe diademata
TTAATTATGTCCGGGTAGCTATTTAAGTTTTCAAACAAAGGATAAAAAAATCCCTTGCCATATTCCACTTCTGGTGTGGAAAACAGACACTAGATTTTAAAAAAAATCAACATGTCTGTTACTCAAAATGGGCATTTGCATTGTTCTCCATTGATCACTCTCCAGTACCAATTTTAATTTCACACTAAAATAACTCAGCATACATACTAGTGAAGCCAAAGCTACTTCAATAAAAACCTGCCATCTTTTTGACCTAGTATAAACCAAAACTCTCATTGTCTTAGTATATAGCCAAGCATTAATTCATATCAGCAAATTTTAGCATTCAAGATAAGCTTTTTCTTCTACAAAAATGAAGGCATTTTTTTCCAAATGAAAACTAACAGGACTTATTCTCAGTAGTGACTTGCTCATTGCAGGAAGAAATGTCACATGAGTGTAGGCCATTGAAAATTTTCCTTGCAGTAAGATCCAGAAAAACCTCCAGAACTTTACATATAAAGGTGTGAAAGTCTAACAAATACTAATTAACACCTAAAATTTGCCAGTTTGTTGGAAATAATCTAGTTACTAATATTCTACAGAGAACCAGCAAGGGTTGTGAGGACCATATTGCCTGTGCAGCCTGAACTTTCATCTTGTACAAGCTATTTTCTCTCTGTTGCCTGTAAGAGAAGTCCAGATGACAACACTGCAGATAATGTAAGTCAGGTGAAATAAATGCCAACCCTAGCTGCATGTGCATCAGATGCAATCTCAGCTATACACTGCATTGCCACTGAAATTGCTGCTGTCCATAACCCCACAAGGGCTGGAGATTTCATTTTCCTTGTGTGTATTACATTTATTACATTATGTTAACAATAATAATGTATATTATATCATCCTGCTACTGTTTGCCTTGTCTTTTCCTTCTTTCACTTCAAACACTAGGAAAAATAGTGTACTGATTTGATCAACTAATTTGCATATGCATTTTACTTTGGAAATTATCTCACTATTCCAGAGCTTTAACCAGTCTGGACCACTATCCTATAGCAGTCACAGCAACTGTGTTGTTTTGTCAAATGAAAGAGCTTTTTTCCAACTTTTATATTTGTGCCTCTTACTGAAACAAATGTAATTATGAAGAAAATAAATTTCCATGACAACCATTCAGAGTTGTAATTTAATTCCTAATGGTTTAATGCAATTTTTAATTTCTAAAATTTATTTTAAGTGAAATGTATATGTAAACAAAAATAGAAGCTTTTAAGACAATTTCATCCAGAAATTTTTTGTTCACAAAAGTTAAGTCTTTCCAATCCTCTTTGTCAACAGTCTCTTTTATATTTACATATTTCACAATCAGGAATTTGAAATCTAAAAACTTTCCTCCAGAAAGAAAACTTAAAAGAGGATACACCCAAGGGCAATTGACGAAGGCAAAAATCACAAACCTGTTTAATGTATTTCTATTTACTTCTGCCTCATATGGTCTTCTTTTTGAAGAGTCAGAAAAAAATAAATATCAAGGAGAAATATGATATATACCAGAAAAATATGGTTAAGGAAATACAAGGAGAGAAAGATGACAGAAGGGTGGAAATGAGAAGCTGGTAAGCACAGAGACATACAAAGAATTTGCAGTTTTGGGCCAAACAGCATTCTCAGGGTGGGGCAAGAGAAACAGCTGCATAAAGATGATTGTAAGATTGCTGGCACCTGTATTTTTCTGTCATAGAGTATTTTCTGTATTTTTCTTCTCATAGTGTAGGTGCTCTTCTTACCTTGGTCTCACTTTCCCCGTGCTGCTGGAGTGTCCAGGCTATTCTCATTCCTCAGCAAAGAGATGGAGGACAGGCAAAGCTAGAGAGAGAAAAAAAACCTCAAAAATCTGCATGAAGGCAGCAAGAAAGTGCTACTGCACTCATTCCACAAGTCCCTGATGCTCTTCTGGTGCCAGGCACAGGCTCTGACATTTCCCCTCCTCTATCTCAGAGCTCTCTGTTACACCACGGTTCCTGCGGCTCACTCTCACTCTCAGTTGTATCATCTACTGCCCTTTCAGCACCATTTGATTATTTAATTGACATCTTTAATGGAGAAATTCCCCCTACAAATCTCACTACAAAGTTGTTTGGATGGGAACACAGCAAATTTCTCTAGGTTTGCAAACACATGAGCAGTTCTGATTGGGATCCAGTTCTCCTCATCCCAGGGGCCACCCACAGTTTCTTCTTAGCTCCCCATGACACGAGGGACCCCGAGTGCTTGTGACCTTCCCCTGCTGCTGCCCTGAATCCATTCTTTGGGAATGAACACTGTCTTTTTAGGCAGTGGGGACACATCCCCCACAAACATCACCTCATGCTGAAACCTGCAGCGTTCAGGAGCATCCATGAGAGTTCTGTGGCTCTTCCTGACTCTTCTCTTCTGCCTCTTGTGTCTGCCTCTCGTCCCACTCCAGGTCACTTCGCTGTCCCCCCAGGCACCCTCTGCCAGACACACTCCCCTGGACCCCCCTCTCCTCTCCAGACTGCCTTTTTTATGGAAAGTGGCTTCCCCACACATGGCTCCTGTAGTTGCTGCTCATTCTTCTCCCTACCAGACAGAGCCTAATCCCCCATGCTTTGTCTGCACATGGACTGCAAACTCTTCATATTTGGTGCTGCTGCTGTCACGTATTTGCTCAGGCCTAGAAGTCATTGCTTTATAAAGGACCAAAATCATTGCTTTGCCTTCAGAACTATTAGTCTATTCAGGTACCAATTCAGATGCCATTTAAATGACAATTAGGTTCACAGAATATGGCTTCCAAGTATTTTAATTTGATTAAGAATCAATCCTTCTTAATTACTTTTACAAATAATTCCAATTTTCCAGCTGGAAACAGAGATAAGCTTGTGTGTATATATATTTTGCTCTGAGATTGTGGAAAAAATAGAAAAGGTTCTATAATTATGTATCTGATAAATTGGACAAAAGAGAGATGACAACTTTTAAAGAATTTAAAAGCAGATCTGATTCCTGTAATAATCCCTAAAAAAACCCCACTAATCACTTTAGCAGAAAATAATCTGAGTAAAGAAAAATCAAGTGCACGTCAGAGCAAGGGAGAAGTTGTATAATTTGGGGGATAGATAAGTGATTACCCAGTGAGATGACTGGGTTAAGAAAATCAGAAAAAGCTCTAAATTCACAGCAGGTGTCAAAACTCAAAGAAGACCTTATGCTACATTTTAGTATTTTACAATAAAGATATACACATGGTTAGTTTAAAGGTATTGGTGAGACAGTCCCTAACATGATAATACCAGGAAACTGAAATCAATTTTATTTTTAAATCTTTATACTAATTAAAAGACAGTAATTTGAAAAATTATAAGAAACATTAAAGTATTACAGTGCATGTTCAAGTCTTTGCCTTTCACACTCCCAGTTGTGATATTAAATAACATTGTGGAGGAGCTATATAAGGAACAACAGATACAAATGTATTGAATTTTAACCATGTACAAAAACTAAGCCAACAATTGCTGATTTTTCCAGGTCTGTGGTAGAAATAGCAGGAGCAGCTACAGTGTCACACAAAGAACAGCCGTGCTACTGTACAAAAGAAAGAATAGGACAGGGAGTGGCTGCAACCAAATGCATCATAGAAAAATGATATCTCTGAGGGTCTCTTTTCCTATTGACTAAAAATGATATATGATTATTTAAAGAAATCATAAGCTATAAAACACATATGTGAGACTTAATGTTTCTTTCCAGTTTGCTCACTCTGAAATAGAAATAGAGCACATCTTGTAGCTGTGTATAGACATATTTCTTGCTTTTAATTTTTTTTTATTTGATGAAATTGCCTGGAATTACAGGCAATATGCTCCCATGCCTCATGCACAATAACCTGGTATACCTAGGAACAGAGATGGAGTCCTGACTCTAAGGTGGAGATCTTTCCCGTGGCAGACAAAACACACAGCTAAATCATCTCCACACAAAACTAAGTCCCTGCTGCAACTCTCTGCTTAAATGCATCACGAACATATCTCTGAAAAGGAGACAACAGCTAAGCTCATGACCTTCTGACTCCCAGAAAGAAGAAATGGCACTGGCTCCTGGCTGTTTCCACACCTTCCATCCTCTACATCTCGCTTCATTGCAGTCTCTTCTCTGGCTCCCTGAGGGTACTGCCAGTGCTTGACTGGTCAAGATGGAGACACAATCAAATAACCCAGGTTTGTGGAGGAGAGAGAAGCAAGATTCCATATCTGAATTTGCTCTGTGACCAAGCAAGCACAGAGAATCCCACCGTAAATCTGCTGTGAACTACAGATCCCTTCCACACTTACTATTACAACAAGCCAGACTTCTGAGATGTTTACTTTTCCTTTACTTCTGCTGGGACTGGACATTTACTTACACTAAGTTTTGCTAGGATTTAAACTAACTGCAAGTATTTAAAATTCAGTGTCAAACATGGCAGCTAAAATAAGAAAAATCAGAATAAATAAAAGTTAACATTTGTACTGACAATGCAAACACACATTTTCTTTTTAACAGTTCAACCACACAGCCCGTGTAGCAAAACACTTCCTAAACCTCATTGGGATGAGCAGGGCTTAAGTATATGCACCTAAAGTGTATATATATTTCTTGGCTAATATTAACCTAGATTGAGGTAAGTATTGGGTTTTGACCAATAATTCAGCATCAAGCATACCATGACACACAATGAGTCTAGAGTTCTTTAACAATTCAGCATCCAGCCCAAGTGAGGTAAAAACTTAAAAATCTTTCCAAATACACACACCAGCCATTTCCAGAGGCAGTCAGAATAAGATCCAGGTGAACTAAGATACCCCTCTACGTGCTAGTTTTGACTGGAAGTGCATTCTGGACAGACAAACTGGAAGGCACATCTCACAGCCCAGCAGTCCCTAAAGCATCTGCCTCTAGAATTACAGAATCTCAGATTGGTTTGGGTTGAAGGGACCTTAAATATCATCTAGTGCCAACCACTCAATTAGATTCAGTTGTAGACACCCATTGTACATACACAGCCCTGTCTGTCTCCACTGCTGACAGATAACAACTTCTATCACAACAGCTGTGGACAATGCATCTCCTCTGCTGGGTGGAAGAATAGATTGTCAATGCTTCTGAAAAGGAAAAAAAATATTTTGAGATCTTAAACAGCTCAGAAACAGGTATACTCTTCTTTTTAAACTGGAAACTATATCATATTGAACTGAAACCTCTCTGTATAATTGCTGTTTAGTTAAAGGAACATAGGAGCCAAATTTGAACTGATTTTTTTCTCTAAACAAGTCCTGACATTGCACAAAAGTTGAAGTTAAGACACATGACCATAGACATGTACATATGTACACATGTACACAATATTTTGTATTTAAAATATAAAGATATTTTCAGGTAGATTTGCATTTTAGTCATTTTGCTATATGGTAGATATGTTGACTTACAGATTCTGCACTATTCACTAAAGCAACAAAAGCAAAAAATTAGTTTGTCAAGTCAGTCACTGAATGAAAGTGTGAGCATATAATTTCATTTTTTTTCTCTTTTCTCCAGCTGGTTTCAGCACACTGAGAGAGTTTCACGTGTTCTTGGACTCCTAAAATGGCTTCAATATAACCTGACACAGACAATTTCAGTCTAACAATAAAGGAAATCAAAATACATAATGCAGAAATCCCAGCTGCTGGGATTTTAAAATCCCATGCCCTTTGAGAAACTTTCAAAATAAATGAAATGTTTTATTAATTCTAACAGCTTAATATACAGAACTAATAGAGGTGTAGTCCATTCATCATAAAAATCTTTGTCTTCTCCCATAATGCATTAATTTCTTTATACAGACAGATTGCATGGCTATGTTTGTATGACACTTTTTCCCACTCAGATCAATTCTAAGACCTCTGAACTAAAGAAAATCATCTTTCTAAATGGAATACTAATTTTAGCTAAGCTGCTTTTTGAAGATGATGCTCTTTTAAAAAAAGCCAGAGCTCCATACAAAAGGTAGGGAGAAGAGGGAGAGTGTAGCTGATGAAATGCAAATGAGGCTTTTCTCAGACAGCTGGCTGCTTTGGGATGACATGTGTGATGAATGGCTCTTAAAACATGAGCAGGCATCAAGCTCCAATTCAGTGTCAGACTGGCAAAAACAGCAGCATTACTGGATGCTTCCTTTAATTAATGCAACACTTCTGCATTAGTCCGGACACTGCCGATAAATGGGGAAGAACTGATATCAGTGGTAATATCAGAAATCTTTCAACCTTGAAGCTGGGATGCATTAGCCAAAAGCTGCGGTATCGTAAAAGGTTTAATTGTATTTGTAATGTACCAGTGCACCATGACAAAAACGGGAGATAGTGTAGGCAGGACAGAGTAAGCCAGTGATAAATGAGTGTGAGTGAGAGATTATAAAGCAGGGAGGAGTGTGGAAACAGACAATAGACAGCAGAGAGGAAGGGGCAGGAATGGGGGGTTATGATAGCAACAGCTACTCTAATGTGAAAAGCAGGTAACGAGAGAAACCTGGTTACAGTTTTGAAAAGAGCTACAAGCACAAAGCAGTTTAACATAAATCTTTCCTCCTAGATAGGTTTCATTGACAAAAGTAAGATTTAGCACTGCACCTGCTTCTGGCAGGACTTCATGGAGAAAGCTTTGTGAGCCAGTTATCTACTGCAAAGCATCACAACTCACTAAATCAAACGCACAGCACAAAGTTTTCTGCTAATTGCATACCAAAGTAATAGGATACACACACTGTTCATCCATTGTGCTGAATTTTATGTTTTCTGCCACAGCACGCCATAAAACTCCCATGCAATTTCTATGCTGTCACATAGTCAGCAAGCGTATGTAATAATACCAATAACAGCTTTCTTATTTGAAAAGATTATTTGAAAATAAAGACTAATCTTCCACTGAAGGTATCAGAGCCTTGCACACAGCAAGGCCACAGAGCATTTGTGTGCAAGGTGTTCCTGTTTTGTGATTGCCATCAGCTGCAAACATTTCTGAAGACACCATCTTCCCAGCAAGCAGGCTAAGGCACATAATTAAGATTAACAACAAGTTCTGGTGACGTTCTTGAGAATGGTCTGTGCTTAGAATTTCTGAGAAAGGTGAAGTATTCCTGTAATGTGCTCAAAGTGATTTGCTGTTTCTTGATGACACCTTTATTCATGTGGTGGCCTTTTGAAACCATTCCAGTTGTTCTCTCCCATTTTCCTGCACATGAGAGAGGAATTTATTGTGTGTACCAGGTGTTTATTCTGTAGTTTCAAAACTGTTTTTTTTTTCTCCTTTTAAGTAAACTTTTTCTATGAAGCTAAAAAAGATCTGTTGCTTTTAAAATGAACACCAACATGAATTACTGTCAATGTTTCATTTCAAGCATAAGGAGAGAGTAAGGGAAGAGAGGGACATTGGAGAAAGAAAAATTTTCAAGCATCAAAAACAGATACTAAAAATATATAGTATGACATAGAGAGGGCTTCTTTGACCACAATATAGAAGAAATAATAAATAGTATTTTCATATATGCTTTCCTTATTGTATTACATCACAGGAGAGAGAGAGAGTTTAGCAATTTAGAAACTAAGAATATAAATATATTCTTCCTTGAACTGAGGCTAAAGACAATTAAAAACCCTTATAAATTACTTTTCAAGTGTAGTGCACTTTTTCAAATATAAAGGAACTGTAGAAAAAAAAAGCAAGATAGATATTTAAGTGGTTCACTTCACTCTACTTCTAAATTGTTTTCTGTATTAAAATTTCTGTATTATTATGCACAGATATGTTTTAATACTTACAGAATGTCAGAATGGAAGATAACCTGGCCAGTTATGGCACGAAAGTTTTGCCCAAGAGAGAAGGGCAATAAAAGGTTGGTGGTTTTCATTCTTCCTTGAAACACCTTTTTTCGTTAAATCTTTTAAGTCTGGTTTTAAATTCTGTGTCTTAGGTACCACCACAGGTACCATGGTTTCAAAATACCTCTGTAGCTCCAGAAAGTTAATTGGAAACCAGTATTGATTAGCAGGAGAGTTAAACAGAGAAGGCGGTTAAAGGCATTGGGATCAAAACAATTTTTTTGGCTAAGAAATTCCCAAACAAGTTTAAGAATGTGAAAAGCCAAAATGTAATGAACCAAATGAAAAGAACCCCAAAATCCCAAACCCACAGGTTTTGTAAATTAGCAAATTTTACAGAGATGGACCTTACTATCCATATTTTCAGACTAATAACTTGTCACAGAACTGGAAGTGGTGGTGTCAGTTTCCCTTGTGCCTGTATATTTCCAAGACCCAGTACCTATCCCAACAGGTTTATAATCCTGGATGTAAAGAGCCCTGTCACATCACAAATTTCCCCCGATGTAGGAAAGGAATCAGTCTACTTGCTTTCACAATTTTGCAGGAGAAAACTCAATTATAACACACTGAATGAATTCCAGTGTTGTTGGAATCTTTTACCTAGTCATGAAACAGTGAAAGTACAAAGGCAGTCATGACCTAGCTTGTCTCAAAATTGGCAGTCAGTGCTTACTGTAATGTGGATCTATTCAGGAGGTCCATTTTCATTCTTAACTCCTCAATTTCCTGTAGTATATTTTAGCTCCTATATTATTTACACAATACTTTACCACAAGATAAAGAGGATATGATCCAACCATTCTCTCCAGCCTACCATAGGGAAGACCATTTACTGTCTCTTTTCCTCCCTCCTTCATCTCATTTTTAATGTACAGGACGAAGCATTCATTTGTACTAAATGAGAGATGCCATCAGATGTGAGGGGTGCATGTTCAGCCAGGATTGGATAATGATATGCTTACTCATGCTTACTACATTAGGAAGTTTTAATGGGACTACACGAGGATCAGGTGCTAATCGCTGGAACAGCATCAGATTGCAGCCCATAATTTGGCTCACTCCTTCTGCAGAGCAGCTATTCAGTGCTGATGGCTGAATTTTATCCTTCTCTGAAAATTCAGGAAGGCAAAATAAGAGTAGGAATGGAATTTAAAAGGTCCCTAAGAGTATGGTTGCATGTCCAGAGCCAGGCCATCAGGTAATTGTGCCTGCACTCTGCGGTGGCTGGGGTGCTGGCTGTGCAGATAGCTCCTAACAAAGCCCCATTGTGCTCCTCTCCCATGGGATTTTACTTGGACAGCATTTTCCACTAATGGATGCTGGTCATGAACAAGCAGCTATAAATCACTTTGGCCAAGTTAACCCAAAGACGTGCGCCAAATTCTAGCGTCAAACTGTCTAACACACATTTCCTAATAAATAGAAATGTTTTTTTAACAGGACAGAAACAACCAGCAACATGGGTTGGGGATGAAATCATCCAAGTGCCAGGACAGACCCAGCTGGCTCTGGATTTCCTGGTGCAGCCAGCCCCAAGCTGTATGGAGGGACACATGCCTTTGCTGTTCTGCTGAAAGAAGAAGTGAGATCAAGCACAAAAAAATTGATGAAAGAGAAATATCCTAAAGATTAAGTGCTCATAGCAAAGATTTTGATGTAGTGATTACAAGCAGAAACAACAGATCTATATGTATTAAACATGTGTTTTATATAATAAATACTTTTAGGACTGTGCTTTCATTTTTGCCCAATCCCCTAGCTCCCTGAGATCTAATGATAGGATGTAAAGATCTTCTTTACAATCCAGCTATATGACCTATAATATTCGATACTAACAAGAGGCCAGGAGTCCAGCTTAAGTAAGTTTGTAAGAATGTATAAATCTTATAATTGTAGGCTGAAATCATTTTGGGGCAGAAGTTTTGTGGAAAAGTTTCCAAGGTTGCTTAATAGCAGATGCTTGAAAACACAGACCTTCCTGTGTATTTAAGAACTGTGAGCCAGGCATCCAATCAAGAAGCTGGCCCTGATTTACTTGCACTACTGCCTAACAAAGGATAAAATGCAAAAGGAATGTGATTTTTTTTTGTTGTTGTTCAAAATAGTTATAACTTTTATAAATTTTATGTTTCAGACACTGCAGATTTTGGAATGATTATAAATGGAGCCTGCACCTGGGTGGGTGATGACACATCAAGTCACATTTCAGTTGGAGGTTCATCATGAAAGTTTTTCATTATAAACTTTCATGAAAGCTATAAAGCTTGTCAACAGAAAGGAGACAGAGAGAAGTATAAGTGTATATTTTAAACTACTTTAAAGAGAGATACAGTAATTGATAAATCTTTTGGAGCAGATGGTCTTCTAGCTGATTTAAGAGGTATGGGGTCCCTGGGAGCAATTGCTCCTGGAACATCAACAACTAATTCCCATTTTTCACATGTTCCAAATTCTGCATTCTCTGGAATGCTGCTAATTGTTTTACTTTAGTTCTATTCTCAAGAGAAACCTAAATAATTTCATTTCACTCAGAAGTTTATACATAATCACTGGAACAACTGAATTTGCTATCTGAAACTACATTTTCTATGTTCCACTTATTGACCATTTTACATGCTTGGGTAATCACATCGAAATTATTTTGAGGGAAATCAGAAAAATGAGCCACGGTTGAATCACTTGTGCAATGCACAGATGATTTCATGCTACCCCTGCCTCCCCAGAAGAAATTAGTCAGAGCAGATATGAGGTGTGTGCTGCAAAAGGTGGCATGAGTCAGAGTACACAAATGGAAATCAAAAACCCTGGTAGCTGGCCTACGACTAGACATTTCATCCTTTATTGACATTTTTATTCAGGTAATAACCTCTTTTTGGACAGTGCCATGTGTTCATACTGTGCTTTCCACAGTGCTGTATTTAAATGAGATCTCTGGATGCAAATTTAGTACAAATATAAAAGATCATAAAAAGTACGAATATAAGAGACACACAATATCAGTGATATTTTTATCAAAATTAATTGTCATTTTTTTCTTTCTGCATTATTTCCTGCTCTAATATTTGGGCCTAAAAGCATTTACATTTTCATGATAGGAGAGCAAAAAAAAAATCACTTTTTTAACTACAGGAGCAGATTAATCAAACTAAAAGAGATATGGAAATCAACATTCAAATAGACATTTCTTTTGTTTTGAGCAGTTAGTCTAATCCCTCCTTGGCAAAGAAGGGGCATGAACCAAGAGCAATCCAATACAATATGGGTAGTCTACTTGGTTTAGTCAATGACCCTTCTAAGAGAATTCTTATTGCCAAGATTGCTGTCATTATTTTCATTTTACAAATCTATTTTGACATTACCTGACAGACAGCACCTGCAAAAAAGTAATAAATTCATAAGTCATCTTTATCATGATAGTTTCATAACTTGCTTGGCATAAAAAACCCACTGCGTTCTCGAAGTAATACTCCATCAATTTTAAGACTAATCCATCTGCGTTGTACATCACTGCATTATGTGCATCATTACACTGTAACTGGAAAAAGGAAGATTAAGGTGTGATAAGGCCTAAACATCTTTATAAACATCTTCATCAATTTAAAGTTAGTGGATATGCAAGATTCAATTGTCAATTACAAAACACATTCACTTCAAATAATAGTCTGTTAGAAAAAAAAAACCAAAACAACAAAACAAACACTGTCTGTGCCTGCTTTCCAGACATTCTTTTGTTCTTTGCATCAGGTTTTGGTTAAGACATTATTTCAGTTGTAGTTATTTGGAAATAAGTGAAAAAAAAAAGAAAAAAAAAAGAAAAAAAAAAAAAGAAACTCAGCATTTTTTTGCAACATTTTCTCCCAGTATTTTTTTATCCCAAAAATGCAAGGTCAAAGAAATGCAAAAAACTCAGAAGAGGAAATCAGTTACTCAGTTGAGATGATCACCAATGTACAATTACTTACCCAAAGAACAAAATGTTTAAATTTTGGTCAACTTTTAGCAAATGTCTTCCTCATTGCATGACTGAAACATATTTTTTTTTAATCCATTAAGAGAGAAGCACCATTCCAAAGAGAAATTGCCTTTGATTGCAAATAATCAATTGTTCAGGAAAAGTTGGACAGGAGTATTTTCTGTGGTATGATATCTGACAACTGGCTTAGACTGGGAAAATCTTGGTGAAGATGCTCACTCAGTCTTTAAGTAACTTTCAACAGCTCCAAAATATTTGCCCTCAACTATTCCTTAATTTCCCTTTGCTCAGGGTGAAGTAGATGCACTTCTGGGGTACATCCACCTTAATTAACTACTTAGCTCTGTTATTGTGACCATCCAGTAAGATGGATGAATGTTATGCATCACCTTACAATTGTCAGTTGTTCATCCCATTAGAGCAGAGCAGAAGAATTTAGACAAATGATTTATTCATTTAAAAAAAAAAAAGGAACAGGTTCAGCTGACCTGAAAAATAGTTGCAAAACTGGGTCAAATCCATCAAAATGTTTCTACTGGATTTCTCTTTCTCTCTCACACACACAGAGATCACATTCACATTCCCTGTGAAAACCAGAAGGGCTGGAACTCAGTTTTATTAGTGCTGGGGTTGGGACAATCATGGAGGAACTGGACGGCACCAAAGTTTATTTTGCTCTTCTGCTTAGACCTGTATGTGCTGCTCCTGGCCCAGGACATCAGGCTGCATGATTTCTCAAAATACCCCCTGTTTACAGTTTTCCTACATGGTGTGGGGTGATAACTTATTTACTGGGCCCAGAGGAATGTAAATCACTCTCTCAGCAATGACTAATTACACCAGTGCTGGAGTTGCTGAAATGTCAGTGGCCCAAGCCTGGGCTCAATGAATTTGGGTCTCCTACTTTTTAATAACCTCAGTTCTAGGCTGTCCAAATCTCCTACAGCTTTGTCACTGCCCCTATAGCCATGTCTTTACCTCTGCTGCTTAGCATTGATTAAAGGTTCCCCAAATAAGACCAATATATTTGCTCTGAGAAAGGATTTGATTGATCCAGAAAATGTTGAGGGAGACAGTTCTAAAAGAAAAAAAGGTTCACACTGATGAGAAAAAAACACTTTATCTGTTCAAAATCTTCATACACCAGGTCAGGGTTAAAAAACAGTATGTCCTGTCTCTTACTAAGTTGTTCTAGTGAGCAAAAATGCAGGTGATCCCTTGCAGAGCACCACTGAGAACACTTCCCTTGCACGCTATTCGCTTGAACGACAGGCAGATTGGATTCTGATTCAAACTAATTTGTTCACTGGTAATGAGCTGTGATATCATCACCTAAATATAGAAATAGGTATTCAGTGAAGATTTTAATAAATGCAGGAGTGGAAAAGAGTGTCTCTTGCCTAGTCATAGTCCTTTTGAGAAACTAGAAGTCTAATAAAGGGAGTTGTTTCTTCTAATGCTTCTAATGAGATAGAATTAATAGCTTTCAATCAAATTACCTGCCTGATGCTGAATACCTACTAACTTGTATCCCATACTCATTTTTATTCATTTTTTTTCAATAAGACATTTTGCAAATTGATATTTTTAGGACTGTGTTCCTGAAATAGAACTAGCAGATCCTATTTAGATTGTCATCTCTAAAAGAGCAGCAAATTCTCAGACGTTTTTTGTGGGACAAGAAAGTACTTCAGTTATTTTGACAAAGAATTAAAACTCTACAAAATGCTGTTCTATTGGGGGATCATAACAGAATCTTCCAGTAATTTCCCAGAAGTATGAACATGATTCTTTGTGCTGTAAAAATAGCTGTAAATGTTCACTGTCTTCCTTTCACTGTCTATGAACATTTTTTTGCAAAATGTTTGTAAAACTCTACAGTATCATTTGACAAGCTTGGGCAGGTCTGACTACATAGGTTATTAGGGACTGGAAGTGAGACATAAGAAGTTATGTTGATGGTGCTGGACTACTGGCAATGAAGAGTAACAAAAATCAAGTTAAATTAAATGTCTTTCATGGCACATCTTTTTTTTCTTCAGCTGAATCCCAAATCATCCCAAATTCACATACCACTAAAGGCCAGTATTTGAAGCATACATGGAGTTCACAGAATTATGAACGTGACAAAAATATTCTCAGGTATTTATATTATTTTCTTGGTAAGAATGGACACAAGCATGTAGCCTGCTCTTTAGAGACACTTTCTGAAGTTGTCTAAATCTTTAAACTGACTTGTCATTCTGTCTCTTACAGTTCTACAACTTAAAAGAAACAAACTCACTGACAAGACAAACTCATTTCTTCAGCTATCAGGAGATGTTTGCACTAGAAGACCTTCAAACATTTTTTAGTCACACTTTCTCCTTTTCGTTTTGATGTTGGTTACTAATTTAACAAGAATCACAGATTAGGTAACTTTTATGTGGTTTTCTTCAGAAATTTTAAAGCAGTTCCTATCATTGATAGGAGCTGTTGTTCGAAAATATCACTGGTTTTTGATATGTTTAAATGGCAACAAGGAGAGAAAGAGTCCAACTGTAATAACAATGTTGACCTTGCAGTTGCCTCAGAGTCCCAATTCAGTCAGCTTGTTATTCACCAATTCTTATTCCCTCTACTTTCCAAATATTTCCTTCACATGTCCTTCATGATCCCTGCTTTATGAAAGAACACAAACAAACAAAACCCAACCAAACATCTGGGCAGTTTTCTATGTACATTTAAAGACTGAGTCATTTTCTAATTCCCAAGTAAAACTGGGAAAACCACACTGAGCAAAACTTGACATTTGTGGTGAATAATGACCCTTTGATCAAAATAAAAAGGTGATAACAAAAAAAAAACAAACCACGTAAGGGCTTTTTATCATTTCCACTCAAGGGACTGAAGTCCAGAATATATGAATGCGAAAAACAGTGGTATTCATTTCTGCATAAAACCTTCATATTTATAATCTCAGGATTCCCTTTTATTCTTCATAATTGCTATAGACTTAATTTTGTAAGTCAAATTCTGACATAATTGAATTGGTCTTGAGAGGAGAAAATTCCTCAGCAAGACTTCTTTCCTCATTTTTAGCATACAATAAGACTTTTCCTTGGATGAAGAGACTTTATATTGGAATAAAAACAAGCTTTGCACAGTCTTCAAGGCATATACACTGTCACCTAGACTGTGGCACTGCATTCTGCTCTTACATTCCCTATGTACCAACAGACCCTGTTGTGTAATATTGCACAAGTTTGTATTTCCATATATATAGGCACTCAGATCCATTTGGACAAAAGCCCTTTGTCTGTGGAGAATACTCATGATTTTGAAGTATGGCCATCTGTTCTGAGATTTTAAAACTAAGGCTGCGTGACAATAAGTAGTTTTTCTCACAATGGAAATGCTATACAATGCTTATTGCTTATTGTATGTTGGCTACTGTAGAAGCTGTGGCTGAATTGTGGTTTTATTTTGTAGGAAAGCTGTGGGGGAAGGTGCCTGTTACACTGCCAGTGTAAGAACAAATGTTGCAGGTATTTGGAGAGTGTAAATGCTCCTCCATACCAAGAAACCACTGATGACATTCTGGCTGTGCAGTAGCTGCCTACCCAGCAGAAGCCTACATAGATGTCAAAAGGCTTCCTTTATTTCTTGTCAAAACAATTATCATTATTCCCCTCCTCCCTTCCATATACATACCCATATGCCTCTTTGCTGGATTGGCTTTTTTCTGGACAGCTGCATGGTGAATTAATACAGACCTAGTATGGACACCATGCCACTCTAGTGTTGCATAATCTCCTTCTCCCAGGTGGTATTAATCATTAGCCAGTTGCATTGAATAACAAAAGAAAATCCATAAAGGATTAATCACAGAAATTAAGTTTGGGGTTGATTTCTGAGTAAGTTGTAATCTATAGTGAAAATGCTTTGTCCAAAGAAAATTGGCAATTTAATTTTTTTTTCTTTCTTGTTTTCTTTTTTAATTAAATGTGGAAGTGAAAGGCCATGAACAATAAAAATATTTCCTACCTTCATCACCAAATCATTCTTTTCTGGTCAAGATTAAGTCTTTTATCAAGCACTCTGAATCTCCAGTTTGCATCTGTCTGCACACTGTGCATTCCACTAAAAAGAAAAAAGGAAGCTTGCAAATGGAAGTTATTTGTCATTATCTCCATTTACCTTTATCTTGTAGCTGTGCTAAATGAGCAAGGTTGCAAGAGGACCTAACTTATTTCTTAACAAAAAAATATGCCAAATTTTGCATCCACAAACACTTCCTTTTTCATAACAAATCAAAACAAGGATTTAGCTCATCATTTGTAGAAGCTGCTACTATAGTCAGAGGATCAACTTACTGTAAGGAAAAGAATGGCATTTTTCTCCACATTATTTTCAGCTGATTGAGCAATGGAGTCTCTTGGCCCAGCACATGCAGAGAGAAACCATTTTGAAGCATAGTATGGGAGATTTCACAAATCATCTAAGTCACAGAGGCAAAGGTAGGAGCTATCAAGTCTCATTGTTAGGTGCTATCATTCAGGAGAAAAGTTCTTAACAAATTATTACTAAAATTATGTAATAAGGAATGAATCATTTCTTCAAATTTCAAAACCAGCCATTGTGGTGTGGTGCATCAGAAAAATACATTGTTGTCACAATGGTTGTATCAGTAGAATAATTTTTTGTCATCTAATTAGTCCAGTCTAATCAAAAAAGCACTTTAGCATAAGGCGGATAGGAAAGCTTAGACTCAACTAGAATAAACAGAACACATATCATGCATAAGGATAACAGTGAGGGAACATGGACTTAAACACATCCAGGCCTCAGTAGCATAAAATCTCACTGATCCCAATCAGGTTTTCCACATAGATCACAAAATTAGAGCTTGATTTTTTTAAGTGGACAAAAATATGCCATTTTATGCAAGGTTTTAGATTTTAAAAAAACCCACCCAAACCAACAGAGCAACCAAAAACCCCCTCAAAAAGCACAACAGACACAGATTCTGTGTGCTTCATGCAGGTACACACGTATTTTTAAATATTGCATATAAATACAAGCAGTATCACATCTACTGGCAGAAATGTGTCTATTAAAGCCATTCACCAACAGAACTTCAGGAAAGTTAGATGATGAATTGCAAGCAGCTGCATCTGTATTGCACAGTCAGGATTTTATAATAAGCCTGTAAGTAATGTTTCTCTGCATAATTTTCTTACTCAGCTGAAAAAGATCTTTCTTGGGAAAACCTCAAGAAGATGTCCCACGGGGAATTAAAAGAGATTTGGGCATCTAAAGTTATCAATTAGATGCCTGATTTATATCCTCAAAAACTATCCCAAGCCCTAATGAAACTGCACAGCCATGCAACCCAAACTTTCCAGCAGAATAATCCCCTACATAGCTTGATATGAGGCAGCAGTCCCACATCACACCTTAACCATATGGCCTGATGGTCAGGACATGTACAGGTGCTTAAACATAAATTCCATAAACACAAAACCTGACAGACGTCAGAGCAGCTCCAACAAAAGGTAACGAGTGTGAAACCTCAGCCTGGCCCACAGAGTGCTAATTAGGGCACTCCCCTGGGAGGTTTCAGTTCAAATCCTCTCAGATAAAGGATGCTGAACAGCATCCTGAGCATCCTTATCAGCCAGAGACCATGCAAAAAGAGCACCCACACCAGTGTTTCACAATATAGTCTTAATTCCTCCCTGGTTTTAGAAAGGAGAGGCTTTCACCCAACCTCTGTGGAATGTTTCAAGGGTGGAAGGGGAAGAAAAGGCTGTACATTAACTATGTTCTATGCAAGAGCAGTATTTCCCTTTAAATTCTGTAGGTGACTGACTCACTGTCCTGCATCTTTACAGCACACAAAGCTCCTCATGAGCAATATATGAAAGTCTATGCACTGGTTTGATATTCTGCAAGACTCTTCCATATTTAACTATTATAACATTCTAATTCTCTTTTAATAGCTGATTTTTCCCCCAAATATGTCTCAGTTGTTCATTTGGCCATATTTCAGGCAAACTAAATATATCCAGAGAGTCATCAGAGTATCAGAGTATTTTAAACTGTTTAAACACTGTGAAATGTACATTACAAAATAATTGTTCAGGGCAATATTCACACTGAAATTATGTAAAGAGAGAGCTTTTATTTTCTATGTGGTATTTATGTGAAAAAGTTAAGTATCAGGGAGAAAATAAAAAGCAAATAAAACATATTAAGACATTCACTACCCCAGGTGCTCTTTTGGCAGGTCAATTTGTGCAGCTCCAAGTAAGTCACAAATGTTCTTTCTCTATGCTCTGCAGTAGGTGTTGCTCCATGACAAACCCTGCAGCATCATTCATGGGTGAGAATCTGATGGACAGAAGAAACCTGAAAGTGCCCTTCATGCCCACTTTTGTTTCAAAAGGTAACATTAATTTGTTCCAACTGCTAATGCTGCTTATTTTATTTGTTAGAGAGCAAAAATCTGACCCAGCCTTTCTTGTGGATACACTGCATGTGGCGTGTCCTTTCATCATTCAGTTAGTATTTCCACCTTGGTTTATGTGTCTATTTGCACATGTGGTGGTGCAGTCTCACCAAAACAGAAACTAGGAGCAGAAAGCCATTTTCTACGCCAGCTAGAGGGGAAACTTGCTATGCAAGCAGCATCCAGAGCAATCCATTAGTCATTGAGGTACACCTGCAACCCAATTAAGAGTGCAATGTTCTGTGTTCCAGGAGGTTTCTGTGCTATTATAGTTGCTTTATATTTTGGTGACAAAGTTGGCTTCCCTATTCATCCTAAATGCTATAAGTCTGTTTTTCAACTGGGAAATTGTTAAATGATTTTAAATAATGCTTTGCCCAGGTTCTAAAGGTTCTGCCTGTGGTTTTAGACTTAAATTCTTTGGCTGGTAAAATGAAGCAGATATGCAAGTCACGGAGGTAGCTATGAAAATTCACTGCTGAGTTAATTGCTAAACAGTCACAGAAAACTAACAGCATTTGAGCTACTCTTTTTAAAGTCACCCTGAACAGAAATTCTGTTATTCTGTTTATTGGCTTCACACGAGTGCAGCATCCCACCACACACCAGTGCCCCTGCCTATTTCTCAGATGAAACCCCCCTGATAAAATACCTTGTGCCAGGAACAACCCTCTTCTCTTTATTACTGCCACAGCCACCTCTGCCTTGCCCAGTGGCTGAAACCACCGAGTCCCCTTCCAGAAGGGCTGGCCAGCACTGCCACTGGCATGCCCAGACAGGAGGGATGCCTCTTCCAGGCAGCCAAGCAGAACTGCTTCATGGTTGTGACACTGAAGAAGGCGCCCATTGGAACACACCAGACTGTACATACATAACAGAATGCACTTGGTTTGCAAATCAGCAAGAGATTCTGTGGATATTGAGGTCTGAGTTTACAGCAAGAAATAACTCTCTCATTTAAACTTTTTCTCCTTAGAGACATTTGTGGATATAAGTAACACAAATCCCACCTGACACCTGCCACACCACTGCATTTTACCTCTGTGAACTCAGCTAAATCTCGTACACCTGATGTGGTAGCCACACTGGTTGCCACCAGTCTCATCTTTCGGAGCCCTCCTGCAGCAAACAGCAGCATGAGGAATCTGCAGTGCAGCCACTCCAGAAAAATGGACATATTGTGGTGCTAACCCATGGGTAAGGTTTGACTCTTACATAGCCATTCACTGCACTCCTATTAATCAAGGTGTATAAGGGAAAATTCCTGTTGCCAGGAAGTCAACAAAAGTTGTATCAAATGCAAAAGACTGGAAGAAATGCACTGCATATTTTCAGACTTTTAAGATGTCTGGATACTCTAATTTTTTCACTTTCATGTCACTGCTTATCTTTGCAGTCAAACTAAAGAAGAGTATTTTGCTGACAAAATGGTTTCAAAGACTGTGATAATAGCCTAAGCTCTTCTCTCCTTCTCTTCCAGGTGGCTGCTTTGGTTTCATGTGGTGCACTGTGCTGCTGTTGTATTTGTCTAGCAGGGCAGCTTCAAACACTTAATGCATTCAATGTATTAGTCAATTCTTTCTTTGTTTCACTACACACATAGATACAATGCCAGGGAAATGGAAATTCAAACTAGCCACAGGATTTCTGAAAAATAGATGACATAAAAGTCACTCGCTGTAGTAAATCATATGCTGACATCTTAATGTCTTGCAGTAATGAGAAAATTCAAAGTTATTTCTAGTGACAATTGATCATACTACTACAGTCTTCATGACAAACATTAGATAAAATGGAAAAGTGTCATGTCAATCTGCTGAGAAAATACCTCTAAAGCAAGTTTAGAAGAAGACACCCTAAATCAATTGATTGAACCATTTAATGAGATAAAATTAAGTCAGATTTGATCCTAAAATTTCACTGTTTATGATACTTGGACTTCTGAAAACATTTCGTTTAAAACCAAAACCATCCAGTCTAATATGGCTGCTGTGGGTTGCTATAATAGGACCAGGCCAGCTGGGGAGTCTGTGGGGTAAATATAGAGAGATGGGAACGACAGAGCTGCCAAAACACAAAGAACTTCTAATGTAAAAAGAACAAACATAGAAAAACTGCATGGTACAAGCTGCAACTTCCAAAGACCCCAAAATCCAGAAAACCCAGAGTTATATGGATGGGGTAGAGGCCACAGGATCCGATCAATAATGAGGCTAAGGAACAAAACCATAAATTTAGCTGGCAGCCAGCCAACCATATTTGGAACCCAAGAACAACACCTTATTTGTAACAAACTGGTTAACATCTTGGTTCCCATGAGACAACTCTTCTTTCTATTCTCTCACCATGAGGTCAAAGGATGGCCTTTCTCCTAGCTAGGTGTCTCCCAAGGAAAACTTCATACTGCAGAGTGTTCTTGCTGCTGAAGACAAAATAAAAGTGTCATGAACAAAAAAAACAAACCAGCACCTGAATTGATTTTGCATATACTTTTCATACAGTTTATACGTTTCATCTGAAAGCTCAGTGGTGTCTTTAACAGTGTTGTTAACATCTTTCATTAAATTAAGATTTTCAGACTCACAGTGCTCTTTCCCAAGGCACACCAGCTGGAGAAGAGCAGCACAAAAGGAGGTAGAACTGCACAAGTATCTGAAGCAGGGTGTCAAGGGGATGGAGCCAGGCTCTGCTGGGTGAGCCAGGCAATGGGCAGGAGCTGATGCCCAGAAGTTCCACCTGAACATAAGGAAGAACTTCTTTCCTGTGCAGTGACCTAGCACTGGACTGGGCTTTCCAGAAAGCTTATTGAGTCTCCCTCACTGGAAATATTCAAGAACCATTGGTCACAATCCTGTGCAATGAGCTCTAGGATAGTCCTGCTTGAGCAGGGAAGTTGGACAGGGTTCCCTTCCAGCCTTGCCCACTCTGGGATTGCATGGAATCAGTGAATATTGTACTTACTGCTGTAAGTGGGGCAGAGAGGAAGGAGACAAAACCATGAGGTTTTGTCAGACAGTGTGACTGTGGTCTCTGGTTGGAGTAACTGCAGAGCAAACCCCATGGAGGCAGCACCACTGCCCCCACCTATGCCCCTGACAAACACTTCTGGGGCTCTTGCCAGGACTTCAGTTTCTACTCCCTCCTGGCAGCACTCATTCTGGCATTCCCATTGCAGTGCTACAGCAGGGAGAGAGACTAATGAAGGGTTTCATGGGGGATTGAATGCATAGCTGAAATTTATTACTGTTATCATATTTTCCTGTGGCAGTCACCAGACAGGGCCTGGGGCCACTGTGATATAATCTGAACAGGCATAAAGAAAAAGTTGGCCAGGGACCCCCTGTGGAAAATATAGTTTTGATTAAGAGTGTTTAATACTTAAATCTTATTTAGAGGCAGGAGAATTAGGTTTAAATCAGAAAGTCTTGAACATATTCAAGCAAAGTTAAAAGCAGTATTCCCATTGCAAAATTGAAATCTCATGTGACATGGATTTCAGATGTGTCAGACAAGATAGTAGAGCAGGAAAGCATATATTTACAAACATTTTGAGAGGAAAAAAAAGTACTTTTGAAAAACAGGTTAGATAAAGAGCAAACCTGAAGACCTGTATTAATTTATTTTATCTGTAGGGCTCAACGGAAAATCTTAAACCCCTTGATTCAGTAAATGATATTGAATCATACTAAATCGAAACTTTCATTGTTTTCCTAAATTTTGTTAACACTCACTACATGTATCTGTGCTTTGTTCTTCACAATCTATGATCTTGCTTTTACTGAAACTACAGGAAAATGAAGTTCCAAACTTGTGCTTTGTGGCACTCACTAAGTATAAAAATGTCTCTGCCATAAGAAATTTATCACTATTATGACTTCACAAAGAGAAAAAACATTATAATGGGAAATCTTTTCATCTAGAGCCACCCTGAAACTGTGATATTTGCATCACAATCTTGAACTACAGCCTAGTTTCTGTAAACATTGTGACTAACTACATCAGGCATGAATTCTAACACAGCTCACGAGACACTCGTGTGTTTCTGTGTATATTTGTGGGTAGAGCCACCTAAATCCCAGTGAGCCTCCTCTTACTGAGCTTTAGAGGGTGACACACCCCACTAGATAAAGCAGTTATGGTTTGAGAACAAAGAAAGCAGGCTGCTGCTATGGGCTCAGGGCATCATGAATGCTCAGAACGTCATTAGGTTGTGCTTGGATGCTTAGACCATGCTGAAGGCCATCCTATTGTTTCCATCCCCTCTACAGCCAGCATGTCTGCCCTTCTGACTGCAGACCTTACAGTAGCTCTTCCATCTGGTAATCCACAAAAACAGAACATGGTTTGTCAGGCCCAGATTCACTGGAGCAATTTTCACCCTTGCAGATCTTCCCACTCAAACCATCAGAGCTATTCTAGTGACTGAAGGTCACACTGAGAGATTGAGGCAACAGAATTCTTTCAATATCTGACTTTTAGAAGGCACTAAGAACACTCTGAGGTCACTGCTAAAATCATGTTTGCAAGGGACCTGCTGCACGTTGGAGGGATTAACAAAAACAGTGGAGGAAATAAACACACAGAAGGGAATACAAAGGTAAGTTTTCCCTAAGGCACAACTAGAACTACACAAAGGCAGTGCCTTGAACTTGCATCCTTGTTAATTAAGTGCATACTAAGTGATATAATTGGCTGGCTGCTAATCAGAAAAGAGTAGATAGTAGTTGCCAAGGTTTGTTGTTTTAATGGAAAGAGACTGTAAAGAGATTTCAAATGGTGGCATGCTACACAGTATCCTTTTGTACAGAGCTGCTTTGTGAACATCTTGCAAACGATAGCAACACATTTCATCTTTGAGTCAGAACACTGGGAGAAATGCCAGAGCTAGCCCAAACTGATTTGGGTACCTACATCACTTTCAGCAGATGTCTTCAGAGTGTAGATGCTGTTAAGATGCCTATAAAGAATGGGATGTGATGAGAATACACATTAGTGAACAGGAAAATGGCCCATTCCATACATACACACATAAAACTACACAAAAAGGAATTGTTCAAAGGACTTTGCTAGGATTGCTAACCATATAAACTAACAGCCTTCTTTTTTAAATCGAGTTCAGTGCCCTTCAAAGCATCATTTGCTTTGTCTCCTCCCTCCCCTTGGAGGCTTACAAAACCTAGAGCTGATTCCTGTAACCCCACACTCTGTAAGTCCTTTCTTCTGGTGCTTCTCCCACTCTTTGGCTTCCTCCTCCCACTTCTCTGCCCACTCACGGACATCTCAAACACAATTTCCTTTTTTCTGCTATTGTTCCCTCAGTAGTTCCTTCTTTTGGAAAATCCACCGCGCTGTCTTTCTTCAGAAACTTGTTTAGCTTGTCCCTGCTGACAGCAGCTGAGGGAGCCAGCACACCCATCACCTCAGGAAGAACAAGTGGGTGGGAATGGTCCTTCTGTCCCTGCCAGACTCCATGGCATCTAACTTTTTGATGCTGTCTTGAGGGACTTAAGAGAAAACCAGGTGTGTCTCTCCTGTGTGCAGTCTTTTCAAAAATTCAGAAGATATGTGCTACAAACCTCTCTAGAGAAAGTTTGGATGGTTTTTGAGGAGGTTGAAAAAAGCAGCACTGATGACAAAATGTCACCCTTACTGTCACATGCATAGTGTCACTCACACTGTTGGAGGCATAGGTGATGAGATTTCTTTTTTTTTTTTTTTTTTTGCAGTGGATAGAAACCTGCTTTTCTGTGCCCTCTTTTCTTGCAATAGCACAAGACTTTTGCATCATCCATCCTCACTTGCAGCGTGCTATGAGCTCCCAGCACAGATCACTCTCACCTGTACTGCAGGATCAAGAGCCTTAGCTGGAAAAGCAGGTGTCACTCTGGCCTGTGAGGAAGGCAAACACTGGAACTGCTGAGAATAACTGTGAGGAGCCAGAAGTTAAATTCACCTGTAGTTATTCCTCACCTCCAAAAGACTGTGGCAATTCTTTCCAGGAGACTCCAGTGAAGGGCCATGAGGAAGATCTGCAGTGGGAAAGATGCTCTCCTTCCCTCCATCCTTATTAAGACTTTGGTACCTCTCAGGGATAACCAAGGCTGCTGCAAGTCTCCTGCTGAGGGAGCAGGACTGGCTCTGTAGATGTCTCCTTCTCAGTTACTTGACAGGTTGAAATTTCCCTAAGGAATCCAAGAAAAATAAGTTGAAATGAAGTGCTATAAATGTGAAACAGAGTGGAGTTTTCTCAGGTAAAGACAGGGCATAAGGTATAGCCAAGGGGCTTTCTTCCTCCCAGATTTCAAAGGTCTCCTGTGCACAAAAGCAGTAGCAAACTGCTGAAAGAAAGGTTACATGCATTTAAAATGTAGGCTTAGGGAACTTTGCTATAGGAGTTATTCCTGGCTCCCACTAAGATTCTAAATATACTATTCTTTGTGTGTGAATTTTACATATGTTCTTGTTAAAAGAAAGGTCACACTGTGAGTTTGTTATATTTTTACATTTCTGGAAGTAGTGGATTCCAGAGATGTAAATTTTCTCTTCAAAATACTACCAACTATCACCATTTTTTGCCTGAAGAAACAGCATCTTTGGCTGTTTCCAGCTGATAGCTACAGATCAGTGCTGTTCGAACATCATTTAATCTTCTGAGAGAGCCCTAAGTGAGCAGACTTGATGGTTTTGTGGAGTTCTAGTTGTCTGCTCCAGCTGAAAGCTAGTTGTCTGCTTCGCTGGAGATATAAGCTGAAACAGCTGATCAAGAATGAGATCTTATTTGAATAGTTAAACACTGGCTTCATCTGAGCATTAACTAATTTGCGTGGCAAAATTCCAATTTACCATCTATCACTTAAATGACAGCTTGTGAAACAGTAGTTCAGTGTACTTCACTTGCAGTGTTAGATTTCTATTCAAATCAGGAGAGGAAACATATGTGGAGTGTGTGTGTTGGGGCAGTCATTGTGAAACACACACACAACGCATACTTAACACCAAAAGCTTCAGATATGAAATGCAGAATATAAATACGGAAACTATTCTGCTCCATTTTAAAAAAAGCCCAAGAAATGAAACAACAAACAACTAACTATTTGAATTTGACAGAAGGAAAAAAAAAAAAAAGAAAAGTTAAAACCTTCTCTTAATCCACAGGACCAGAGGCATGTGGAAAATATAAATTTGTTTCCATGAGTGTAATAGCAGCATTCCACTGACTTACTCCTTAGAAACAACAAATGTGCCATACACATACACAAAAAAGGGAGATCTACCCATTTTGATGGAATGCAAAAAGTCCTGTGCTTGTTCCTTGGTTTGGGGTATCTAAAGCACCTAGTTACAGAAGAAGTTATTAGGGGTAATCCAAACTTTGCTGTTTGCACTGTCACGCCGCTGTCACCCAGGTGCTTTGGGCTCAGAAACTGGATGAGATCTCCTATCTGAAAACATTATCTGCTTGGGGAGTATCTGTATCCATTACAAAGCCAGTGTGGTTTGAGTCTGTAAATTGACAGCTTAAAATAGGAGCAATTTTGGAGAATGGGAGCAATGGTGACCAAAGCACTGTTGCATTCAGACTATTATTGCAGAGCCAGACACCCCTCTGAGGTTACTCAGAGCCTTATTACTGCAGAGCCTGGACACCCTCAGGGGCCCCTCACAGCCAGGAGGGTAACACAGCCTCCCATCTGTCGCTAGAAATTTAGAAAAAGATGCATTTTGACTTCAGGGAGGTTTGAAATTGCTGGGTTTTTTTTGCTGTGGGGATAATCTAAATGTATTGCTACTCTGTTCCATATCAGGGTTAAGCAATATAAACAAAATTCCCTCTGAAACAAACGCTCTTTCTCACCAGTGTCCCAAGTGCTTCTGCTGCCTTGCAGGTCCCATGGCTCCCACAAAGAGCTTCAGTTTTGGGCTGTAAAGACATCCATGGTACAGCATGGTTCTCATTGTATTTCAGACACTGTGAACTCAAGGAGAAACCTGCAGAAAATATCTAGGTTTCAGCACTATGGAGATAAGCATGGGAAGCCAAGCAGTAGGAGGCTGGTGCAGAGCAGCACAAATACAACCCTGCTGCATCACTTGGCCCTGAGGATAGGGAATTGCTGCTCCTGGATTCAGTTCCCAGTGCTGACGTGCCCAGTGCAGATGCTCAGCACAAGCCATTTTTTACACCAAGGCAGCATATCCCCTCTTTTGTATTCAAGTCACAAGCATAAGCCCCCCAAGAGCCTTTTCCATGCACAAATAAATGCAGCCTTTCCCCAAACCAGATCCCAAGCATTACAGAAATTCTTCATTTACCCTTGTAGAGGTGATTATACAGCACCAGGAGATGCTCAGAATCCTGCAGGAAGGGGAAGAAAATTCACTTTTTTTTTCTTGAAAAGCCAAACAAGGTTGAAACTCTGGCTCATATTTCCATGTAAGAAACCAGAGAGCTCCTGCTCTGAGAAGAACCACAGGTTTTTGCCAACACACTGGGTGGGACCTGTGCTCATGGGGGTCCTTCCCCTCACATTCACCCTTGGCCTGAGCAGAGCAACCAAGCAGTCCTTGCCCCAGGATGATGGGTTAGCCAGGCCAGGATAAACCAGCTCCTCCTGCCTGTGGGAAATAGAAAAAGTATAAAACTCTCAGAAAACTGTGTGAAAGCAAATCTCAGGATGGAGAAATACAAGAATGCTGAAGATGCAAGGACAAGAAACAATAAGGCTGTGAGCTGTGTAGAGATAAGCCTCAGGAAAATATGTGAAGCAAGATGGTAGAAATATATAAGCTTAATTATAAAGCTTTATCCATTGTTTTAAGCTATTACAAGCAATTATTGTTCAAAGCAAGATGTATGTGTGGCTTTATTAATTGGTCTAAGCAAACACTTGTCAGCTTTAAATATTATGCTATTGGCTAGGAAGTTTTTAAAAGACTTTGTAACAAAGAGAACTTCTGCTGTTGTTAGCAGCTGAAGCTGCTCCATGTCCCATGCTTGGCTCTATAAAATCAGACTGATGGTTGTGATGGAATAAAGGCTTTGAGCTCCAGCAGTCCTATCCCATTGTTTGTGCATATATGTGTACATAGTAGAAAAAAAGTTACAGTTACTCCAACATCTGCCCTACAATCCTTAGAGGTGGTGAACTCCTCTTGCTGCTGCTTCTATTCCAATGTGGCCCAATGGTCATGGCTGTGAAAAACCCTGCGCCATTGGCTTCCTCAGGGGCCTGCAGGAATTACAGGAATTACAGGGCAGTGGGGCTCCTTCCTCTGGGGTTCAGCTCCCTGAGGGTGCTGGTCTTAAAGCTCTCAGGTGTGGTTTTCTTTTAAATAGTACCAGGAAAAAATAGCAGATGATGAGTGCAAGCGATGCCTTTAATTTCACGGGGTCTAAATGCCAGTGACATACACTAGTGAAATGGGGCTCTTTGTATTCCATATGGGAGAATTCCAGGAACTTGTTGCCATGTTTTTACATGCTATGGTGCCACTTCTTAAGGCAGTGGATCAAACAGCCTTTTAGCTGTTTTCATCAAAAACTTAAATACATGTTCTTAAAAAACTTCTGCACAAAATCCTAACCTGGAATTGTGGATGCAAGTAACAATCCAAGTTATGTTTTGCCAGAAAACACACGATGATCAACTTTTTCCCATTTCACAGAATCATAGTAGGATTTGGGTTGGAAGGGACCTTAAAGACCATCTAGTTCCAATTCCTCTGCCACGGTCAAGGCACTTTCCACCAGACCAGGTTGCTCAGATCCCCATCTAACCCAGCCTTGAACACTTCCAGCAATGGGCCATCCATAACTCCTATGGGCAACCTCTTCCTGTGACTCCCAGTAGAGAAAATTTTCCTAATTTTAAATATTTCATACTCAAAATGCTGAATTTGACATATTTTTTTTTTTTAATGTGTGAATCTTCCTCACCCCATTGACTTAGGCAGATCATTATGAGGAGCTGTGCAAGTGTCTTGTGCCAGAACTACTGCAGTAGGAAAATTCTGCCCTCTGTGAGTGTGTGTTTGTGCTGGAATGTGTCTGGTTCCAGTAAGACATATATTAAAAAAATTAGAAACATGTGGGAGAAAAATCAGTTCTTAAAGTCTGTGGTCACATTTCAATCTTCTCATTCTTGCGAGACGCATTTGGAAGAGGAAATTAAGAAACCAAGACCAAATACACACAGATGAGGGAAAAATGAGCTTAGATGTAAACATACGACCCTCAAAGAGCAGATGGAAAAAACGCAGCAGCCCTGTATTTGCCTCTGAATTTAACCATCACTTATGATTAAACAGGTAATCACAAAACCACACAAAAAGTGTGCCCTGTTGACACGCTCTTAATGCACCAGGAAGACGCTGGCGTTCTGTGGGCTGTTTGCTTACAAAGAGGAACTGCTGGCTCTCCCTTCTTTTCCCAGAGGAGATGGGCATCTTGCCAGTGTTTCATTTCCAAGTGCCATTGTTCACCTAGGGCTTTAGCAAAAAAGCTTTTGCTTATTTATTACTAATCCTAGCCTAAGTAATGATCTCTTTAAATCCTTTTACGTTTTAAAACAGATTTATCAGACTATGACACCAAACATAATGTTCCCCCAAAACCCCTGGCATTTATTTTTTCATTTAATAGGTAATTCTGTAATTCGCACATCCATGGATTGCTTTATTGGTTCATGAAACCTGCTTCAAGGAGTGTTATTTTGTCAAAATAGAAATTTTACTCAGCTTATGTGAGGGCTCTTTTCAGCATGTTTTTGTTAGTTATAATCTTGACAACAGAGCAACAGAGAGCAACAATTTTTGTTGCACACTTTATCCGTGAATCTTAGTAAAACGCTGGTGTAGTCATATATAATACTATTCATATTTCTATTAGATAAAATGCATGCTTTTTATAAGTAATAAAGTATTTTTCGTAATATATTATTCCTTTATCTTAATGATTTGCTATAAATTCTTGGTATAACCTTGACCAAAACCAGCTTGAGGTACCCAGTTTAACCTGATCCCATCCATTATTGGTAATGGATGCTGTGAATATCAGCTGGCTACTTCTGTAACTCTGCCAGCCTTCCATAGAGTGCTGCCAGTCTGTAATCTCCTCTGTGAAACAATTCACCTGCCTTTTCACTAGTTTGGTGTCAATAAAAAAGCCTTGCCCAGCAATTTGCAATACACTTCTGAAATATTGGACCTTTCAGAAGGGTTGGAATGAGGCAATTGATGTAACAACAAATAACAGCAACAAATCCATCCAATCTTCAAGTCCAGCAGTGCAGCTCTCAAGAAAACAAACGGTCAAAAAAATCCCATTACCTACTTAAATAAAAGGTTTTAGCAGATTATTTAAATAACTCGTGGAAATGAAGACTTACTTGTGAAATCTCTGTGCTCCCAGACAGCAGTGCCAGAGGACAAGAGCACCCCATAAACTGCCAATGCATTTTGTGGTTCCAGTCTACACAGAAACCATTATCTCATTCTTGAAAAGGGAAAATGAGAATACAGCATCTCTATACTGTGATTGATTTTGTTTATTTGTACCAAGCAGGCTTACCTTTCAGCATCCAAGCAGCAAAAATCAGAAGATGAAACATTTCCACAACTTACACCAATTGGCACAAACCCCACAGGATCTGGAAGGGGAGGCAGTGGGACTGAAGAAGCTCCGGCACATGGGATAGAGAGAAGGAGATCCAGCTTCCTTGTTTCCAATACTCTTATAGCCCCTCAGTCCCCCCTAAAACCAATAGACTAAACCATACTGGTAAGGTATATTAGCAAAAATTCACTTCCCTTTCAATTACATTTAATTTCCACTTCATCTCTCCCTTATATTTATTCCACAAACAAGCCATTGTGTTATTAATGATTCAGAGTTCCCCAAATCCATAGGTTTTATGGATTTTATGTCAAAGTGGACTCATAATATTTTAATGAGGAAAAAGAATACTGTTTTAGTGTACTCACATCTTACACTACCCAGCCAATAGACCTGTAAGCAATTCTAAATCTTTCTGTAACAGCACCATGGAGATTACAAAGAAGAAATAGGCATTACCAGCAAGCTCTGCCCCCCAGCTCAAAAAGATTGATGTTTTCCTGCAAGACCTTTTTTAAGAACTGGTATGTTTGTAGCAAATTGTTAATTCCTCTCCTATGGTTGTACATCTACATACAAGGTGTAAGAAAATCCTTTAAGATCTTGCAGCAAGCAGAAAACAGGTAGATGATAAAACAGGGCTATCAGCCACATTAGCAGTCAAGTGAATTTGATTCTCTTCATTTTTCTTAAGACATCTAGTTTCTCTCTGCATGCTCAGAGATTTAGCTACTCACATATTAGAATGACATATTTAAATAGTGAATTTCACATTAGCAATGCAGATGGAGGAACGAATAATCTTGGAACATTAGATGGTGGGAAGGCTGGTGTTGGAGAGTAGGATGAGAGTTGGAAATCCTAGATAAAGCAGAAAATAAGGTTACTAGAGGGCAGGCAGAGTGGTAAAAGCAAAACCATAAAATTAGACAAAGAAGGTAAAACTGCCATAGAAGAAAAGACTGGAAGATGTAATAAAGGGTCTGGGAGAAAGCTAAAGTGAACAGATAGAGAATGGCAGCTGGCAAAAACATTAAAATGTTCAGAAAGCAGCATTTCAGTGACACTAATTAATAGGAAATGTGTTCTTATGGACAAAGTTGATGCCATTTTCTCACAGAATAGCTTACTGGGGCTGTGGCCCCCAGCCCTCCAGTTGTGCCAATCACTTGCTGGTAGATTAAGATACCAAAATGCCTCCTTGTACCATTCAGGTGAAGCTCTATTGTACACACACAGGCACATGAACAGAAAAGTGCTGCAATGGCTGCTTGGGAGATAAGGAATTTGTATATGAAGGATAAGACTGGGAAGGGGGAGAGAAGGGATAAGGAAAATTCTCGGGGAAAAGAAGGAGACATTCAAGAGACATCAGTATTGAAATTAGCAGCTCATTAATTCTCAGCTTATTTTCAGTCTCTGTGGAGATTTACCATATGTGACAGCTACTCAGCCTCCGAGTTTGATTAGAACAGTTTTCCAACTACCAGCAGCCTAAAGTGCGACCCAAAAGCCTCATCATTTTTAGCAAAGTTTGATGAGCTGGTTACCCTTTACCATGTTTGGCACACTCATTTGCAACTGGCCTGCCATTTTTCTCATATCAGTGCTGACAGATGAGCCTGATTATCAACTGAGACCCACCTTGCTCCTGCTCCTTTGGACAACAAAGCAACTGAACTGAACTGAAAGAAAATTCCAGGAAAAGTAATGGAAGAGAAGTTAAAAATTTCGATAGATTTTCCTGGAAATTTGGCTCCCAAGCATATTGTTTACATATCCCCCTCCACACAGAAGTTTGAAAGCATATCCCAGGATGCCTGCTGCTAATGTTGGAGCCCCTGCCCTGGCCAGGTTTCTCACAAAGCTCCTGGATGCTCCAGGCCAAGATCAATTTGTCAGTGCCAGGTTGAATGATGATTTATGACTACAGCTGAGTGAGGATGCTGGCCATGTTCTGTCTCTCCCTAACTAGCTGTGTTGAACTCAAGCCATCCCAAATCCCTTACGGGCTACATGCATGCATGCTCAGAGAGGCTGAAGCTGTTTATTGAACTTCCAGGTATAACTCTTGTACTTGAAGGAAAATCTTGGAAGAGAAAATGTGGGACTGTTCAAAGTTACATTGCACTTTGTAAATACAACATATCATAAAGGTAGATAGGCTTGTCTAGGAGATGTGAAAAAGCTTCTCAAATTTTATTTGGCCAGGATTTTTCACACCACACAAGTTATCTAAGGAAGGAAAATCTGAACATATACCAGATATACCTGTAAATGTGGCAACAGGCATCTTAACAGGTTCATAAGTGCAGGCAACCTGTAAATTAGTCTGCTCTAGGTGAACATTAGGCTCTGATTTTCCTTAAGCAAACAGCAAAGAAGTAGAGGGGGATCAAAGAACAAAATCATATCTTAAAAAAAAAAAAAAAAAAAAGAAAAAAAAGAAAACTGAGGATAAGAAAATTAAGAATATTGAAGCCAGAATACATTAAAATGCTATTTACATAATACATTAAAGTCCAGAGGGTAGGAAATAATAAATTTAAGAACAGTGTTGTGAAAAATTAATTACATGAGTAAGGAAGGTCCAGGTGGCTTGTATGAGCAGAATGAGATGGGCATTGCACTCTGAGCAAACTCCACTTATTGTTTGGGACTGTTGTAGTAAGGTGCTGTTAAAAGTGTATGAAAGGATAAGGATTAGATCCTTTCTGGCACCGAATTAATGCCTGGATCAAACTATTTTTCTGAAAGAAAACATTGTTTTTCTGAATAAGAAATTTCATTCTGAAGAGATGTGAAAATTGACAAAATTTCAAGTTCTATAAAGAGAACCAGAACAGCTCCTTTTAACAGCACTGGCCAATTGTTATTGTTTTCTTTTTCCATTGCAGCCATCCAGGAGTGCTTTATCAGCAGGATTGTGCTGATAATTGGCTACACCTGATAATTGGCTACACCTCAAGTAAGATCAACCTGAGTCTATTGCAGGGAGGTAGGTAGAAGACAGAAAAAAAAAAAAAAAAAAAGGAACACAGGAAAAAACCTTATTAACATTTTCTCAATATCACAGAATCCACTAGCAGGTCGAAGTTGTAACAATTAAATCTCAGAATAAAAAAATCAATGCTAAAGAAGGATGAAACAATAGCTACCATGGCTGCTTCAGGTGTTATAATACCATTATAGCACAATAACCTTATTATTCACTGTAGTTGTTCTTTGCTTGTCTTGAACACCTGTGACAAGCATTCCTGAATCTGTGGACAGACAAAACCTCAAATTAAATCTGACAAACACAAAAAGTGTCTTGGGCTAACTTGACCTTCCTTTGCAGTTGTATATTATGGAACTGTTCATTACCTACTCTTTTTTGTGCCCAACATGACTCATGTTCCCTGTAGATTGTGTTGATTGAGAGCTGGTAGTTACAAGTGCTGACATTTGGCAGGTTTTATGTACCTGGAAATTAAAATAAAAAGAATCTGACAAAGACATTTTAAATAACATGAGAGAACCTCCCCAAACCTGTGCACTGTGTAAATGCAGAGGGAAATTTAGTTGCTCTATTTTCAGAGGCTCTTTGTGGTGCTCAATTCCCATTGTATGAGTGCTACTAGATGTGCAAGCACATAACTGCAGATATAATGTCAAAGTCATCCACATTACAACAAGGTTTCAGATGCTCCATAATGAATGCTTCATCAGAGAGTGAAAATCATTGGCTCCCCTGTTGATGACTTCTACAAAAATCATAAAAGTAGAAAGTTTGCCAGCTGGATTCATCTTCCTGTGCACAGTCATTTATGAAGCTTTGAAATTTTTAACCATTGGCAACAATGCTATATAGCTGAAAAAACTCCAAGAATATCTGTTCGATGACAAACAATGGTCTGCTAAATAGAGACATGCTGTCCTGACAGCTCCAGCTTCAGCTATATGGCATGATATGTGCCAGCAAAAGCAGAGAAGACATTCTGTAGCATCATAAAACTGCTTCCAAAAATGAGCACCCTGCAGCTATTAGAAACTGCGTGAGAACCACCAAATGTCAGCCTCATGCTCAACAACATTCAGTTTAATAAACAGATTTAAGAAAGTGAACAGCATAAGATGCTTCAAAACACCCTTAAGACTACAATGAAAATATTGAGTTGTAGACAGAAAAAGCCCATCTATTTACCATTAAAAAACAAAAAAAAGGAAAATTTTGTGTCTCTTTTTTTGTTCCCTGGGACCAATTAAGAGCATTCTGTCATTATTATTGTCAGCCCTAGGACGAGTTTACAAACAATAATCAATTCAATGACACATCCTAATATTGATAGTCAGAGATCTGCACTGAGAACAGACCAACATTGTTTTGGTTTTTAACATAAGGATTTTTCTGCTGAAATTTTCTTTTTTTGAGCAAGTATTTAAATTCATCCAAATCCAAAGAAAGAGAATGGCCTGTGGGCAAAAGGAGAATTTCTGTGTACTAGTTCCATATTGTGCTAAAGAACTGTCTAGAAAAATGAAGAATTCTTTTTTGTCCTGAAAACTGTTGTTGAAATACTGCATGTCATTTTGTTCTCCTCTCACTTTCCTTTTCTTCTCCTTGCCCTCCACTCCCATGCTGCTCTGAGTGTCACCAGTGAGGTGCCAGAGCAGGCACAAAGACATTCCTGCCAAAACAAACATTTCCTAGCTTATGACGTGTTCACTAATGGGTGCTGAGTTTACCTGGATTTTGCTGTTTGTTTTTTTTCCTCTCAATAGTGCTGCTACTGCTATAAAGTTTCTTCACCCAGAAAGCTCTACCAGAAATATTACCAAATACTGTAATTCTGTGATCCAATTAATTAAGGAAAAAGTTGTACAAGCACTGAAAGGTTTTACTCTCAGCTAGAGTACAAGGGTACTTACCTGATTTCAGAGGTCTAATACTTTTACTGTTAAGTTTCCACTTAACTAATTGACATCAGTTTCTATGAAAATCATGACTTCCAAATGCCTTCATGAAATCAGAAGTGTAACATATCAAAATCAAAAGCTGAAATTCATATCTCTTCTCTTTTATGGGTCTGGAGGAGACTGCAAAGTATATGAAAATATGGAAAGGGTTATTCTTTGAATATTCTTAGTGACAAGTGTTTGTGAAAACACTTGGGGTATGGGTAACCCTCAAAAGATCTAAAGGAATATATGAAGTATGATAGAAAGGAATTCAAAGCCCCATGTTTGGAAACAGGTTTTTAATGTACCCAAACATTCATGTAGAGAAAATCAGAATGTGTTTGAATGTCCCAAGGCTGCAAAGTGCACAGAGTAGAAAGGAGTCCTTTGACAGGCAGAAGTCTGCTCATACATGACAGAAACTAATCTTTCATCTCGACTGAAGGAAAGACTAAAATTTTCCCACAGATTTCACCAGAGCCGTGATCCACTTGCAGGCCCTCAGTGTTCAGAGTGACTTACTGTTCCAGCTGCTTCAAGGTGCATTTCTGGGCTTGTCCTGATGCAGAGAATCAAGTGTGGCACAGCAGACACATGGCCAAAATCCTTCTGCAGCTGTGATCATTCCCCCGGATTTCTCAGGGTCTGAATACAGGGCTGAGCCACTCAAATCAGGACTCATCAATCAGTGGCTCTCCCTTAGTTACAAATGCTCTAAAGGCACCCAGTGACCTAGTTTAAACTTAAACCTCATGCTATACATAGACCTAATACAAAGTGAACTTTTATACATCCCTGAGTGTGTGTGGCTAAGAGAGCTTTCTGGGCAAAGAAGGACAAAAATAGAAAAGCCTCATTATATGCCTAACAACAAGGTAGAAAATATGCAGATGAAGTTTATGCCTGGTGGGAAAAGAGAAGGAAGAAGCGAGTGGGTAGACTGAAGGTACTTTGAAGCCTGTGACACCAGAGTAAATACAAAATATTTATTTATCAGTGTCTGCAATTCACTGGGAGATTTGAGGGACTGGGAAAAGAATGGCAGAGGTTTATTTTAAATACAAACTGTATTGGGTGACTGTCATTTTAAGATTGGGAGCAGGGGAGACAGGTCTGCAGTAGCTTGGGAGAGGAAAGTGTTTCAGGCAATTGGTGATTAATTGTACTCTGCTATGCCACATCTCTTTCTATTAAACCTTAGATAGCCAAATCTGTTTCCTAATTGTTTCTGTGTTTTTCAGTCTTCCTTTGTCTTGCACAGGAGTAGGCAATTTCTGTGCTATCAATATCTCATTAAAGTGCCTTGGATCCGAAATGCCTTGTTTTGTTTTTAATTTTGTTTTCCAGGCTTTTTGCTACATTTTATGACATGGCATTTTTTGTTTGCTCGTTGTGGTCCATTTATTTTCTGGCATTCCCTTTCCCCAGGTTATAGCTTTATTTGTTTCTCTGCCTGTTGGCACTCGAGGTGTATGTAAATTATTGTTACATGCTCCACCATCACCACCTATTGCTCTTCATTTCCCCTAATGACAGTCCCCATCTGAATGCTGGTGCCTGCTCTGGTTGTACACGTGCAGAAAATAACTTCAACTCATCCGTGAGGTCTTTTTTAATATTTCTTACTTTTCACTCTCTCTCCTGTTTCTGTTTGCCTCAGCCTTGTATTCATGAGGTGAGGAATGGAGCTGCACGCTTTCTGCCTAGGGCAAAATCCTGCTACCACTTGTGCAAGTAAAACCTTAGAGGAAAAAGGAAGGGCATTCACACAAATAGCTAATCAAAGGGTTTTTAATGATACTCATTACGAAAGAAATTCATTAACAAGCCAGCACAGAACATTCCCTGAAGGGAGAGTGATGTCACTGGTCACATCAAAGTCCCCACCTGACTAACACCTTTATTGCTGTTCATAGTAAGGCCAAGTTAGCAGCAAAATCAGTCGCATTCAGTTCCTGCCAAGCAAAAAGTCATCAAAGCATGGTCACGGAAACTGGATCAATTCTGGTTTACTAATAAAAATGGCTTTTCAACTTTTCACAGCGATGTACAGTTTAGCACTCACCACTGATGCTTTTGAATTCATAGAGTTTTGCATTTCCTACCCTCCATTCTTTCCCCTGCTCTTTCTCTCTCATATTTGGGTACCTCTGACCATGTCCACAGTGCTGCCCATGGCAGTGGTGTAGTCCTGCAGCACCACAAACCTCAGCTGGATGGATGCCAGTGCCCCTTTTCCAACAGAAGTCTGCCAAAGGCAACCTCATGGCAAGGAACTGTGGGCAGATCCTTCACCCAGACAAAGCACCAGTGCAGGCCTGCCAGAGCTTCCCCAATACCCAGAACAGATACAAACTCTGAGCATCAGGGCTATTTCCAAACAGCAGGCGTAAAACTGCTTTTTTTTTTTTTTATGCTCACACCATTACTTACCTATAAAAAAGACTCTATTTTTCTGCCAACTCATTCCTAGAGATTAGTATCGGTATCTTGGGATGCTCATTTGCTCTGTAAAAATTAGGTTTCTAAATAGACTGGAGCAGAAATCTCACTTTTATTGCGCTGCTCTGATACAGCAGAGCTCAGTTATTAGAACAAATTGTAGCAAGCAGCTTCCTGGTTGTTATACCCACATAATTACTACGGGCTGCTACATGAAACTCTGCTTCACTCTTATGCTTAGAGGCAAGATCTCCATTTTGCAAGGACAGAGCAAGTCCTATTATGCATTTTACTGCCAAAGGAGGTCAATTAACTTTAATTGGTTCTAATTAGCACTTGTTCAAGCTGTTATATTCTTTACCTGCATCCGAGTGGCTCTCCAAGTGCTGCACAATGGATTCCTCCTTTTGAACACAAAGGAGAATTACTAATGGCATCCTTGAAGGCAAAAGATGCACTGATCAGCATAAATGGGGAACAAATATCAGCACAAATAGTAGCAGGCCTTTTTAGAAAAAAAACCCCCACAAACATTTTGTGCCCATCTGGCACAATTGAACTGAATGCAACTGTGCACCTTGTTGCTTAAAGTTAGAACAATGTAAGTACACAAATGTCATTCTCTACCATAACTTCTTTACAGATGAAAGATAAGTACTGGAAAATGCAGGAGGTGGGGGGGGTGCAGGGACAGTGTTGCAGCTCTGAAAAAAAACAAATGGATCATTTCAATGGTAGCCGAAACAAAGTACCAAGAAAAAGAAAAATAATTGTCAAACATACATCTGAAATGCTGTTTTCTAGGATTTTTGAGCATTGTTTTTTAAAATTTTATATTAAATGGAAAGGTTTCTGGTTTTTTTTGTTTGTTTTTGTTTTTTTTTTTTTCCATTCTGCTAAAGCAAGAGGACAACCTCTCTTGCCTAGATGTCAGCAGAAGCCATGTGAGTCCTCAGGATGTGGTGAGAATTCAGCAGTGACCTCAGGAGTGCCTACCACAGACTGAATAAGGAGCCACATAGCAGAAGAGACACTGCAATGCTGATCTCTGCTCTAGGAACTTGTTTTCTGCTCGTGTCTTCCTGGATGTAGCTACACAGGTAAAGTCCTGCTAAAGAGGAATCCAGTCCTCACACCAGCTGTGGACTCAGAGCTACTTCTCCCCAGATAACCAGTCCACTGTGCACAAAGGCATGGCCCTACATCTCCTGTGGGTCCCATGAGGTATCTGTGAGCTGTATCTGTTAATTTGGGTGGAGGGGTGTTGGCAGGAAAGAGCTCAGTCCCCAAGACAAGTGGGGAACAAGCGAGACAGCAGAGCAGATGTTGGGTGCCACTGCTCTCCTGTGTCCCCAGTCCCCCTGAACTAATAAAGCATTTATCCATATATTCAGCCACTCAATGCATGCAGAGCACCTCCTTGGCTCTTCTGCCCCTGCAGCCCTCGTGCCAGACACCCCAGGGGCAGGGACCAGCACTGAGAGCACAGACCACAGCAGGACAGCACTGGGGAAGAATTGGGCAGGGCAGCCCCAAAATGTGAGATGTGCTCAAAGTGAACTCATTGCAAAACACCTTCCCTGCCCTGAAAACTCCATCCTTGGGGAAGTGACCCTTCTCTACATGCTGACCTGCCTGGGATCCACTGAAACCACTGAGCCTAAAGCCACAAGGGCTTCTCTGCTGGAGACTCTGGGCTCTGAGCAGCCAGGGCTAGGGTCTCCTACAACCCCGAGCATTCTCCACTCTCACCAGCTTGGATTAACCAACCATATATTTAAAACAAAGCACCAGATTTAGTTTCCTGAGGATCCAGGCCTCCTATGGACTTTGGGTAATTTGTTTTGGTATGAAAACCAGAAGCAATGAAGTTTATACATACTATTGTACTGTTCAAAATCACATGTGAAACTGTGGCGGACTTGGCTGTTTCTAAACCAGTATGTGTTCCTGATTTTAGTATTCCTTTTTCCCTTTTTACTGCTATTTCAATGGGCCTCCTAAATGAATTGTCCTCTGCCCACATGATTTTCAAAAACAATTTATATTTTAGCTAATGTGGTCCAGATAGATGGAACACAAAACATATCCTAAAAAAATAAAAATGAAATTAAAAAATCCTCCCCCAGCAAAAAAGTACCCCCCAATCTTTACAAAAGGTCAACTTTTTTCTTTCTAGCTCCCTGCTAAAAGTCCACAAGGCCATTAACCATAAAAAAAACCCCAAACTGCATGAACTGTAGACAAGCCAAAGGAGCTGCCTGTATTTTTTTGTTTTTTAAATAAAAGTTCCTGCCAAAATTTCCCCCAACCCTATTCCCTGTCCTCTGTCAGCTGTGAGGACTCTTCCTCAACCTCAGTACACACCTTTTCTCATGGCTGGCAATGCATGGGCTGAGGCAAGCATAAACCAGCATATAATTATTTCAAACACTCATGTCTTCCTTTTGCACTGGTGCGTAGTTAATATACTTAAAAACATTCCATGCATCTTATCTTTAGTACTTTTCCCAAGGAATGTTGTTTCTGTTGCATTTCAGGTGAGAACCTGAAGGTATTCTAAGGGTTTGCTGACTTGGATATGTACTCGAGAAATAAAGGGAAAAAAAAAAAAAAAGAGATCTCAAAGAAGGAAATGTCTGTTCCTTGCATCACTGAAATGGCTGCCCATACAGCAATACACCACTGAAGCACATGGAACAATTCATTATTTGGTCCTTCAGCCCTCCTGCATTTAGAATTGAGCAAGTATTCAGCGCAAAGATCGAGAAAGATTGACCTAGCACCTATCCACACATTTTGGGATATTCTGTACTGGCTTGGCAGTAGCTCCACCAGCACCAAACCCCAGGCCTGAGGTTCAGACCAGGTTTTACACATTCACTGCTCTGTGGGCTTTAGGCAGAGCCAGCTGTGCCCCCACAGTGCTTCCCCCACACTGAGAGAACACAGCTACGAGCAGAATATTCGCTGGAATAGCTGCATCAGTGTAATTACAGTGGTACAACTGTTCCAGGAGAGACAGGACATTAAACAGAAACCCCTAGGACAGGCAATATCTAGCTTAGTTCAAAAAACAATGTATAAAATGTTCCTTGTCACCTGTAAGTGGACAGTGATGATTATAGCTCAGTCTATGTTATTATTGCCTGATTTTCCCTGTTTGGGTTTTCACATATTGACTCTTTACTCAAGGTCTTTTAACATAGATTTGAAATGTGAATATGTTTTATTTTTTTCCCCAGTAAATATACAATACACACTTCAACAGTACTATTAACCAACTTCTTATGCCAATTAAACTTTGCTGCACTAACAATACCAATGAAACACATTAAGAGGTCATACTTTTTCGTGAACAAACTGTAGCCAATAAACAGTTTTTTTTAAAAAAGCAAATTAAAAAACAATTCTAAGTGCTGCCACAACATCCCTTTTCTTTAAACACATTATTCACAATAAATGTTTTAATTTTTTTTTTTTAAAAAAAGAAGAATACTTCTTTTAAAATAGTAAATTAAATGGCATTTTAAAAAATATGTACTGTGGTTCATTGGAAGTACACTGTATAGAAAAGAGAGAGAAAAAAAGAAGAGACATCACCTGTAAGATAATGGAGACACTTTGCCATACACAACAACACCTTATGTAATATTGTAAGCAAATTATTAATGAACAAAAATGTACAGAAGCAGATGGACAAGTTAGTGAATATCATGGTACTGAACAGCTTTAATACTGACACACATTTACTTTCCAGTGGAAGAGATAAAACACATATTTGAAAGTAATTGGAATGGCTTTATCAACCTCTAATGATACTGAATTTTGAATAGAACAGAGTGAGTAAGGTGTTCCACCAAAGCTCAGCACAAGCTTTTCAATTAAACAGGGAAAAAACAACTATTGGTGACTGAGTTAAACATTTTCCAGAAAATTAAATTTGAATTATACTCTGAATGGTCATCTCTTCATATGGTAATACCAAAATAAAAACCAAATAATTAATGTAATTATGCTGCATTCTTTATCTTACTTGAACATTTTTGCACATTTTTAAGTTATGTTTTAAACTATAGTGTTTTAACAAGCAGGAAAATGGCACATACTCATTGGTCACATATGTAAATAAATGCATACTTTTTTCCCTCAACTTTTTTTTGTTTGTAACTTGCTAAATAACATGTCTTGACCTTAAGGGAGTTAACTAGCATTTTTCAATATTTAATAGTGCTGAGTTATAGGTGATGGCTGTAGTGTTTTATCTTATCATGGAACAAGTTAATGAAATGAAAAGCAACACATATTTAGCATTGTAATTTAATTTTCTAAAATTCTGCCATGACAAAAAGTGCTCTTAATACTGGTGAGCTCCAAGGCAAAATATAAAACAACATAGACTGGTTATATGAAAAGGGTATTCAATGGAAACTTGTGCTCATGGTCAGATAACTAACAGAAATAAGCTGTAAGATGCAATATTTAAATTAAGCATCAAAGTAATGGGTGCGTTAGCCACACAAAATATTCTAAGAAAAGCTTGAGATTTGACTCTTTGAGATTTGAGAGGTAAAGAAGACTTGGACAAAGTCATGAAAATTAATGAAGAGACAGGATGCTGTCATTAATGTCCACTTACAGAGTCTGGTTTATTCAAAAAGTGTACAAACATGCGTAATTATTTCCTCATCATAGTAGAGTTTGAAGCCACTCACTAAAACACAGGCCAAATATTTCCTTTGCTTATATCCAACTTTTTGGATATATTGTATTGCCAGAAATACACTTAATGCAAGCCAAAAATAATTTGACCCTTGCTTTCCTCCCAAACACTAAACATTTTACTACAGATTTAGTGGATCCAACTTCAGCTCTTGCATATTTCAGGTATGGAACAGAAAGGGTTGTGTAGACTGCATCAAAACAATTAATGTCATGAATTTCAGTGGTGCAGCTTTATCCTCTATCGTACTGTACATGTATTGGAAAGATGAAATAAGATATTCTGACATTTCAATTTTTTGGAAGCAACCTGAATATGTCTTAATAATAAATCGCATTCTTATCTTCTTACTAGGTATTCCTTGTGTTTATATGGTTTGTTTCTCCTGGAAAATCTCTGTCCTATATTTTGGGCTGGAGAAATTAACGGTAATAATTGTTTCAAAACTGCAAAATAAAAACAGCTTTAGTGAAACACCTTAAGTTCTTTTTTTTTTGTAACAAGGTTTGTTTTTCTTCCCCTTTACTTAGTGGCATGGGATGGCTAAAAGCAGATACTAAGGGTATCATTCTAGTGAAAGGGTCTAGGCCATCTCATGCTACCTTTAGTTTTCACTTTCACTCTTTAATCTCACACTTCCAACTTCTGACCCCTTCTTAAATAGGAAGAGCAACTATGTTGCTTGCTTTTAAAAGGTTTAAATCTGTCTCTGATGTCTTCACTGACATCAGTTTTGCCTGTCACTTTCTCATTTCTACGCCCCAATGGAAAACCACCTAACATACTCCTTTACATCCAGCATTATCCAAAGTAGTTTACAGGACGTAAACCTTCCACACATTCAGTCTCTTTTTTCTTCATGTCATGAGGAGTAGAGTTTTGTGCTTATCACCAAATAAAATTGCAGTGCAAACTTTAAACATAAAAGTTACACAATTAAAAGTTAATATATGGCACCACAGCCTATTAATTCACATATAGTACAACAGACCAGTAAAAACAGACATGAATATGAACATAGCTAAAAAGAAGGTGAGCTTGCATAGCAATGCAACAAAAGAAATTATATACAGAAGGAAATCCTTTTAATCCTGGAGGGTGATTTTTTTTTTCTTTCTTTTTTTATATACTCCTGACAAGGAATAGTTTAAGGTGGATGGTGTATTAAAGAGAAGAACACAAGTAAAGTATCTGTGGGATATGTGTGGCTGTGTGTCTTTACATTGCATTTACAGTTCTTTTAATAGTACATAAATAAAGAAAATGTTCATTGCACTGTTTAGTGTCATCACTTCCATGAGTTCAGACCTGATGGTCCATCAGAGCAGCTTGCAATGTGTCTTCTCAACTACTCTATAGAGAGAAACAAAAGAAAGAGGTTGTAATAAAGAGAAAAAAATTATGCAAAATAAAGCCTATGGCAATATTACTGCAGCACAGGATGAATATTCAATAGATTGTGAGAACAGGGTTAATTGCTTCCAAGATGAAAAGTGAGGGATGCTAAAATTTAGCACTTACCAACCCCATATCTGAGACTGCACATTTCAGGGCTCCTGGGTCACCATTAGCTCTCTTACAGCTACAGGGCAGTAACTGCCAGGAGGTGCTGAGGGTTTGACTGCAGCAAGAGGATGCAGACATGCCAACAGCTCCACTGCTATTACCATTAATAAGTTTGTTAAACACACCAGTATGCCTGAGCATGCTGGGGTTTTGATGTACTTTTCCAAACAGCAGAGTCAAGCCTTTGGGCAGCTGGTACTGCCAGCATGCACATAGCATCAAACATGGTTTCATACAAAGTTTAACAGATATTGAGCAATAATAGAAATCAAATTTGGAAAACAATTTTCCTGTCCTGGGATGCTGAGGAAAAAAGTGGAGATATAAAACTGAAAAACTGGGCTACACGATCACAAAAGAGGACCTCCATCTAAGAGAATACTTCTCAAGCAACAGGAAATGAAGGAGAAGGCTGAGGAAATCTGTCATCGGCATTTCCACGACAAGCACACTACACCTAAGTTACTAGAATTCCTTCTCAATTTTCCCCCTTGCCTCACCAGCATTACACACTGAGAGATGAACCATGTAGATAACTTTGGCATGGCTTACAGAGATTTGAGCTGGTCCAAAGCAAGGAACAGAAGGACATTTGTCTGCCATCACACGCAAAACACCTCAGAAGGCAAAAAGATCTGGATAAAGCTTAACCTGATTATCACACACATCTTCCTACTCCCTTCACAACAGATTTTTTTTTTTTCTTAAAAGAAGCTCCCTATTTGAGAGTTTTAGGTGGAGCTAGGGGTAAACTTACACAATTCACCAGTAAACTGTCCTTGAGTGTTTGCTCCCACACAGCCTATCTCGAGAAGGTCACTGGCATTGCGTTGGTGACCTCCTCGCAAGACTTCACCTTTTCTAGGTCCAGTTGATCCTTTCGAAGAAGATGTTCCTGAAGAGCTGTGGCCACCAGGGGATGGGAAGTTGGGTTTACTGTATGGTACGAGTGCCTCTTCTAGAAAAGCAAAACAAAGCAAAATAAATACCAATAAAGCCCTAGAAGTAGGAATAAACAAGCTACTCATTTATGCACATCATATTCATTCATATCTGTCTTTTGTCTTGCTTTATAGCATAACAACTTTACCCAAGAAAATACACAACTAAGAGTTGTATCCCAAGGACACAGAAGCCAGTATGAATTTAAATCTTGTTTCCTTGTGAACTCCTAAGTCAGTTTGTATTAATTATAGAAATCTAGATTCATTATGAATAAGAGATCATGAATCATAGATACTTTAATAAAAATAGGCAAACACACAATTTCCAAAATAATGAAGCTATGATTAGATTTTTGCTTCAAGCCTACATAAATGTGCCTTTTCCTTTTTTTTAGCTTAAATTATGGCAACATCACCTCAATCAGTTTAGACAAAGAACTACAGTATCAGCTAATTTAATTAGCTACCAGCAAATCAGTAATTTCTAATGATGCAAAGTACACTGACAATTTATTTTTAACTGGTGTTGAATAACATTGGAAAATATTATATTATACATTGCAGTTGTAATATTTGGGGTAGATAAATAATCCTGCAGCTTGTTTCAGGTTCCATTATGAGCAAAAGGCTTACTTTTGCTCACTTGGATTCTATTTCTGTGAAGACCTGTAATAATGAACTGCTTTCAAGAGCAGGATTAATGGCAATAAGGCATAAGACTGTATATCTTCATACAGCATGAAGTAAAACAAGACATCACTTCTGATTAGAGTTTCCTGGAGATATTGTTGCAATAATCCAAATCTAAGAAGCATAACAGCAGCACTGAAATAGAAGCACTATTTTATTTCTTTGCTGTGTATGATCCCCTTTCGCCATCTCAGAAGCTGAAGAAAGAGATCTTGCTAAATATAGTTTGATTCAAGACAGAATATGAGTATATATGGCCAACCTCAAACACAGCATTGTCCCTTCTGAAATCAGTGGGATTTCTACTGCTTGAATCTTGCCTTTTTTTCAAAGTGAATTTAGGCCAAAAGGGTTTTCTTTATTTTGGTTTTCCAATTGTCTTCACTCTTAAACAACCTTTTGAGGAGAAAATAGACTTTCTTTGACAGAGAGCAGGAACACAGAAGGAAAAGTAGGTGGGGATGGATGGAAAGAAAGAGGAGACAGAAATGCTTTTATTCACAAGCTTGAAGCCTTTGCAAAGACTGCAGCAGAGGCATAACTAACTCAGAGAAGTGCTAAATGAGAACAGATTTGTGGAAGAAGCTCAGGATTTCAGGATTTCATTATCTGCCACAAGAGAGTAGGATGTGGGGATTCCCCACGTGAGATGCTGTTGAACTGAGCCTGTTTTTAAGGTAAATCTGTTACAGAAGAGGGCAGGCAGCTGACTTCTTTCCCTGCCAAAGTATCTCCCTCTGGTCCTGCCCAAGGAACCAGAATATTTGTGCTGCAGGATGTAAGGGCATTATCAGTGATTTGTGCTATGACTGTGTGTTGTCCATGCTGAAATAAAAAGAAATGCTTGAAAGATACTGTAAAATAGCATTTAACAGCCACAGTCTCTCCTAAATTATGTTACTTGCTTTTTTATATATCAAGACCTAACAATAGAGTCAGATGCAAGCCTGGTTTCCAAAGGCTGGCTAAAATATGGAACAGTTTGCATGAAGGCAGCAATAAAGCAAGCAGCATAAATCACTTTAGCAGAAAGCTGGATACATTTTTAAAGGAAGAAAACAAAAGTCACTAGCATTGCAAAAGAGTTGGAAGATTACATATATAGTCAATTGATTTGTTTTTCTAGCTTGTGGAGTCAGGATAAGGCCTCCTTCAGGTTCAATGAAATATTGAGGAAAAACTACCATGAATAAATATAAAGTGCATTATCATTATAGAGCATATGGCATGTTGAATTATCTGTTGTGTCCTCAGAAATAGACATAATCCATAAAATAAAGAATTGTGGCATAAAATAAAGGCTAGGTTCTACACAACACTCTAGCATATGAAAAGCAGACGAAAGTCTCCAGTCCTGAGAACGGGCTCACATTTATTAAACTCTCCTAACAGTGCCCCATGTCCAGACCTGCAAAGAACATGGGGAGGCTTTGCTGGTGCCTTTCTCTTTGAAATATGGAGCCATTAATTTGAAGATATAATTCTAGCCCCTGTGAAATCAGGATATGTGTGTGTAACAATGCTTCTATACCTCAGAAACTAACCAAAAGGCTTTTCCTGTTATCAAAACTATTGTAACCTGATCTAGCACCACTTTTATCAGAGAGGGAGCTGAGAATGTCATGTTTGATGTGCTTTAACTCCAGTTCTACAATGAAACCACTGCCAGGAAGTCAGTGATCTTGTTTATACTGAAAGCAACCAGTGGAAACAGAGACCCCAGTCTTTTTTATTTTTTTATTCTATTCAACTTCAAACTAAAGGTCTGGCTTTCAAAATTTCCCTCACAGCTTGGTAACATCTAAATGAAACCTCCTAAGTTGCAAATTATCAATTTTCTGGAAGCTGATAGCTAATAATAACTCTTTTTAGGAAATGTATTGTAAACTAGGACAGAATAGATTCTCAAAGACCTATGCCATTAATAAAGGAAAAGGGAAGAAGCACAATTAGTATTATTAAACCACCCAAATTTAGTGATATAAACAAGCATCATACACAAGAGTAGCCTTTCAAAATCTACCAGAGACAAGAATGCAGAGCAAGAAACCTGCAGTACAAGAGGCTGGAATGAGAATGCAGAGAGATATGAAGCCCTGGCCCATCTTGTGCACAAACTTTATGAACTTCTCACACCAGAATAAACTCATAACATCTCCTAGAGGCATCCTTTTTTATGCATAAAGGATAAGCACTTACTCTCAGCATCCTGAATTTGACAAGAACAGGATACCTGTAACCACTTCAGTGCAGGGCACTGGAAGTGTCAATATCGAATTCTCTTTATTTATGGACAGATAAATGCATGCCCTGCAGGATGGGAATTTTACTACTGTATAAGCTCTGCATCACAGAATAAATGACAAATTCTATTTGTACACTTGTGAGGCAGAGGAAAAAGAAGGGACTTCTTTCTAAGCAGGTCAGAGAAGCATTCTTAATAATAATTTCCAAGGAACTAAGAAGTGGAGGGTATATTTGGCCTATTTTCTATGTGTTTGTACATCTTCTAAGTTGCAATTAAAATTGCCATTTCACCAAGCAGCATGAATTTCACACACTATTTTTAAACTGTGACTTCACATTGTGATTTCAGAACATGAACAGTCACTCATTTATGCAGCCAACATATTAGGAGGTTTTAACAGTATCGTTATTGCTATATTTTAAAATACGAATTGTACTTAAAATATTTACATTTTAGATACAGGCAGCAGTATTTTCCCTAGCAGGACTTTATTCAGTAAATCCTGTCCCCATGACAGATTTGTCTGCACACTACTATTCTTTTTTTAGTATTTCAATAGTATTAGTGTGTTAGATTGACACAGAGCTTTAAGAGTGAATAAAATCAAGAAAAATATGGATGTTAAATGTGACTCTAGTGTGACTGTGGGAGCTATGTACATAAGTGAAGAAACAGCAACCCTACAAAAAACTTCACACACGGTATAATATTTTGTTTAAATCTTATTTATCCTCTTGTATCACTCTAATCAGCACTGCACTGGGATGAGGTGATTAATGGGTTAAAGAAAATGCCCTAGGATGAAACAGTAGCTTTTCCTTAAGGTCAGACTGAGAGAGGATGAGGCTATGAATATGGCAGAAATACAGCTCCAGCCCAGCATCACCTCCTATGCACATTTGTGCAGACTTGAAAACCATTTAGGTGCTAAAGTCAGCTTGGGGCAAGGTGCAGGTCCTGTATGAAGGTGAAAACTTGTGCTGTCATCTTGCTGGGCTTAAGAGATGAAGGCTACTTTGTCATATCCTCGAATAAAGAGAAGAGAGGGTTTTTAATAGAGCTGAAAGGAATGTCAGTAGCTCAGAAGGATCAGCCCTCTTGCAGACATGTAAAAACTGCTGCCAACTTGGAAAAACTGGAAAATATGGACCTATATGTATAAATAAATACATACATCTAACGAAACATACTCTAAAAATCTCTCTCCTTCCCTGCTGCCCTGAAACTGTTCCTATCTCCATCTAAATCCAAGCTATGCTTGAGAACATCATTAATTTCCAAAACACTGCAAAGAGCGCACCGAGTCAGGTGCTAATGAGATTTCACTGTTGTGGAAGGGAAGATGGTTGGATCGCAAGCCCTCGTCTCACTTTGCCTGTCCATCTTTTCCAGCCTGAGCCTCGCCAGTGCTCTCCCAGAGAGGTGTGAGGTGACCCTGGAGCCCTGCCAGGCACGGAACCCCTCGGCACAGGGGTGGAGCTGCCTCGCCTCGGCCGGTGCGGCGCGCACACACCTGATCCGAAGGCTTGTTTGTGTTGGGCTTTCCTGAAATCCTCTTGGCGGTCTGTAGAGCTTATCCACTCCTGGGCTTGCCGCTGCCACTCTAGAGATGTCCTAGCGGGCCGGTCCAGGGAGCTCTTTGTGTCATCTACGTTGGCTGCTGCGGGCTGCCTCTCCAGAGAGCTCCCCTTCCTCTCGGCAGAGCCTCCGCGCTGGCCGGGCACTATGGGCTGCCTTAAACCCTGACCGGGGGGCGGCTCGGGTGGTGGTGGAAGATCTAAAAAACGTGAATAACATTCAGGTGAACTGATCTTTTTGGTTTTATTAATTTTTTTTTAAATTGAAACAGAAGGTCTGTTTTCGACGCTGAAAAGAAACGTGCCTTGCAAATGGTACGAGCCACTAAATTGTCTGATTTTAATCAGAAAAGCGTTTTGACTTCTGTTAGCTCTTTATTCCAGTTGCTGTGTTTCTATCTCTTTCTAACTTCCATAAAAATCCATAGACTCTGAGCCCTGACTTACACTTCCAAGCTTGGGATTTATTTTCTGTGGGATTTATTAGCTGTTTTGCTCACTAACAGTAAGGAATTAAGAAACGCTGTGGAAAACTGACCTGTGCAAGCTGACAGTTTCCCTCCATCATACTGGGGCTTGCTTCACCTACACTTTCAGCTTGAGATGAAAACTCAAAATCTAATACAGAACTTCATCAAAATGAATAAAACACCATGAATATTGGAAAAAAATATCTGTGAAACCTACTGTCATTGAAAAAGCATCAGTACATCTCTGAGCAATGTGTTTAAATGGAACCACCAAACAATGGGTGAGCATTTTAGTCAATGAAATGAAGTTAGACTCTTCAAAGACTAGAGGACGACCACTCTTAAGTTTAGCAGTCTTGCAAATATAATCAATTAAAACACAATTTCAGCTAACAGAAAGACACTTGTCTGGTCTCTAACAACTTCTGTCCTTTTCAAGTTTTTTGACTTGGACTATCAAGATGCTTGTAGAATTGAAAGTCAACCTTCTAAACAGATTTGTGGGGGCAAAAGCTCACTATTTTATTAGTCCACAACCCAAGGTAATTATAGACTCAGGGTAATTCTAATTCTAAATGCAACTTTTTCATGTAAACGATATGATAGACTCAAAATAGTCCAGATTATTTAAAAGAAAAAAAGTCAGAAAATGGAAACATCTTTAGTATCATAATGAAGATTCTTCTATATCATACACATTTTATACAAGGAACACTTTTTGATAATTCTGTTTTGGGGCAATGGATAGTCCAAATAAACCTCTGCAGCCACATCAACTTCACAAAATCCTATGTTAGCTTACAATAGATTTGGGTCTGACTTGTTTTCTAGTCCTTTCTATCTTACTATGTTGTGAAGGTTTATAAGGAACTGAACTTGGCTCAGTAACAGGGATGGAAAAGTAAACCTCTGTTTTGCCTGCAGGGAAGTCAGATGTTTATAACTCTACTGCAACTGAAATTCATTTTATAAATTGGTCAGGAGGCCTTTGGAGGGAGTTTATTTCAAAGTCTCTAATCCAGCTTTATATAATGCTTTATAAAATGCTACACAGATTTTTTTTTCATGTCCTTGCTGTTAGAGGTGATACTTATACCTCACATATGGAGCAGAAATGCTTCCAAAGTCACTGAGATGTCATTCTAGTCAACATGGTACAGACAAATGAGAATGTGCAGGTTATTTGTGTTTGCAAGAGAAAAAAGTTGTATGCAGTGATGCTCCTGCCCCTTTTCTCACAGCTGAAGTGCTATGCCCCAGATTAAGATAAGCACCCTCTGGCAAGAGCAGCCTTTTAATAATCTGTCAGTGAGCTTGGTGCATGCTTTATGTTCAGCACTAATTTATTTGAGAAATTTTCGTTATGAATATAGATGCGACCTTTCATGACAATGACTACACTTGAGTTACTGTAGGTGGAAGCAGGAGGGTATGGGAGCTTGCCAATGTTAAAATTGCTTTATAGTGCTGGCTTCCAAAATGGCATTTCTTATAATTGATTTTATTGCCATCATAACCAGTTAATGTACAGAACCACAACACTGGCATCTGCTTATGCAATCTGAAATAGAGATTACTGAAGTTGTGATTTACAAGCACTTTGTGGAGATGCATTGAATCCAATAAACACAGGCATAACATGACATCGGACTGTGCAATTTCCCAGATACAATATTTACCATTCAATATAAGCAAAATTTTCAAGTAGTAGCATAGGAAAAAAATTAGTTAAAATTATTGCAGTATTAAACTTTAAACAGACTACCCTACTTCAGAAATTGCTGTCTAATAGTTGTTATTAATTAGATACTTAAAAGGAAAGAAGGCTTGTACTTAAACTATACTGCATGTTCTAGAGCTGGCTGCAACTCCTGGAATTATTGTAGAGTTATGGTGTTGATCTACTGTTAACCTGATTATTGCTTTTATCCATCCACAGAACAAGCATAAAGACTGACTTATGCAGGGAAGTGAAATGAAACACCATGTTCACAGATTTCCTTGGGTGCTTTAAACCTATGGATGAGTTGAAGAGAAAAATAAAATTTATCTTGTAATGAAGCTTCACAGAATTCTAGAAAAAACTACAGGTACTTTGGAATTAACATCAACTGGCTCTGGCTTGAGAACAAACTTACTGAACTGTGTTACAGCTGTCTGAGAAGATCTGTAAGAACAGTTACAAATTGCAGCCAAACATCACCTGACTAAACTGTTTGTTTCTTCACCTCCTTACTCAGGGTGACAGCCACAATAACACCTACCTGTCCTTTTTAATAAAAGAAACTGGAAGAGAGCTTCATTTGGAAATGTGGTTTTTGATTTGCTCTACAACTTACATACTGCATTGTAAATCTTGTGCCTTAGTAAATAACTATGTATTTTCTGCTCTCTTGCCTGGGCTGATAGAAAGATCCCATGTATCTGGAGTTATGAGTTTCTTCCAACACCACTGAGAATAGTCTTGCCTTGCCTTAGCTTTCCTTCCCCCACTAAAGAGGTAACAGATGTCAGCTGAATGAGAAGTCTCAGATCCTCATAGGAAGACTTATTACCACATAAAGGCAATTATGTCAATCATTCCATCATGTCAATCCCTTCAAAGTTCTGAAATTAGGAATGTAGGGATTCAGTGGGATTTTCAGTGAGGATACACAGAGTGGTAACACTGATTCACCCTACTTCTATCTAAATCCTATTTATTGTTCAGGTGGTAGGGAAAATGCCTGAAAGCCTGCACTGAGCTAGCAACTTTCTAGGTCAGTAGGATGTCACCAGACTTTCATTTTGAAGCCTCTAATGGCAGGATTATCAAACCTGGAAGGCAATTCATAAGTGCATTGGTGGGGAGGTGATGGTCTTATTGATTTAGTAATGGAGGGATTGTGATTGAGGAGCTGTAGGATATCAGAGTGCCTGATAAGGGGGAGATGGATATTCAGTCTGGGATTACTCCAGCCCTTCTTTAGAAGGCAGAGCAGGCTAAATGATTCAGGCGCCAGCCAAGGCTTGGCACAGCCTCTCACTATTAACTGGAAAAAGCAGCAAGGTAAAGAACCTAAAACTATAAGGACACACCTTTCTACCTGTGTCAGTGATTTCTTCTCCTAGGGGTGATAATTACTGTGACATTTAATAAGCCTCTGAAACACTCTCCAGCATCAGAAGTATTTTCTCGACATTAAAAATTATTTTTAATACACAGTAGGAAGTTAGTAGCAAGGCATGGTAACATATGTCTTATGTTCCAGTTCTCCTTTTCAAACCCTAACCCTATTTCTCTTCTGCCTCCTCTTTGACTTTTTTTTGCATATTGTGCTAAGCTAAGGAAGGGCTTTTAACTTCAGTCACACAGTTACCCTGCTGCAAAGTATATGACAGAATCCACTGTTTGCAATTAATGACTACATTGTCTCTAGGAAAACAAATTATTTCTTGAGCACTAACACTAAAACACTCGCTGTTTGTTTTTGGGTTTTTTTTTTAGTGTGGACTGGAGCTCAGAATGGAAGTTTTGGCCATCTGAGGAATTCATAACATATTCTTCCTCTGTGGATTTGCTGTTGTCTCCACAGTCTTTCAGGATGTGGAAGTGAAAAAAGAAGTTGTACAGCAAGACAAATATGAAGACTCCATCTACAGTCAGTCTCTAGAGGCTTCTGACCTGCAGCTGAAGGAAATGAAGAATCAGGGTTTTAGGGGATTTCTGTGGATTGCTGTCAAAACTAAGCATGAAGTTGAACCCTCAAATGCTTATACGGTCTGAGATGTGTGTGCTTTGTGTTAAATATTACAGTTTCTTAGGTCTTTTGCACTGTCCCACATGGTTACAGTTAACAAGGAGGAAGCACTCAGGATGTGTATGGAAATGGGCAGAGAAAGCTGGAGCTTTCTTGGTCAATGAAAATTGAAAATGACAGACATCCGGTATGTGATGAGACAAACACAGGATACCAGGACTCATCCAACTGGGGAATTTGAAAACAACTGGCAAACCGAGTATATTCTCACAAGACAAATCCAAGAGGAAGCAGTTATAAGGGAATGGATTGGAGACATCAGAAAAACCAGAGAAAACGTATAGTGATGCTTTTCACAGAAATCAGGATGGCCCAGGGCTGAATGGACTGGCCTGGATTAGGGCTTGGAATTGCTGGACTTAGCTGAGGGTCTCCTACTTGCTCTTTCTAGCTACAGCTTAAGCATAGTGGTATTGTCTGTCTTTGTAAAGTTCATTGCAATATTCCACAGAAAACACCCAGTTACCATTTTTAATTTCTGCAGACCAGAGATTCCTAAACACAATTGTTTACATAAATGCAGGTGGCAGCAGCAACTTTTAGCTTCCTTAATTGACAAATGATCTTTTGCAAATTTAACTATGACTCAGACTTGACATTAAACTTTAATGACTCATATTCAGTAGGAGTTGAAGCAGAAAACTGTACCATTTGTGTTTGTTTGTTTGTTCCTGTGTTAATACAGGATGGGAACTGTTCCTCTATTGCTCCAGGACATTATAAATTTTTGCAACATACAGCAAGGACTTTAACTAGGTTTATAAAAGACAAATATTAATCTAATGGCATCCAAAAGCTGTTATGGTTATTGCCCATGTCTGAGAGGTTGAAGGAAACAGTATAACACTGGTATTCTGATTTAAATATATGAAAGAATCTCCAGTGAGATTAGTATTTTATAAAGGATAAATAAAAGGCAATAGGAGTTTCCTCTTTCAAAATGAATCTTAAAATTGGATCTCTTTCACTAATTTAGAACAATGCCAAATTTTATGATGGAGTCACTCTGTGAGGAGCTCCACTTCCATCTGTCTCATGACCTGAACTGGATCCCCATTAATTTTCTGGCACCCACACTATTGTAAAACATTTCTGTAGCACTAGGAAAACAATTCTGCAGCAACACTTCTGTCTGCAGTTCTGTGCAGAAGCAGAAGGATTAGTGTCCACCATACTGAGTGCACTACAAATTCACATGTACACAGAATTTGTGTCCTAAGATGCCCACAGTCCAGAGTGACAGGATATGGCAGTCAGAAGGGTTAAAAAAACATCTACAGCAAGAGTATGGCCAGCACTACAAGTGCCATCCATAATTTTCCAGTTACTGTTCTCACAGATGTATCTATTCAATGAATCTGTGTAATAGAGAGGCCTCTGTAACATATCCACAAGGGGAGGGAATTAATGTTTAAAGGAACTCGCATCCATAGGAGCAGAATCTAAGCTACTTTAAGCTGTTTCCACAAATAATATCACAATGAGAATGAGCCATAGAGCAGGAGATACAACAATAATCCCTTTGGTGAACACTGATCATTTCAACCTAGAGGTGCTGGCATCAGAAGGGATCAGAAGAAATAAGGTGGGGGGGTAGCCAGCTGTCCACCTTCCTATCCAGTCTTCCTCAAAACCTAACAGGCACTAACTGTGTCTTTTGCCAGACTCAAGAAGGGTAGACAAAGAAAATGGAAGACAGAGCTGATCTTAATTATTAGAAGAGCAGAACAGACACGCCTGAAATTTCCAGATGGGAAGTAGTCGTAAGAGAGAAGTGGAGATGTAAAAGAGCGAGACACAGTCACTGAGGTCAGTGGATGTCAGGACTGAAGCAGCACGGACAAGAGGTGAGGCAGAATCATGGGAAAACATGGCACGTGGTGCTGTTGCTGTTGGGTGTCTGTCAAAACCAGCACAAACCAAACAAGTCCTGCGGGAGCAGCTCTCTGCTTCCCCTTACGAATTCATGGCGCACAGCTACTGCTAGTGGCTACTCTCATAAAATGCAAAATCACTCACAGGCCATTTTTCAATGTCAACTCATATGCAACGCAGTCATTTTGGGGTAAGATTTCTATCGAGATCTGAGAAGCCCTAAGAGATGATGACACGCTCAGAGCAGGAACAGGGAAAGGCTCCTCAAACACTTATCCGAGCCCCACAACACTGCTCACACAGCAACCCGGGGACCCCAACTCCACCAAAGCAGTGATGGACTGCTCTGACTGTGACCTGTGCTCCTGAAAAGATGGCTCTGCCTGCTCCTGCCGGGCACACCAGCCTGCTGCAGGCTTTCCTCCCCAGCACTCACCGTCCGTGATGCCCTCCCGGCGGTGAGGCAAAGGGGGCTGCTCCAAACGTCCGCCCTTGTGTTTTTTCGTGGGCCTCGGCCTCTGACCCTGATTGACAGCTGCACTGGTGTTGCTGTCAGTAGAAAAAGGACTGCCTGGCCGAGGTCTCTGAGAGGAAGAATATGCTTTGCCTAAAAAAAAAAGAGAGAAACCACATGAAAAAATGTTATTGCCTTGAAAGGGGCTGTTCCATTAATATCTGCTCCGAAACATTAAATCAGGTCTAATTCTCAGAGGCAGGCAAGTGTCCCTTCAAGGTACCCACTGATAACAACCACCACAAGTGAGGTAGAGAAACTTGGCACTCTTTTGTCTTTAACTTTTATAATTAAAATGATTCCATCTGTTGTGATAAAACTACTGTATGCCATGTAACTCCTACCTGCTCTGTGTGCTGAGCAGATGTGTCATAACAACTCCTCAGCCTTGAACAGGGAAGGAAAACAGTTCTGCAATCATATCAAATTTATCTCCTCCTGCCTTCCACTTTCATGTTTTCTGAGCCAGATTCTCATTTTTGGGGCTCCCATATGCACTGTATATCTGGAGTTACTCCAACGAGATAAACATAACTGATTTTACAAGCTATGTAGCATTGTAGCACGACATACTTAAGACCTCTCTTTTCTCAAGAAATAAAAATAGGGGTATATTTAAATGCTAAAATTTTCCGGTTAATTTTCAGTACTTTTATTTGTTAAAAAATATATATTCTAATCTCGTATTTATTTACATATTTTTTTAATATCTGTTGTGTATATATATATATATACACTACTCAAGCTACATGATTTCTCTTAAAGAAGTATCTTTGATGCTGTTCTGTGAAGCAGATGATTAAAAGCCTTGGAATTGAAAGAGCACAGTTCATTTACTACATTCACTTCCTCTTATTCTGATATTTTTGTTCTGTTAGCTAGACTTAATATTTAATGATAACTGATGAAAACTAAAAATCACCATATTTGACTTTCGTTTGTTCATATGTATGTGGTTTATGTGAAATTTTGGAGATGTTAACATCTTAATTTAGAATTGGTAATTAAAGTTCTTACATATTTTAATGCTATCTGCAGTGAAAAATGCATAAGCCAGTCCAAACTTCTGCCCTTTCAGTGCTGCTCTAGGCCCAGATGGTGTAAGAGATGATAAAAAGTGGCAATATGTGTGATTGCTATTTTCCTGGTCAACTGGACCCATGATAAGAAGGAGGTCATTTTATCCTCTGGTTAACTTAAACCATGGTCTACCCTGCAATGGGTTATGTTTTCTAGCAAAACCTTCCAACAGGAGTGTTTACTTCCATTATGCTGTCACATACAACTTGATTTAGAAAAGCTGAATTGTGAGTAATATGTAGCTCAGCATCCTACTGGAAACATTCTCAGTGCCAAGAGGGCAAAGTCAAAAAGTAGCCTAACGTTATTTCACATACATGTTAGGATAATACTTCAGTATCTGATTTCAGAGATTTCATGACTGTCTCAGGCTTGATCTTCTGCCTTCTGTTGTGCACCCTGAGGAGGGCACTGCTCTCAGGCAGGCTTGTCTCCAGCTGCACATCTCTGCCAGCTATCAGAGGTTACCACATTTGAAGCCCTCATTTGGATATTCCCTAACCCTTTAAAAAAAAAAGAAAAAAGAAAAAAAAAAGTACCCAATTGAATTTACGTAGCCTGAAAACAATGCCTTTGCTAACCTAGCTCATTTTAGCTGAAATTGGGTAACAGAACGCCCGCCCAAGCAGTTAATTCTGGAGCTGGGAGAAAGCAAGGAATAAGCATTTGGGAACATTAACCTCTATAGCTGGCACAGCTGCAGCCAGACAAAGACAAGTGATCAAGCCCTTGTTTCGTGGATAAGGATAACACAGCAGATGAACACAGGAAAAATATTAAAATTTCATTTAAAAATAAAAATAAAATAGACTCCTAATGCAAAGAAATACAGATGTGAGCCTGATATTCCTTCTCAGCTCACAGCACGCTGTACAGATGTTCTACAAAAATAAACTCACAACGTGCAAGTGCAACTAGTGAGTGCAGGATGCAGATTCTTCACACTTACTCTTTTGACTAAAGAAATATGATTATTCATTCAGAATGGTGGTTTAAAAAAGAAATAGACACCAAACATTCTCTTTTATCCCTTTATGAAAATGAGGCAAAATAAATAGCACTGGCCTAAATCATACATGGGGCAAGCACAAATGATGTGCAGACTCCCACAGCACATTTTTCAATGCACTTAATAACTGATTACACCATCTTGTTTTTGTATGCAGCCCTTCCAGTAAGAACTGCTGAGCAGTGTCAGACTTTCTGCAGCAGATTTAGTGTGTTTAAGTGGAGACAAGGATGAATCCACTAATTCTTGACTTAATTTCCCAGGGGTGTTAAAAGGGAAAGCTGTTTGAACTTCATGGCAAATCACATGATGGCTTCTGGAAACTGGAATCAAAGTGTCTGGCAGGAGAGACACATTGCATCTGGATTCACCAGTGCCTCTCACACTTGGCAATCAAACATTCCCACGTGAGGCTATCAAGCTGGACATCTCCTTTAGCATCTACCACTGAGAGTATTGCACAGCTGTTCTAAATGGGTGAAAATGACTGTCCAGACTGCAGATGAATAGGGAGTCAGGACCTGCAGGCTCCCTCCAGAGCCATGAGCAGGGCAGCACTGATGTTTCTGCACTGCCAGACACCGTGCTGCACTCTGGGGGCTGCTGGGCTCTAACAGGGATGTCTGACCAAGCCACCCTGCCCTGAGAGGTGACATCCTAATGGCTCTGCAGTGAGCAGGGGCTGCACCTCCATTTGCTCAGCTTTCTGTGAGGAAAAGAAGGGAGGGCTCTTTGTTTGCATGTGGGCTTTTATTTTATTTCCATTTTGCCTGCTGGGTCATTAAGAGAGTAAGAGGGTAATAATCATAAAGTCTCTACCACAACTGCTGGATCGTTTTTTGTACCCTATGTTCTAATGGTCTGTCTGAGGAATTACACACATCCTCACTTTAAGTGCATTTGTGACCTAATCAAGCTAGGAAAATACAACTGACAAAGGGGCTCTCATCCTTTCCTTGTAGTTTCCATTCACACAGCTGCAATAAAAAATCATATTTATTCTAAAGTGTCCGTGTTTGTGTGTCCATTTGCTTCTGTTATGAGCACGTTTGTGGTGGAAATGGCACTTCTCAAAGGTTTGATATGTGACAGTAATTTTGGTGCATCTTTGCATTAATTTTACTGAAGCAAACATCACCAAAATAAGGTTGGAAAAGATTTGCCCCTTTCATTCAGAACCTCTGAGACTCTTCAGTATATTTTAAGTTATAATTTGGCCAGATGTGTCCATACTAGATAAGCTAAGGTCTACATGAGTTTTCTTGTTTTGTTTTGCCTTTTTTTTCTTAAGTGATAAGACACATTTGCTCAATTTTCCATTAATAGAAGGAAACAACTGAGGGCTTCAGCTGTGGTGAAATAATCTTTTAAGGATGACTCTGTCGGACCAAAGCCAGTGGTAAAAGTCACAGAGATCTGAAAAAAGCTGGATTTTAGGACTTTGCCATCAACTCTTTCCTTTATTCTTAATGTTCCTAAAAGGCAATCCTTGCCATGAAGTTATTGCATGCAGAAAGCCTACAGTTTTCAGCTTCAACAGGTGAGACTTTCTCTTAAATGCACATATTTTACTAAAAGAAAGACTTCTACCAGACTAATAGTCTAAAAAATTTAAATTACAAGAATATTATGGGACCTGTCATCCAGATTTTGCTGAGGAAGCATAACAAAAAATATGACCCAAGTTCATACTCTGCTATTAGATTGGTGGATTTAACTAATTAGTTATTGTTGCTATTTTGACAAGACTAAGGAAATGCAAACGTGTCCTTTTTTACCAGAATAAACATAATATTTATTTACATTTTAATAGAAATAAAACATATGGAGCATTAAAAATAAGAGCTAAAATATATTTAGTTTTCATTAACTAATTTCAGAAGAATGGCTGCTTTCAAATGTAATATCCACTTCACCTGAGTTACATTTTACTTGGCAGATTCAGTTGACATAACCAAAATTAAATGTTATCAAAATATATTGACTTATCAAATTAAGGATTTTTAAAATCAGCTATTAATTAAGCTTTAAACAGTTTGTATTGTTAACAATCAAAGCACACCAATCCACCCCATGCTCATCAAAACTTCACAGAAAAACACACTTTTGCAAGATGAAATGCAACAGAGGAGCAGGGATGGAGATAACAGTTTAAACGTGATGTTCATCACTGGAAAAGGGAGGAGATTTTTCAGAAACTGAAATCATCAAAGGCTGCAAGGCAGAATTAGTAATCTCTTCAGCTAAATATTAAATGAGGATATGTCAGTAAATCTAGAGTGGAGTCAGCACTGAGGGGAACTGCAGCAGACCAAAGGTGCAGATTAAAAGCTTGTGTTATGCACTACTTCAAATCACCAGAAATGAAACATAATGCAAGGTTTCACTTAAAATATCCCGACAAAAGTATCTCCATCCACCTTATCCCATGCGTGTTAGACAAGTGTGAGACCAGTTTCACTGAGAGAAGGACAGGCAGAGACACCCCTCATGCAGAAAGCATCGGCTTTGAGTCTACCAACCTGTTCTTGTCAGGCTGGTTCCATCCAGCCTAAACCCAGCTTTATCTGCTGCTGCAACCAGTGCTTGTGCAAAAGTGCCGCTGGTAAAGATGGAGTCATCTGAGGAGCTACCTACACTAGATCTATGACTAGAAAAGTTACGGTCCTCATCAGACGCAGAACCCCATCCATTTACCATTGAACCTAAAAACAAATGTAGGGGGCTAGTGAGTGGTGCACATTCAATATTCTTTGTCCATCTAAAGCTCAAAGACCCACTTAATATGTCCTTTTTCAACAGGAAACCCAAAATTCATTTGACAGAGCTTGGTACAGAAGAGCAATATTCATCTAAAGCTTAAAGACCCACTTATTGTATCCTTTCACAACACAAACCCCAAAGTTTATCTGACAAAGTTTGGGAGCAATATTCATCTAAAGCTTAAAGACCCACTTATTGTGTGCTTTCACAACACAAACCCCAAAGTTTATCTGACAAAGTTTGGGAGCAATATTCATCTAAAGCTTAATACCCACTTATTATGTCCTTTCACAACACAAACCCCAAAGATTATCTGAAAAAGTTTGGGAGCAATATTCATCTAAAGCTTAAAGACCCACGTATTGTGTGCTTTCACAACACAAACCCCAAAGATTATCTGACAAAGTTTGGTACAACAGAGCACTATCAGAGCTAGGTGGGATCTCATTTGTAGCTTGCTCCACGTAGCTTTGCTCCTGTAAACAAAATAATACATATTCTCTGCAAATGCAAAGGCTCCACAGTAAATTCTTTTGAAAATTAATGGTTTTTTTTCCTGTGATTTAATTGAATGTAGCTGGATTTGTTATTTTTGTTTTACTTGACTTGTTACAAATCAGTATCTAGTTTGATATTTGCCAAATCAAGTCTTAATTTTGGACTGCATATATATTAGTCTCAGTCTCAAATCTCAGTAGATATAGCTAAAGTCAGACCTGGTCTTCAAGAGCTATTCTGAACACGACTGGCATCATGTAATTTTGTCAATCAAAACCTTAAACTAAATCAGCAGTTGTAATGGCCTAAAAATAGCTGATCTAAAGTAATTCACTCTAGTGGATTAAAGTAACGTTTTTAAAAGGTTAGAAATATTTAAGAATCAAGAGCAGAGCAAACATATGCTCAGATTCAACACTGATTCAGCTGCTAGACCAGTGTTGGCCTCATGGTACCTTCTAACTATGGATTACCACCACTACAGGAGAGGAAGGTGATAACATCATAAAAATGCAGTCAGAAAACCATGTACCAGAAAAAACACATGAAAGAAATATAGAAATCTTGACATAACTAAAATATAAAGAGTAAAATACAGAAGGAAGGATAAATCTTATTTGCTCTTTGCTTATATTTTCTTTTCTTTTTTCTGAAGCATGGATCAAGCATCAATCAGCTACCCATCAATTTCAAAAGCTACTGCTCAGTTCATTTTTTTTCCTCAAAGTACTGTAATTCTGTTTCTTTCAGGATTTCAGACAGAGATGGTGGCAATGGCCCTGACTTTACTCAGTTAACAGAGCTGAATTTCTGTAAATGCACATAAAATGTGTAGCAGTACAGTAGCCTTTTCAAAATCCATGTCCGAGAAAGCATTGCTGTGTTTAAAATTGTTAAGTATAAATCAATAGCGACCTGCTTATTGGTTAATTGATAGGCTAATTAACTAATGGTGGTGTCAAATATTAAAAATGTCCTGCAAAAATAGGTCATGAGTACAATAAATGAATCCTGGAATTCAGCAGCATGCTGCACCACAAAGCCCAAGAACAATGGATTATTTTGTGATGCTGCAGTGACCAAACCTTTTAATGTCAGAGAAGTGGCAGGCTATAATAACAAAAGCCCGTGCACCCCTCAGATACAAGAAAAGAAACCAAAGAGGTCTGTGGAGGTCTGACAGGCAGAAAGTGTGTTGAGTGCAACAGAGAGTGACAGAGGTTGATTCTGCTTGCCAAAAGCACACATAAAATTGTTATTTTCCAAACAGACTCGACCTGATGCAGACAGATGTGAGGGAGCCCAGATAACAGCAAGGGAAGGCTAAAACTGAATTTCCTCTGAGAAGACATTTTCTGAACTAACAATCAAAGTGCTATAGGACATCACAGAGAATGGAGAGCAAAGAGGCTTAGCAACAGTTACTGATGATGTATGAAAAGAGATACTAGAGATAAAACACTTAATGAAGTTGTAAGAAAATGAAATGCTGTAACTGAGGACATTTTCAAACAATCACTTATAGACACATTCCACAAAACATGTGAGCACAAACTGAAGCATAGAAATGTAACCAGAGCTACACATATCAAAGGATGATACTTAGATGCTAAAAATTTAACACATGTGCCATTAATTTCAGGGCCCAAGAGTTTTGTGTCATATATTCTATTGTCTATGTAGAGATATACAAAACCATATACAGAGCACTTTTTGTTTTCAGTGTCATGGTCCATGAGACTATGGATGTTTTAAAAGTACTTTTAATTTCTATTTGCTCACATTGCTTTGTCCATTTGCTAACCACAGCTGTTACACAACATACAATGCACACGGTAATTTGGGTGAGACACTTTCAGGGTATGTGTAGTAGCTGTTCCTCATTTGCTTTGTTAATCAGTCAAAAAAAAAAACAAACTAACTCATTTTAGGTATGAAATATACTGAAAATCTGCAAAAGGACATAGTGTGTGAATACAGCTATTGTCCTACACACTCATAGACATACCAGCTTTTCTACAATTACCTACATTTTGATTATCAGACTGCTAGTTTTCTAGGTTAACACAATGATAAAGCTCTGTTCCTCAGAATGCTCCAGATTCCCACAGACAGCAAGGATGGGAGCAGTGTACTCTGCTATGGATCACTCCTCCTTCCCCTCTCCACCAGCAGCTGCTCTAGGAAGGACCTGTCATGCTTGAAGCATAGCTCTGTTCTTGCAGGGACATGAGTTTTACTGAGATGTCATGACCCCACCTGGAGTTCTGCATCCATTTCTGGGCTCCCTGGCAGACATGGACCTGTTCAACTCTGTCCAAAGAGGAGCCACAACAATGATTAGAGTGTTGGAACCCCCCTTCTGTGAAGACAGGCTGGGACAATTGTTCTCTGCAGCCTGGAGAAGAGAGGGCTATGGGGAGATCTCCCTGCAGCATTTCTGGGTCATCACAAAGACAGAAAGAGGCTTTCTGATATGGCCTGTAGTGACAGGACAAGGAGCAATATTTTCAAACTGAGAGAAGGTTTAGATTATATATAAGGAAGAAATTCTTTACCCTGAGGGTGGTGAGGCACTAGCACAGGTTGCCCAGAGAAGCTGTGGATGTCCCAATCCTGGAAGTGCTCAAGGTCAAGCTGGAAGGGGCTCTGAGCAACCTGGTCTAGTGGAAAGCGCCCCTGTCCATGGTAGGGGGGTTGGAACAAGATGACCTTTAAAAGTCCCTCCTAGCCCAAACCATTCTATGTTACTTCCGGTTGCTGGAAGCAACTTTTTATTCAGAAGCTTTTTGTAATTGCTGAAGTCAGCAAAACACACTGAGACACACACAGCACCCACAGCTGTGTGTGACCAGGGAGCTAAAGGCGAAATCTCTACATTATTTCTACTGATTCCTGAGCTACTCAGTTTCCCTGCATACACAATTGCTTTTCCCCAGCAAAACCTGCAGCAGTAAATCCATTTTGCTCCGACCTGCAGAGGTGTAGACATTGCCCAGAAGGCATGGGAGTGCTGGAGCCCAGCCTGGGCACCTCAGGCCACCCCACAGCTGTGTTAGCACAGCACACGTGGTGACTGCCTGTTTAAAGCAGTCTTGCTTTCCAAATCAGATGCACATTTGCTTTTCTCTGAATAAAGGCAGAATAAGAGATGCTGACGTTCCTTTCAGATCAACTGTGCATTTTGAAATGGGATGAAACAGGCTTTTAGTGTCTCCTTTACATGCAGCTCACTATGTGTTTTCCAAGAGCACATTTGAGTTTTTACGCTTTCTGGCAACTGTAAATTTTACTCTTGCTGACAGCAGCAGTAAATGCTTTATGCAGAACAAAATCAGCGCTGTGAAAAGTTGAACTCTGTTTTCTTGCTCCATAAAATATCTCTTGGTGCTAATGCAAACAGAAAGCTTCTTTGCTATCAGGGAAAGGTGAGGAAACAGAGGTGCCAGCTTCCAGTAGACTGCATGCTATTGCTTTTAGTGGCATTTTACTGGCAATAAAAATGCTATTTTTCGTTGTAAAGTGTACTGTTGCTTTACTTAAAAATAATAATAATAAAAAAACTCTAATGCACCTGTGAAATAAAAGCTGCTCACAACAAACCTGGCACTTCTGAGAATTCCATTAGACACTTTTCTGCATCTACCAACCTCTATGTGCTAACTTTGTGTGTTTTCCTTTACAAGACCATCCAGTACATATTAATGTTAAGCCCCTGCTCCTCTGCAGTTTTTTATAGGAACAGGGATAGAGGGCTTATGTTTCTGAAGTGTGGGTAGTGTGGGTGACATCCCTGGGGACTGATGCCACTTTAGCTGAAATCAGTTACAGAATTCTTTTAGCCTTTGTACTGGAGAAAGATATTATCCTCTCTTGGATATGTCTGACCACTGTCATGATTACACAGCAAGAATGCCCACTGATTTTGGTAGAAGTGATGGAATAGAAGGGGCAATATTCATCGTACCATCAGAAAAAGGAAGAGTAACACAAGTGTTTGAATTCATAATCTAAATATGATCACACTTCCAAAAACTAGACTTTGTTTTTTACTTTCCTGCACTATAAATGCCCACATATTTAAATGCAAACACGTGGAATAAACCTCTTTGCTTTGGGGCAGAAAACACAAAAAAAAACCAAGAAAGAAGAGGAAGAAAAAAAACATAGGTAGATATTCAGCACTTCACAGGTCCAATGATAATTAATGACCTTCATAAACATCTAATGAAAAATGAATTTATGTCACTTAGCCAAATTTATTTCTGTTTGCATTCCATCCTTCTAGATTTTTTCAGTTTCCATATTGCTGAAAGGCACAAAAAAATCTCAAATTTATTCAAGCTGTTAGAAAAGAAATGCACATAGAACATTAAGTAGTTGCTCAAATGTTGCTGAGCAGTAAAATACTATGATAAAGTGGCAACTTGCTGTGTCTCTATTACTTCTTCAACACTAAAATTAATTTATGATCAGTCATCAATTCATTTACATGTCATTTTATGCTAAATCTATCGTTGCTGATGAATGCATATCCCTAGATCCATTAAGCTAGAGTAAAGTCTGTGCTTTATAATATGACCCTGCTAATTGTTGCATTACCATTTTTATGAGATACAAAAAGTAGCAGTTTCCTATTTTCTGAGCACATATTTAATCCATGAAGCACACTCTTCCTATTAAATGCAATCTGTCTAACTGCTTATAAAATAGAATCTTTTGCAATAGGTCTCCCTAAGCAAATCAATACAAATATTGAGCTCTGCCATGGTAAAATATGGTTCATGAAAATGATATTGTGCAGTTTTTGAGAATTATTCCATTTGTGCTCAGACACAGTGAATGAACATCTTTTTTTCCACACAGACAGTGATCAGTGAGTCTTTTAATCAGACCAAAACATGTCAAATAAGGGATATTCTTCCTTGCTGAGCTACACAATTTATAAAGATTTTTATAATTTAGATCTATATAATTCTATTGAAAAAAAAATTGCTACCCATTTGTTGAGGCACTGTTTACAAGAGTATCTCTCTGTTTATACCAGCTTGTATCAGTTAGGTAGAAGAGGTCTTGCTCTAATTTCCATGCTCAAACTCTTCCCTTGGTCAAAATGCACCAGGACTGAAGATACAACAGCTCTCACTACCAGCTTCACTGGTGCTGCAAGAAAAGGAGATAAGGAGAGGGCAAAGAAAACCCCCAAACCATAACAATTTGACCTGCAAAAAAACTAGGCTTGCTCTTAGTGATTTCAGTGAGGAGAAAATTAATTTCTTCTACAGTCATCATATGCAATTAATTAAGTCTATTAAAGTAGAATAATGCACCAGACTCTTTGCGGCCATTCATGCCATAACTCTGCACAGCAATTCATTACAAAGGCCAACATTAAACATAAGAGAACAAAAAAAACCTATTTCAATGTGTCTCTGAAAGCAAAAAATAAGTCTAAATAAATATGAATTAAAACTCAAGTGAGCAAAAAAAATTTTACCAGTGTTTTTTGGTTCTTTCTTTCAATTTTTTTCTTAACAGATCCAGTGACTCAATATCCTAACAAACCATACTGGGAATGAAGGAAAACCTTGGGTTTAATTTCATATTACATCCCACAAACATACAAATCTAAACCTTCCTCCTTGAGTTCTCTTTGTGATATCTGGAGAATATTAAGATACAGTTCCTGTGTACTCCTCCTTTCTTTTCACTTTATTATACACATCAACATTATGTCTCTGCCACCTGCAAAGAGAAAAGCTTAATAGTGCAGATTAAATCCTTGTCTGAATCTTCACTTAGCTGTGACTAAAACTCAAGGGCCTGGAAGACAACTTGACTTTTAAACAGTTTAAAGGAGCAGCACCGTGGTGTCAGAGGGATTCAGTAGTTTGTGCTTTGGCTCACGCAGTGCCAGGGCTTCCCCTGGGAGAATCCCACATTTGGCACTGCAGGAAATCCTTGTTCCCAGCTCAGCCATGAAGAACAAAGCCCCATTTCAGAGTGGGTATTTCTGAGGCATTGCTGAGGCTTGCTAACACCACAGGGTGAGGAACCTCGCCCTGCTCCCTCCACAGCAGCTCTGTTTGCTGGAAGTCTGGACCAAGGGATGTCAGTTCAGATTTCTCACAAACACTGAACTCCCCGGGCACTTCAGAATGAACAGAAATATTGCTTCATCTGGGTCAGCTGTTCTCATTTGCCTCCATTTCCAAATATGTTTGGAGAAGTGAAAACGTGATCTATAAATTCCTAGAAAGATGCTGGCTGAAGTCACCAAGGGCTCCGAAAAGAAGCAGCTTACATACTCTCAGCACAAGAAAGAACAATTTAGTTGTTCTACAGTATTTTAAAAGCAATCAAATTGAAGAATGAGAAACAGCTTGGGAACAACTGAAGCGATTTGCTATACACTCCTTAACACCATCAAATACAGCCTAGAAGAGTTAACAGAAACGGATAAACAAAAATTAAAATTCTCTTTTGAAAAGCAAAATTTGCCCAAGTATAATAGGCAATTTCTTTCCACTCTCATGAAAAAACTAAGCCAAATACAAACTATTCAAAAATCAAGGTTTTACCCATATATTGACTGAGGACAACAGAAATAATTTAGTTATTTGGAGATTATGCCATCTTACAGACTCTTTAGGCTAACACTCTGGGTGTATTTCTGTAAGACTATCATTCCTTAATGAAGTCAGTCTATATGTTGGCTAGGTGCTATAGGGGCAGTCTATAATTTTCCTTCCCTTCCAGCTGCACATTCCCTCCCTGCAGTGCCAGCACACATCTTGCCATGCAGTGAATCAGAGCAAGGAACAAATAGAGCTAGTAATTAAACAAGAAAAAGCAAAAGAAAAACCTTAATTTTCAGCTGCATGAGGCCACTTGAAGTTAGTGGTGGTGATGAGAGGAAGTGTATTTAGATCACCTTAAGTATACTCCCAGTCTACAATATCAAGTACTGCCCAATTTCTTCCAAACTATCAAGAAGCCTTTAACACTTCAGTAATTAGACATGTAATACTCCAAAAGTTAAACAAGATTTTAAAATATTATAACAAGTTTGAAAGTTATTCATAAAAGTATAAATTTTAATAAGCACTAAAGTTTCAAATTGGAGCAGGAATATAACTATTCCTTATTTGCTCTAGGAAGGGTGGTTCAAACTTCCCCATTAGGTGAAGATGCAAATGTGGAAACATTCATTTTCTGATTTACAGATCCATAAGCATTGCCATATTAATATATACCAAATGAAAAATGTACACCAACCTGCTTTTTTAAAAAATTTATTTATTGCTGTTCTACCAGTGCAAAACTCTTAGTGAATTGCTAACAGAAAGGCTTCTGAGCCACTAGTGAGATATGCAAAAATATGCAGAATTATAGCCTGAAGGAGATTACACTAGAAATTCAAGCAAAGTGAGTTAACATACTCATGCACTAAAAAGTTAACCTTCTCAATTCAGGGATTTAAACTCTATGGCCTTCAGTTGCATCTGGATTTCAAATCGCAGCAGCAGAGATACAATTCTTAAATCTTAATTAGATTGGCAAGCAATCTGGCTCTAGGGTGAAGGAAAACCTGGAAGGTGGGATTAAGCTACATACTATTTCAAGGAAAGGAAGAAAATACAGTATTGATGCTCCATCACTGTCATATTCCTGCAGTGTTTTCAGAATAGCAATCTTTAAGTATGAGTGCCCAGACTTTGGAACTGCAGAGGTCCAGACAAAGAAGGAATTCAGTGGTGCTATGGTAGGAAGCTGTTCTGAACAAGTCTCCCTTAAGGTAAAACCAGCAATCAGTGTTTGTCAGCTGAGATCAAAAACTGAACTAACACTGTGACACTTGGGGATATTTGGGTCTCCGCATACCTTCACATTATGGACACAGAACATTATATAGAGGCCCTGGTTCAAGCTAAAGAGAACGATACTGATGCTTACAAAAAGTACATGACATCCATATAAAATCTGTGTTTTTAAACAACAAAATCTTTCATTGCCTACATTTCACCAACAGCAATTTAATTCATTCAGATTCTGTGCATTAGTTTTTTACTGCAGGCCTTTCTAGGTCCCCTTTGATGATGATGATGTAGCTTTCCAAGGCATGCAAAGGACAGGAAGAAGTGAGGGAGGAAGGGTCAGAATTATTTAACAGATTTTCTAAAAGGAAACAATTACTAAACTCAGCAATACAAAGTATGTTCAAAATACACATTTTCCTATGTAAATGTTGCATTTACTCTAGAGTTGTGGCGATCTAGCTATACTTACACTGAAGTCTTTAACTTCCTTGTGTTCATCTGGGAAAGCATTTGCCCAGTAGAATAGCTAAAAGTGCTTTAAGATAGCATTTTTATGCTGCTCCTGACTTATGAAATATATATTGCTAAGCTGAGGTCTTCCTCCTCCTTTTTATGTAACTGCCTTGCTTCTCTAGTAGAATGAACCCTTCATGAAAGCTAGGATATAACTGAATTTTCTTTCAAGTCTTTAAAGCTTTTTAAAATTCATGAATTTCCTTATCATTTTGCAGCAAAGCAAAGTATTTACAAATCCTTCTTAAACTTTAGTGTTTAGTATTAACATTTTAAATGTTACAGAAACCGAGTGGAATAAATTTTCACTTAGCAAGTGCCCAAATGGTGATGTATCTTACTGTTAGTAACAAGATGGTGTCACTGAGTTTGGTTACCTGTCACAGAGCTGTCTAGATTGTCCATACTGGAGCCTGGAGTATGCTCTAGACCTCTTAGTGGCCTACTGATGTCTACAGCTTCTTCTTCAATATCATCCTCATCATCATCGTCATCTGGAACATCTGTTTCCAAATCTGAAATAAGGTTTCCAGATACATATCCTAGGGGAGGAACTGGAGCCTGAGGTTGTGTATTGCTTTGGATGTGCCTACACAAACAAAAAGGAAAAGTTATCAGAATGGATGAGACTTTATTCACGGTCAATAAAACACAAGCCTTACAAAAAGTCCTGAAGTAGATTTACAAAACGTGCTTGGTTAGGTCAAACTCAAGAAAAGCCAGTTCAGTTATTCACCACAGCTTCTAACACCAGAGTGCCTGCACACTTTCCAGTCTTAAATAAAAAGAATAAAGATGAAATCCTCTAGGATGGGGAGGGTCAGGATTGTCTTCCCACAGATGAAGAACAATAGACACAGAGGCTGCATAAATCAGGTAGGAAAGCCATGGAAAAGCACAATTCTGAATCCCAGCCTAGCATGTAAGTATCTCACCCAATATTGCCCCTTGCAAATCACACACTGAACCAAAGTTAAATCTCACTCCTTCCGCTCAAACAGATGCAGTGCCTGAAGCAAAAGAGGAGGAAATGGCCAGTAGGACAGAGAAAATTTTCAAGTCCAATTAACGCATCATCAGCGAGGCCTTTTAATTTTGCTTTATTCCAAGAAGTTTAATTGATTTAATTGCAGCAGTATTAGGGCATGCATGTGTGAAATTACTGCATGCAGCAATCACATAAAAAATAAAAAATAAAAAACAAGACAAAAAGGCACCCACAGGATAGCTGAATGGCCAAAGGCAAGCTGGGATTCAGAGTTTGAGAGCAAAAACACCATGAGCTTTCAGAGCAGCATTCCCCACAGCACAACAGGTACACAGCAAGCTGTGCCAGAGGAGCCAGGCATGACTGGCCTTGGCACAAGAGCATGTACCATGCTTGAAATGATAACTTAGGCATGTGGGAATCCTTGGGTGTCTCTACATGAGGTGCCATGACCTGATTTGAGTCGGCAGCACTCTGGATGGGATCCAGGATTCTGCTGGTCTCTTGCTTGGACATCAGTAAAACGGAAGAAATTACAATTGTCACCTGTTCGGCTCCCAGCTTTAATACATTTTCAGTGGAAACTCTGTGCTGAATTATTGCCTACATGAATGAATTCTCTTTATTCAATGACCTTTTTTTTTTCTTTTTTTTCCAATTTCATAATGTAAATCTATCAGATATGAGAAAGTCATGGTAAATGTTATGTACCACTGGTAACTTTCTCCACCTCAGCGTAGGTTTTAAGTTACTGCTTATTCTGAATCTAATTTCCAGAACAAGTGCTTCCTTTCTGACATACAACCCTCTTCTGATTAACAGTTATTGAACACTTTTCTGCCTGGACACCAGGTTTTTAGTGTTCTACACAGTGTTCAAAACACTGGGGCACTAAAGGGCACTACCATCTAACTAACCCTCAATAAACAGTGTGATTAGCTCCTAATCAAGCAAAATGCTTAAGTATATGTTTAATGGTAAGCTTGTGATAGAACAATTGAAGTCAATTTCTCATGTACTCATAGTTAAGCATATACTTAAGTGATTTGCTGGATCAAGGCCATAATGATTATGTACTTTTCCAGTAATCTCTAATGGGCTCTTTCTTAAATTCCTAGTTGGCTGATCTCTGTATTTCTCAGTTGCTACTCCCACAGAAACCCATCTGACAGGTCTCATTTTGCTGTTTAGTTTACCCCTGTCTCTACAATGGACAGGTTAACTTTGTGAAAAGAAGACTGAAAAAATACTCTTTCCCAGTCAAAACAATGGAGGGCTTTTTACTAACGTTGACTAGCATGATACAAATCCAGCCAAACAACAACAGTATGTTAAAAAATTCCATGTCATAAAAATCACTTGTATGTAAAAATCACCCTCAGCATTTAGCCCAATACCCAAAAGGTATGAAAAAAGGTTATGTCATTGTTTTGTTTTTTTCAGGGATTTTTTACAGGCGTGACCTTACACAAGAGCAACATTAAAACCTGCATAATCCTAAGCACATTATGAAAGTTCCCAATCAATTTTCATTTCTCCAAAAAGGGGGCAAGACCTTTCCTGCCAGCCGCACGAGGCTTTGGTGCAGAATCCCTGCCTGGACTGGTTTGGAGGGCGTAGGAAGGGTAACAGCTGCACAATGCAGCAGCCACTGCCTGTGCTGGCAGGGTGTGCATCTGTGTGCTGGCTCAGAAGGCAGCACCTTCAACAGGCCAGGTCTGGCTGCTGCCTGGGATTTGGGTGTGTCCCACAGGCAGGCTGGGCTCGGCGCCTGGCAGCGCGCTGCTGCAGCGGGACCCAGGTTCCCTGTTGATTGAGTGCAGATTGCAGACAAGCCCCGAGGCTTGCACGGTGTCCAGGGAAAACAGCTGGCTCTGGTTTGGCACCGCCTGCCTACCTGCCTGATGCATTTGTGGGAGCTCAGGCTGAATAGCTTGGTGGCTTTATTTACCAGGGAAGAAAGGCTGCTCCTCTGCTGGCAGCGTGCCATTCATAACCAGCTCTGCTCTGCTCCACTGAGAGTCTTGGGCTTTGTCTGGGTAGAAGAGTTTAAAAGGACAACTGCTGCTCAGGGAGCACCCAGGAAACAACTGACCTTCACCACATCCCCAGCCTGGTGCAGTTGACAAGTTCTTTTTCAGTCCCTGAAGATATTGCTTCTGTTTGTTTTGCAGGGGAAATGTTACTGTGGTATTTGCTTGTTCTCCCTTTATATAGGCATAAAGCACTCTGAAACACTAGATCCATCCTGTAAATACTAACAACTTGCTTTCTGCTGTTTCTGGGTTTTTCCTATGAAAATTCTCATAGTAGTTCAAAGTACAGAGATGCAAATACCTCATTCTCAAGTGACACAGTGTAAAACCTGCCACATTGCTATTTCAATTACAATATTATAATTATATTATATTCAATTACAATTATAATTATTTTTCATCAGGAATTCGGAATCATCTTATTTTTGAAAATCCTAAAAAATTCCTGTCTTCTGCTAGCCTGGAAAGAGCATTCTCACTGTATAAATGCTGTCAGGAGGTGGGTATTAACTACCTAGCTGAACATGTGCAAAATTTTTGAGGAATATTGTTTTTACATGTTTTTAGACAAAATTTAGCATATTACCAAGTATTCTGATTTAAAAAGCACATATGGATGTGTAAGGCCTTCCAAGTGTGGGTAGAGCTCTGCTTTTTCTTCTTCCATTTTACTTCTTTGGAAACATAATTGAAACATTGCTGAACACAGCCATTATTAACGTAAAAAAAGAAATGTATTGTTGTGGCTATTATTATTATAATTATTACTATTATCATTGTAATTATTATTATTACTATTATTACTTCGTTTCCCTGATCAGAGGTGACCCCTTCCAACATTTACCATGTCTGCTTTGCTATATCAAACTGGTAAGCCCTTGTTAACTCATCAAGGTGAGCTTGTAGCATTGGCTGCATCTCCTCTCGTGGGGAGGGCGTGAGGGTTGCAGTGGACTGTTGCCCAAAGGAGATGGCAGGAGATGAAGCTACTCCCCGGACAGGAGGCGTGGGGACACGATCATCATCTTCCTCAAGCTCATCCTCCATGCCCTGATGCAGGTAGGTCTGAACTGGCAAAGGTGGACACCAGCCATCACTGTCATATCTAAAATAAAAACCAGATAGACTTAGTGCATGTCAAAACTTATCTCTGCTGCATAGTAGAGGGTGTAGAGGGCATACAAGATTTCTGCTACAGTTGGAAACCTTGCACACAGTGTGAGTTCTAAAATCTAATGAAAATAGGGTCATAATTGCTTAGATAGTTCTTGTTGAGTCAGTTTTATTTTTTCCCACAACAGCTAAGCAACTTGAACGAGACATGCAACAGAAAAATTACTGACCCATTATCACATTCGTTAATGATGATTAGATAATGTTACACCACAATCAACAACAAGAATGAACTAACTCCCTTCCAAGATCATTAACGCAGGAGAATGAATATTGACCCGGACATGAAAATAGCAGCATTCTTAAAAGGTAGAGCAAGCTTTATGTAGTAGCACTTACATACGTAATTACTTCACAGAATCCCAGAAAAAGCTGAGTTGAAAGGGACCCACAAAGATCACCAAGTCCAACTCCTGGCCCTGCACAGCAGCATCCCCAAGGGTCACACCACAAGCCCAAGAGCATTATCCATTTACTTCCATCCTCCCCTTTACCTGTCTATAAATCTACCATTTGTTTCTGGTTTGGAGCTCAAATAAAAAAGCTACACTTTCCTCATAAATTCCAGCCTGCACATGAGTATCTCCTATGATGTGCAATACATCCATGTCACAGCAGCACTGACCCCAAGCATATGCTGTGTCACAGCACCAGCTGATAAGGTACATTAGCACACATGTTGACAGCTCTGCCAGCACCCCACCTCCTAACCAATCTGTACTAGGACTTACCTAGACAGTGCTGCATTTCTGAACACTTTCAACACACCTGCCCAAAGTAAATGGAAAGATTAACCACTAGGAGAATTATTGAATACCAAATTCTTCTCTCTTCAGACATAAAAGGTGTCCTTGGTAGGAGTTTGTGGTTTTTGTTGCCTTATACCAAAGGTGTAACGGGTGGTGCTAGAAACAAAAGCTTTATATTTTAATACCACTTCTTATTCAAGTTTTGCCAGTAAGTCAATTCTTTTCAGTCTCTGTACTCATCAGAGGACCCTTCAACTCAGTATCATCCTGGGATGCTGTCCCTTAGAGACTCTGGCATCATTCCAGGTGGATAGGCCTTAGTGGCTGTGGTCACTCCCTGTGCATTATCTCCCCAGAGTAATTCCCTAATCTGAACACAACTTCAGTTGTACGCAGCTTTGCTGACAATCACACCACTCAAATCTCAACTGTCTACTTTTCCATCTTCAAAACAAACAGTCAGGCATCAGTCCCTTGAGCATCAGCACACACTTCTTAACTCCTGGTGTATTCCAATACAAGTCAGGATACACAGCTGCTTTTTTTTTTTTTTTCCCAAAAAGCAACCTGACAACCACAAGCTCTCACAGCTCCTTCACTGTCAAACCATCACACACTCTAAAGACCATTTCCCAAGCATCATCCAAGTCACTTTATCTTCTTTCCACCTTCAAGGACTGCTGACAAGGTCCTTTTTTCTGCAATGCAGGCAGGCAATGCCTTGCGCTATACAGTTAATTTCTCAAACCAGCTTAAAAATACTCCTTTAAAGCCTCTGATTTGGAAGGAAGGATTTACCAATTTCCCAGAGAAAAATGAATTACTGTCAATTTTCTCAAGTGTGAAGCCAGGTTATAAAAAGGCTGGGAACACTGAGATGGAGAAGTTGCAAAACCTGTATTATGAACAGAACATTTACTTTCAGCAAAACCCAAAGATTTCTTAAATTAACTAAACTACTGTTTCCTTATTCAGAAGTCTGTAGTCTGTATTTAAATGCACAGATTCAGGAGAGCTAAAACAACCTGACTTAATCATCCAAAAGTCCATGGAGAATATGTCTGGTAATATACATTTGTATAAATGTAAATCTTTAGATATGTAGATAAAACCATAAATAGAGACGACACAAACACAGATGAGCACAGAAATGAAAATACAGGCTGCTTCTGAACATCTGGCTTCTAGGAGAGGTTGAGTGATTGATCATTACCATTTTCATAACACAGAGATTTAAAAAAATGTTACATGATACATACTCATCCTTAGCAAACAATTAAGATATGACCAGCTGTAATCCGTCTTTCCAAGCAATATTTACTCAGGACATTTGCAACCAAGGCTGAAGGGACCATCCTAAACCATGCTGCTAAAAATGTGCAGTGTAACAGTTCTCTCTCTCCCTTTTGCTCTCTCAACCTCATGCTTTGCTATAATGGCTCCTTTAAAAGGGACAGGGGAAAAAGACACTCCCTGGTGACTTTTCAATGATGAATAAACGAGCTTTGGATGTGCTCGCCTTCTGACCCTGCTCGCTTCAAATCCCCAAATGTTCAGCTTGATAGCAAAAAGCTTTTTTAGTAAAGAGGTTTCTTAGTGAAAAGTTTCTGCTCAAGCACCATATCTTAACCCAAATTTTGTTTGAAATGGAAAGCAGTCTAAGCCTGAAGTTCAGGACATTGAGATTCAAGATTTCAGGCACAAGAACCTTTGTTTTCTTAATGTAAGGTGTCTGAAAAGCCACTTTTCCTAACCTTCATTTTAGAGAAAAACAAATTAAAAAACCCCCCAAACCTACCAGACTACATAGTAACTAAATGTCTCATAAGTGATACAGTTATAGAAACATCTGGTACCAACACAGTGATTGCTGGCCACATCCCTGTTCTTTTCTGTTTTCTAAGTAAATCCAACGTAGTGAAAATGCAAATTTTTTCAAGTATACTTATTGAAATCTAAATGTCTTAACTTCATTAGTGACCTCTGATTCTAATTTCATTATAATTAAGACCCTAATAAGTTCTGGTTAACAAACATGAGTCTCTATTTTTCTAATGAGTTTTATTGTACTGTCAGCACTTCTATTCTATAGTAATCTTTTACTATTAAAAAGGCTGATTCATTACACTAATAGATTTGTTCCTTCCAAATAAAAAATAAAGGTGATAGATACAGGGCACATTCTGTAAAAACTGTGTTTCATTACACATACTGTTGCAACAAATGAAGCTTCTCTCCCTGGAACTCACCAGAACGGACTTTTGAATTAAAAGGTATTATTCCCTTTACTTTTCCTAAAGACAGACAGTAAGTACCAAATATATAGACATTCAGCAGCTAATATTCCATTTTGAGATGTAATCAATAGCAAGAAATAGAAATAGCAAAATAATAATATGCTGCCTTGACTGGTTTGGCTCAAGATCATGCATATTATTGGTGAAAAATCAAAGATAATGAGTAAGAAATTAGCATTTCTTTACTGTCAAGTTTACATAAAATCCAGCAAAATAATCTTCTCTGAAAAGGGTGGGAAGGGAAGCACATCAGTTTGGGAGCTACTATAGGAAAAGACAAACTTAATTAGAACAAACAGGCTCTTTACTGAGGTTAAACAGGAATCTAAGAGATCTCCAAAGCTACCACATTATATAACAGGGCTAGTTGGAGCAAGATACCCACTTTTCCTTCTGTATTTTATGGAAAAATGGAGGCAAATGTCAACCCTAGTGCCTCTGGGAAGAAGGTGGTACAGAAAACTGAGAGTATTTTTTCTGTGATAGTTTAAGTTAGGTTTGGGGGTTTTTTTTGGCTTTTTTTTTTTTTAATATCATTTGCATTGTGGATTATCTTTTGCAACTTAGAAGTCCACTAGTACTTATAAGGCCACTAGTAAGCAAAGCTAAGTGACTTTTTAAAGTTTTTTGGTGATAATCATGCCAATGAAACTCACATTTGAATTTAACTGTTATAGGAAGACATACAGAAAAACAAGTTTCTGTTTAGATGCTGACCTCCTTGTTTTATTGCTCTAAACATTCATATTTTGTATCATATTATGAGAATTTCATTGAAGTGTTCTGTTTTTCTGACTGGAAGTTCATTTTTCAGTTGTAATTCATAATATAGCTACATCTGCATGTAACTAATTCTAAAATTAAAACACTTTGATATTGTCACAGATAGAGTAAATCAAAACAAACCAAGAAGAACAAAATAGTTTAAAAAATGTGGCTTTTTTTTAACCCAGTATGTCCATGTTAAAGGCAACATAAGGAATGTAGTCTATAATTCTTTCCCTTTTAGCATGTTGAAAACCACAGACACAAGATCAACCCTTAAATACAGAAGGATCATTTGTATTGGAAAGCATCCTGAGAAAGTATGGGCATTGCAAATTCAGTCTTCATCAAAGGTAGTTGCAAATTACTGTAACTCCAGACTGAGATGCTAAGCCAAATCTTCACATTTTTTCTGTTTTTTGGTAAAATGCATGTTACAGAGTCTTCTACCACCACCGCTAATGAGACATTACCAAAAAACAGAGAAGAGTAATCCAAAACATAATCAGAGGAAAAGCTAAGTCTGAATGGTTGTGAACCTGGAGGCTGGTGATTACCTTCTCCTTAAATAACCAACGTTGTCTTGGTGACCAACATCATTTCTTCCAGCTAAATTAAAGATGCTTTATGCAACTGAGGAGTCAAGCCCTGTGTCACAAGGGATTTTTTATAAGGTATATCCATTTACCTTTAATGTTATTTCATTGTCCTGAAGAAAATCCAAGTGGTTTGCCTTCTGTTGTGCAATTGTTTTACTTAAATGGCTGCACATGTATTTTAAGGATATAAACTGATAAAGACAAAATTATTATAAGGTGAAACAATTTTAAATTTATTTTAGCCTCTTATAACAGCATACAGAAGACAATAATTATATGAACTTTTTGCCTTGAGATTTAAACAACACTCACAATCAGGAAGGTTATTCATTTTTCATTACTTTGAAATTCTAACTCTAATATAGCCTGAATGGGCCTTAACTTTAAAAAGAACTTCACTGACTAACACAGTCATTTATTGCTCACTTTAAGAGTCAAAGGAGTTGGTATAAACTGAAACAATATGGAATTTTTCTAATTTTAATTATGAAAATAGTAATGATCAAATCACACTTACAGTTGAGATAACACTTGAAATATTTTTATTCAGTAAATCTATTACAATATATTCTTAAAAATGTTTAATCCTTAGGAAATATTGATTAATCCATGTATTGAAACAGACAGAAATTCATCCCTGATAGAACAATTATTCTCAAAGGCTCCAACAGAGCTACCCACAGTAAACTATGTTTTTATATACCCTGATTTACCTCCAGAGTTTGATAACCTGGTATATCACATAATAACACTTTAAAAAAAACATTTCATAATCGTTGTCAGTGTAGGAAATGTCTCTTTCCTCTCATTCAGCACTTCTTGTGTGATTTTGTGTCCTTGAGAACAAGTTTGAGCTATGCAAAATTACGTGGAAGGTTCCAGAAACTTGAAAGTTGTTTGAATAATAACAAAAAAAGCCTATAATTAGCATGCCTTCCTCAACTGTGAAATTTCTTCTAAAAGCCGATGAGATTATTATCCATTGGTTGATCTTCAAAAATTAATCCAATTTGGTGGGGGGATTTTTTGTTCTGTTGGCTCTAATATTTTTAAACATCAAAGCAGTGAAAAAATGCACAGAGTCAGATTATGTCATCCTTACTCACTGTGAGTCCCATCAGCTGCATGCAATCCCAGAATTCAATTAAGCTACCTGTGAAGTGAGATACTTCTCAGCATGAGAAAGCATTGAAGCCCTACATGATGATGAAGCAAGGTCACTTGTTTCCATCTTCAGTCACTATCCAGAGGAGCTGTTCAAACATTCCTCCTCCATAGCCTCAAATAAGTCAACAGGATAAAGTATTCTCTTTTTTTTTTTTCAACAAAACAGAGTAATATTTTCATTTGCAAAATTAAAAAAAAAAAATAGAAAAGGACTCATTTCTGTAAACCAGAGATTTTTCTTCAAAAGAAAAAGAAAAAAAAAATTACCCTGCTTCTTGCTGATCCACCCCATAGTGCTCCAGCTCTGTGCCTGGAAGTGGCTGCACAGGAGGGGGTGGGAGGGGGACACTGGCCCAGGTTGAACCATTGTTTTTCTGGGGCTTGGTAGTATTTTTATTTTTCTTCTTTTTCCCTCCTTTGCCACCTGCAAATCCAAAAAAGAGAAATAAAATGTTAGAGCTATAATGTGGGAAAAGAAAGCCAGCTATTTACATTTCTTTGACAGAATTCTGATTCCAGAGCATATGTCCCAAAAAAGAAGACTTATTTATATCTCAGCAGAATCAGCATCAATGTGCTAATGCTGTCGTAAGTTTATAAGTAATAATAGAATGGTATGGGAAAATATTCCAAATATTTATCAAAAATCACTTTTTTTAAACCTCTGTACCACAGTAGTGCAGAAACAAGGAAAGACAGGTTTTCCTGTATAAGAAATATATTTCCTGATTTATTCATGTGCACTTTATAACTTCTTGAATTCCCTCTAAGATAAAATTATAACAGACCAGCAAATTATTTCAAATGTCAGAGTCCAGCATGATTACAACACAGTTTTGCATAATCACTTTCTGTGGAAAACACAGAGGTTAAGGACACCATCCAAAAAAATTGTCATTGGAATAAAGAACTTTCAAGGCAAGAGTAAAAAGAAAACAAAACAAAAACACCAAAAGAAACAGGGTTTTGTCGATAGGAAATTCCTAATTTCTGGTTTTTTTCAGAGCAGGAAGTAATTTGCAATGTTTTAGGACTGAGTGTTTCAAAGGATTCAAATATCTTGTGCCACTATGGAGAAGAGGTTCTATTTCTGATCTACAGCTCTAATGCATGAGGTAGAAATGAAGCGAGGAACATTTTGGTTAAACCCTCTGCTCTTCTCTTATTGTCCTTGCATCCACTTCTCCAGCTGAGACACTTCCATTTGTGGGAGAGTGATCTGGCAGAGAAAGCTCTCATCCCACTTGCTTTGCTTCTTTTATTTTGCCCTGACTTATTTTTCTTCTCAGGAATTCATTAAGAGGAAGAATGGCTCAACATTTCAAATCCCTTGACTGCTTGGGGAACCATCTATTTTCTTGAGTTTCGTTGTGGCTTTCAAATTCTTTGTTGGGTGGAGGAATGGTTTGCCAGATGCCTTTTCAGTGGGGTGCCCTGAGTGGGAGTGCTCTCTCATCCCTGGCCTGCTGTAGAAAGCACAGTCTAAACAATGTCACCCACTGACATCTCTTGATGATTTATAAGGATCAGCCAAAACAGCCCTCATATAAAAATGAATCAAGAAAGCCACAACTGACTGGTCAGGGAGGCAGGCATTGCCCTCATTGCCATGGCTCTAACTTTAGGCAGAGAGAAACACAGAACGAGGTGCAATTCTAGCAACAGAGACAAGCTCCTGTCACGGGACTTTTTTCTCTGAGAGACAGTGGCTTTCTTCTGTTACCTCCAAACATCAGCAGGATGTAAATAGGAACAAACAGCGAAGGAAGAAAAGGATGATTCTGTGACTCAGAAGTAGCCAAGACTTCCCTTCTCACCTCCTGTTGTGCCTGCTAGAGACAGGTAACAGGCCCAGCAATGTTTCTAATCGACCTGGCTGGAAGCACTTTGCTTTCCACTACTCAATTTCAGACCAGAGCTCTTCCTTCCTTGTTTTGGAGTATTCATAGTAAGTCCAGCCAAGATCCTGTCATTCACTATGTGTGAACTGAGCTGATATTACTTCTATTAGGATGGAAAACAGGCTCTTCCTTCCATTTGTAGCCTAGCAGAGAGGGCAGCTTTCTTGAAAAGGGAAAGAACATTTTCACCAGTGAAAAGAAACCCCAGTGACGATGGAGGTAGAGGAACAAATACATGAATCTTCTGGAGGGAGAATGAAGCTTTCAAAGCACAGGTAAGGAAAAAAAAAAAGTGGAGTTAGAAATAGGATCACTGAACAGTGCAAAGGAAGTGCGTTAATTTTAATTTGTGGGACATGGGGAAATTTTTTTAAAAGTCGGCAGTAGTAGGAGGTAACAAGAACTAAGGCAGGAGGGGCTGCTTTTGGAGAAAAGCACGTGCATGTGGTTTTTTTTTTGTTGCTGCAGGAGGATTTAAAGTAGGAATACACAGAGAAGGGAAATGCAAAGAACAACTTCACCTTAGAGATTAGTTGAGGTGGAGAGGAAGATTTTAGAAGTGTAGCATCTTGATAATCTTAGGAGACTGGTAAAATGTAGGTTGGACGTGTGGAGTGCTAGTATGGGAGTCACTTGGATTTTGGGGGTTTCCAAGAGAGAAATTAGAGATAATGGAGATATTAGAAGGAGTGAAGCAGAGAGACAAGGGACTTGTTTAGATGAAGAAAAAAAAGAGAACTCCAAGGTCATTGCTGGTAGGGAAAGCAGCCTACACAGTACAGTTGGGCAGGAGATTTCTCTTCTGTCCCCGTGGACAGAGTTACTCCAGTGTCAGACTGGTGGGACAGACACCGAACACATAAAGCCTGATTTGTGTTTGAAAATTGATGCACCAAAGCCTTGTTTCCCCATAGCAATGATGCTCGATGCTACAATGTCTCCTCACACTGAAATTCAATTATATTGTTTAAATCTCTAGGTGAATCGAGTGCTGAAGAAAGAACTTGCCAGTTGGGCTGCTGATCCTAGTACAGACATAATCTATACAAACTATTGCTACAAAATTTCCCTGCCTCATAAAGCAGTTGAGGTTTTAGCTATTTTCCATTCCACAGTGGGATAGGAATTCTCATGACATTCATGTAAGAGAGACAGAAACTTATTCAGAATAATAAGTAGTACTTGAAGTACTAACCAAGGAAGTGAGAGAACAAATCCCTGCTCGCCCTGATGGGAACTACGTAATCAAAGTTGGTCTCTGACTCCAGTGATGCTCTAATTATCAGACTATTTGAAGGTCTCCCCCCAGTTTCTCGTTTATTACAGACATAATTATCCTGTATCAAAGGCATAATTAGTGGGCAAGGGAGAGCAAAAAACTGACTGCAGTCCAATAATCTGACACTCATCTGAGCACTGGGGCGTTCAGTTGTGAGCTGCCTTGGTCACAACAAAAGTGCCCTGGCCATAGAAAGACTGACTATAACTCAAAGTTTCCTAGTGTCATCAGAAAATTCACTTCTGACTGAGAAACACTACACAGAATATGCTGCATTTGAAATATTTGATCAAAGTCCAGCTTTTGATCAATGGGCATTTTCCAGTGACACTTCCTATTTTCTGAGAAAATTCTTAGGCAGCCTTAGCTGTCAACATATCTAAAGTGTGATACAGCCCTCTGGTACCTGACACATATGTACCTCAGCACATCAATTTCTGCATTTTCATGCAGCCCAGGGAGCAAGCTGATTTCCAAAGCTAGTTGTCAATACATCTCACATGCAAGGAACAAGAATCTTTCTTGAAGTATTTCATGAACTCAGCTTCCAGATGCATCTCTCACAATGCCATAAGCCTATATTTTGGTCTCAGTCAAATCAGCTGGTGCTCCCCCTTGAGAACACAAGACTTACAAACACCTTTGGGTATTTGAGTCATGGGCCAATGATTATAGGCTTCTTATCTCAAGATTGAGTTTGAATAATCATTTAAATTGACATAAAGAAGGAATTTCTAGGTTTGGTCTGTTACTGGGAGGACTTCTCCAGCTTAAAGTGGAAATTCAAAAGGCTGTGGATATATTCTGAATATCAAAAGTAAATTCTTTCAGTCCTTTCACATTTCAGTTAGTTGAAATCACAGATTTTCATCTTAACTGTTGTCTTTTCAGTTTTTGTATTGACAGAAAAAAAAAGACAGCTATACATAACATAAGCAACAAGTAAGCAAAATAAAAGAAATCAAGAAAAAAAGGTGTGTTCAGATATAATCCACAACCACATGTACTATGATCATTTTCATCTGATGAAAATGCATCATGTTTCCAATAGAACATGCAGCACACACATAAAATTTACGTTGTGTTTGTATGCAGACTTGGCACAATTTGTTGAAACCCCAGTCACCTTTCAGGGCCCTACAACTATTTACAAGCTGCTTCACTGAGGAACAGCTTGTGGGAGTGGTGGGGGTCTGTTAACAACTCAACAAAAATAATAATCTCCTCATGAAGTTCAGTGTGGGGAGACCTATAAACTGAGGATGGATGCAGAAATACTTTTGCTCCATAGATGGTGTCAGGGAAAGGATGTGACAAGGCGAGGCTGGCAGCTGTGCTGACAAGCGCCACATGGACGGACTCTCCAGTTATCTCCGAGTAGGTCCTGCAAAAGGCTTTTTTGTTTCAGTAGAGTCCCTGTTTGCTGATGGGCAGGAACTCTCATGGTTATCCTCAGCTGGTGCCTGGGAGTCCTCTGCCTCCCTGGCGAGCCGCTCGCCAACACCCCTCCGTCCCTCGCTCCCCTGCGCACGGCGCCGGAACCAACCTGAGAGGCTGCCACTCCTTTCGGAGCTGTTGTGGGAGCTGGTGGTGCTGAAATCCTGTGACTGGTTGTGTGGCAATCTATTAGCCAGTCCCTCAGCCACCCGGTAGTCAGGGATGTAAAGCAAGGCTAAGGGTTAAACGGCAGAGGTCACAGTGGCATCGTGGGATTAGTCGGCAGCACAGCACATGCGACGCATGCAGTTAGCAAGGCGAGGGCAGATGGGGTGGGGTGGTGGGCTTGAACTTGGTTATTTTTAAAGGCACACCTACCCTAGACTAATGGAAGGCAGATGGCTTGGTAAGTAGCACAGGACAAAGAGCATTAAAAGCACAGTGCAATGTTATTTTGTGATCAGGTGAGGTTCAGCACGCATGCAAAGGTGTGCAAGCATTAGTTCAGGTCAACACGAACAGTGTCTCACAGAGCTAAAAAGAATTTTCTAATTCATGCACAGATAATACAGTACACAAAGCCAAGGGCTCTGGAAAATAAGAGCTGTAATTACCATTGTTGCCTTTGCCTTGGTCTGGGAGAGAGTAACCAAATCCCATGAGGTCATTTTTTTGCTGAATTGAGCTTTTCCACTGTGGATCTGGTAAATCGACAGCGAGCTCGTGGATGCTGTTGGAATGCAGGATCTGGGTGGTGGCATATGGCGTGGCCTGAGTTATTTGGCTGGAGCTGTTGTAGCTGGTTTTGGTGGTGAAGTCAATGCTGCTGTAAATGGCTCCATCAGAAAGCATGGTAGCAGTTTTATCTCCTTGCCCTGGCACTGGTGGCAGCACATCTGTGGAACAAAACAAATCACTGATGCACGGGAAGCCTGAAAGTACCAAGGCTTAAGCAGAGAAATAAATGTGTCATTTTGCACGTTTGCATTTCAGCTGAGACAGGTCCACAAGCCAGCGAAGGGAGGATGATGTACAACCATCGCCAAACTATCAGCAGCTGTGACAGGCCTACCACTTGTCCTTCACGTCTCGCTGCCTAAAACCATCTTTTTTTTTTTTTTTTTCCTCATACCTTCAACTGTGAAAGTGAAGTGTGGAATATTTCTCTACTGAAGAATGTTTTCAGTTGTTCACTCTATGTCAGAACCAATCAAACTGTCTGGGCTTCAGGAAAGTGATGAAAGGAGAGAATTTACAAGTAACAGAGGGAACTTGCCCAGCAAATATGTAGAAAAACTCTCAAAGTAATTTTTAAGGGCATCACCTTGATTTCCTTGAAGCTTTTTGCATCAGCTTATCTGATTTTCCTTTTGACATTAGCCAGTACATTTCTTCTTTTCAACAAAAGTAAAACCTGACAAAAGCAAGCTGTTCCTGATACGTGAAAGAAAATCTGATATTCTGAAGGGATTTAGGTGATTAGTCCCTCAAAATGACGAAGCAACGTTGATAATGCAGACAACTTGTTCAAAAACTCCAGTACATTTACCTGAAAACCATTACAGCACATTTAACTAAATATCTGCTGAATTTTCTCTATTTTGAATCCTATCCCATACTGCAATTTGTATCTTTAATCAGTTAGATTGGCAGTCTCTCTCCTTACTAAACACTGAAGTGACCTTTGCTGGTGGAATACTAGATCTAGAAACTGAGACTAGTGAAGTGTGAAGAATCTAATGATGACTGGCATGATGTCCCAAGGAGAACCACAGCTCAGCAGATAACCTTCCTTCCTGCTCTTTCAGAGGTCAAGATATCAAATGGTACTATTTTTACAATTTATTTAAATTCTGAAAAGTTGAATCAATTCCAGAACGTACTTCTTTAAAAAAATCCTTCATTTAATATGCCATTTTGTTTCTACAGCCAGATGGCAGACACAGGTTCCAACTGATAGATCATACTTGAGATAATGCATACTCCTATGGTGAGGATGTTCAGATCTCATTCCAGGGACCACAGCCATTTTTATGTACCTTAAGCCCTAGAAAGAAAAGATGATTCTTGCACCTAGTCATGGGTTTAAGATCAGTTCCAAACTCAGATGTGGGTTTTGTGCAACCTCAGGAAATACGTTTGTTCTCTCACTGACTCAAAGACTTATCCAGCAATGAGATGTGACACCACATCCATAAATACCATTTGGTATTTTTTTGTTTGCTTTCATTGTTTTTTTGGGGGTTTAGTTTTTTTCCTCCTGGGATTAACATTTAGATCACAGAACTATTTTGTTTTGCATTCAGGTGTGCTATAGTGAACATTCTGACATAACTCTAATAACATCTTCAGTCTCAGGGCAGCAAAATAATATTAACAATAAATCTGGCAACAGCAAATTCTCAGCAGAGACACTGCAGAGAGAGAGATTAAATTTGGGTCTATCAGCATGATTTGGTTTTGCATACAGCAGGGAAATGGGCACAATCAAGTATTTAAAAGATCTTAATTGCATTATACCTGCAGATAAATTGCAAGTGCAAAAAAGTTACAATGAATGCAAACTACAGCCCATATTTCAAAATCATGCTGTTACTATCTGCACATATGCAATGTGCTTTCCAGGGGCAGTACACAAACATAAATGCATCTATGTGCATATACAGCATGAGATGTGAGAGACAAGTGCAGTCCTTTCTTGCATTTCATCCACAACATGAACATTTGTCCTTTCCACAACTGGTTCCATCAAAGTATAATGGCTTGAAATTAGTAAATAAATTCTGTTGTTGATGTATAAAGCAAAGTACATCCAGCTCAACCTGTCTGTGTTTGATTTGAACACTCAAGGAAGTAAAAACTGGCAAAATTCTCATCTCTGAAGTACTCAGACATACATCTGTCTTTTAGAGCATATTTCTGGCAACTGAAGAGGTATCATCTCTGCACAGTCATTTTAAAATTGAGAACTATTCATAAACACACACTTAAAAGGGAAGTTGCATAGCTGCCCACCAGCCAAGGACTTTCAGTCATTCTTACTGATAAGCTGAGGTTCTCCAGACATTCTGGAAATTTTCAGTACAAGCATGAATTACTTTTTTGACCTCAGTGAAATGTGTACATTTAAGCAGCAAAGAACTATTAAGCAGAGATTTTACAAAGTGCCATAGTAACCTAGTAAAAGTCAAATGTGATTTTCCCAGCAAGTTGTCATAGCAAAAACACCACACTGTACATTTCAGACCAAACATGAAGATGCATTTCCCACTGAAGACTTTCCCCAAAACTCTCAAAAATCTGACTTTGGTTTGTAACTCTTGAGAATGATGAAATAGTGCTGAAATATTTGTGCAGAGAAGCTCTTTCTTGCTGCCTTGGAGATGCAATACCATTTTGTGTCCTTACATGACTCCAAGCCTAACCTGTGCTTCCCACTCAAAGCCTTACCCTCAAAGCCTATCTAGGACAGTGGATCTCACTCTTAAGGGAAATTTTAGGACTGCCTGCCTCAGCCTCTGAGTTTCCAGGGTGACTGATGCCACCTTACTCTCTTTAAAATTCTTACAGAACTTTAACGTTATAACAAACCTTTTAACCAGTAAAAGAGGCCCAACTTCTATCTATATATTTAATATTTCATCTCCACATGTTAAAATACTTCTAATCCATCTTTAATGCAGAAACATCTAATCTCAGCAGCTGAAACAGATAGGAATAATTGATCCCAAACCACCCAGAATAAAAGTTGTAGCTCAACTGCAAAGATCATGGGTGGAATTAAGCTGCTGAATTTCAAAATGTAACTATTGTATCTCTTGCATGAATTTGGACCTATGCCTCATACACATTGAGGCCAAAAATTTTAAAAAATGCTTCCAATTCCAGTTGTATAGAGCCAAATGCTAAAAAAAATGGTAATTTTTCTGTATTATGTGAGCTTAAGAAAAGATGGAAAAGTATTGAAGGGTTTTATTTTCCAGATATTCACAACAAAGAAGCTGGCAGAAATTCAGTTGCCTTGTAAATATTATCAAAAGTTTTGCTTACTTTTAAATATTTTTGACAAGGACTTTACAACATTTTTATACAGAACATAAATCTAGTGTGTTTTGTTGTAATTTTAAGTCACAGTAGTCAAACCACAGGCAAGAGGCTTTTCATGGGCATGTAAAACCAGGAAGAGGGATGGCCTTCAGAAGGAGATTCTGGTACAGTCCAAAACTGAATTCTTTTCATATTTACCAGTTTGATGGTTTTATAGATTTTTCTTGCATTTCAATGCACTTTTGATGTATAGGTTGTCTGGATTTTTATCTATGTCTTAAAAAATATTTATATACTCATTTCATCAGGAAGTCTTCTGACCAGCATGCAAAATTAGCTCTGTTATCACAGAAACCAAGGAAGTAACAGAGAGATGTGAATATGACTGACTTTTAAAAATCCAAATCTTACATCTTAAAACACCCATTTGAGTTAAATGTTTGAAAGGAAATAACCCCTCTAAAGATTCATCATTGTAACAACACATCTTTACCTCATTCCCCCAAAGGTGATCTCTCAAGTCAAAATGGAAACAAAGCTCTAAAAGATCTAAATAGTTCCCTTTTATGTATCTTTTCCTCCAAAGAAAAAGGAAGTTGCTTAAGACCTTTGAGGTTTTCTTCAGAGATTATGGTTGAGACTGAGAGCAGAGCCTCAGCAGGAAGAGGATGGGTAAGGTGACAGCAACAAGGAATATTTTTCCTGCATCTCCAGAATTGTCCTCTGCTCCTATGGACATCCTCCATCCCTGGCTATACTGCCCTGCATGGCACATTGCTCATCTCCACACAAAAGGGAATGAGGTTGAGACACAAACTCATTTCTTTTGACATCATAAGCAGACCCTGTCTCACCACTGTGGGACGAATTACAAACCAGACTTACATTTTAAAGAAGTAAAAAGAGACAAAGTGAAAGGAACATTTTAAAGTCAATTTTCAATCAAATCTAGAAAGAAAGAAACACATAGAAAGAACTTTAATGATAAAAATATTGTACAGTATTCATCATGGATGTTAACCAATGGAAGCCTATTTTAGAATATCGAGTGACTTAATAATAAGAAAACCTACCTCCACGACCAAAATTCCCAAGATCATTGGGTCCACTGGTGCTGTTATTTACTGGCAGACTTGTGGCAGGCCAAGAGTCTGCAAGCCAAGGATAACTGGGGTCACTGGCATTCAACAGACCTGGTCGACTGAAGCAGAATAAGAAAAAGAGATATACACACAAATATATATATATATATATAAAATTTTAATTACAATATCTGTGGGATAGGTAGTGATGGAAGAGGGCATATTACTGTTCTTCTAACACCATAGGTAACTAACAGTTTAGGAGACTTTAATTTATTTCAAATTACAACTGTGTACCCTTTGAAGATTTAAAGACCTTGAGCAGTTAATTAAGGTTATATACAAATCAACTTTGTCAGTAGAAGTGGGACCAGGCATCTGTGGTGACTCTGCCAGAATCCAAATGAACTCTGTTGTCTGTGTGAAACAGGAGCGAGGCAGCACCATCACGGGATCCTACGCCAGGGCTGAATGATAAATTACCACCTCAAGGGAGCCATCACTCAAACTGATTGCTCCATATCAGCCATTTCCAGGATTTTGGGCTACTATTTCTTCCTTCCCTTGCATCCCAAATGCACGCCTGTCATCCACAGGCTGGTAACTCTTTCTTTGAGCACTCTTGGATGGTTTAGAGGCAAACAGGTTTGAGGAGGATTAATGGAAAGTCCCCAGCTATCTCTGTGTGCCACTACTGCATGGTTTTTATATCCCTGTAACTCCCAGCTTTGAGAGCAGTGTTAAACAGGGAGCAGGGTGAAAGAGAAGGCACACTCAGGCCATAAGGCACTGTGTCTCTCTCTCCCCGGGACAAACAGAAATTCAGCAAGGCAGGTGGATAGTTTGTATTTGTGTTCAGCAGAGGAAACAAATCATTTGCTGCAGACACCCTTTCCTCCCGAATGAAAACAAAAAGCAGTTCTGCAGTTTTCCTGGGTTATTACAGCACTCATGAAGTTGGTGCAACATCTCCCATCATTGAGCATTACAGACCCCTGCCTGGAATGGTCCCTAAGAGAAACATCAGTTTCCTTGGAAACGGCAATAAGACAACCCAGCCGCATTCTTGCCACATCTACTCGCTCTCATTAGGCCTAATCTCTTTTTGCTAAAATATTGATTAAACAGGAGATTGGAAGTTATTACCAGGGCCTAATTACAATCTCCATATTGGCAAAGGGAAAATAGATGAGGATATATGGGCCTGTTATCAGCTTTTATCAATTTCAATTGAGTAGCCAAAGTTGTGGAATTCAGTCCTATCAATCTACAGCCTATTCATCATCCATGAATCATTTATTTTGTGATCGATTAAGTGTAATTGTTCACTCACAGCAATTTAGGGGGAGCCAATAAGGAGTCTTAAACAACAGCAACTTCATTTGCTAATGTCTAATTAATGCAATAAACATCCCAGTAACAAATGAACACATTCTTTGTGATATTTACTACTCATTTCTTCCAGGACATCTGGGAGATATGAAACATCTGGGCTTGCTTCTTCCAAAGTGCACAACAGATAGGTCATTAAACCTTGTGGTAAGCTACTTAACTCCTCCTAGTGCTATCAGTCTTCCCAATGATGGGATATGACCCAAGTGCATCACCTATAGCATTTTTCAGATCCCTTATTTTAAAAATAAACACAGTGAAAAGACCTTTATACAAGGAAACATACCTTCCATTGCTCATTAGTCCTCCATCTCCTCTTTGGAAGGTGACTGTGTTTTGGTTGGAAAACACAAAACAAACATACACATACACGCACACACATATAAGACATGGAAAAATCAATTAGTAATAATTAGAAGTAACAATTCAAACTGCTCAGTGTCTGAGGTCAGAGGTCTCTTGGCATCATCCCATAATAAAGTACAGAAATGACAAGAAGAGGCTCAAGCACATTGGGGCTACAGCTCATTTAGGATTTCACTGCACATTACTGATTGACACCACATTACTGATTGCTCTGTACCTTGCAAGGCAAAGCAGCCACCAGGGCAAAAGGCCTGAAATCACCACAGGCCCCTTCATATGACTTTGCATTGCAAGTCTGAGCCGTGTGATGAAATTGTTTTCTTGGCATGCTTCTGCTTCAGTACATAATGACATTGCACCAGTGAGTTAATAACATCATGTCGTAATGCAGTAGTATAATGTCACCACACAAACATGTCATTTCCCAGGACAAACACAAAGAAGTGGCGGCTCTGTTACAGCTGAAGGGATGGAAAAAAGCATCCAGCTGCACCTTTTGCATTAGAAGTACAGTTTAAGAACTAGCACCCACACATAAATGCACACATGCCAGTGTCACCAGGAAGAGAAAGTGTTTCCAGTCTTCCATCCATGGGGGATGCCAAGGACATAATCAAAGGGAGACAACTATTTTTATGTCTCCAGTCTTGGGTGTTTGACAAAAACCAGCCTCTCCCTTACCTATCTTATTAACAGGATTACGTTTCAGGGCAATATATGTAAACCCGCACAACTGGTGAGATGCTAATTGACAACATTTGATCTTTCTGAAACTCTGAAAAAATATGTTGAATCAAGGCCAACAGACTACTCTGGTTCTCAGTGGCAATATCGCATTATTTATTGTCAGGCATAGATAAGGCAGACTATTAAATTATACCAATGTACTGGACACCTGCACCCTTACAGGCCCCTGACTGGATGAGGGTTTGAATTTCAGCGAGGAATGGAAGAGTTCGACCAGCTTAATTTAAAATAGACCTTCATTTGGAAATACTATTTACCTTTGTAAGACATGGGCTCCCATCATGAAATTATAGCTCCCAGAGTATTTGCAAGATTTTCCAAGTATTAGTCCAAACTACACTAACTCAGGACTAGGCTTTCTATTATACACCATTCTAATCAGACAAAATTACTACAGCCAATAGAAATTCTGTGTTCATTAAAAAAAATAAGCAATGACATAAAGCCACTGGGAAAACTCTTCTGGTACCTTATAGAATCCTTGTTTCTTTATTAACTCCTAGGGTAATTTCACAGTGTACATTCAGCAAAGGGGACAAAACTGGCCCCTCTGGAAGCTCTTCTGGAAGAATAGTAGGGTGATTAATTACCCTTCACTGCACAGCAGACTAATACCAATATCAGAAAATCACTGCAGTCATATGTCACATCAAAATGGTTAATAGCTGAATTTTGAAAGGGTGTAATCAAACCAATTAATGAAAAGAAAATCAAAATGCAAGCGTGGAAAGTACTAAATAAAGGTCTGCTTTGAAAAACAAGACGTGGTAAAACACTGTGGGTAATTAATTTTAGAGGCAATGCTACTTTCATTCACGTGGTATCTAACAGGCTGTCAAATGACTACCACTCATTGCTTAAAAGTGAATAATCTGAAGTGCTGTGCATATCATATGTGATTATGCAAAGATACGGGTACTGCCTGGCTTTGTTTCCAAGAATCTTGGTCAAATGTACACTAGATGCTGTTCCCTTTCTCCTCCTCTCCTCCAAATTTAATACTTGATTTCTCCAACTTTCTGCATTTGTCAAAGTGACTAGAAATAAGGAAAATGAGAAACAAAGGCTCCTTTGATAACAATCTTTATAAATAAAGTTCACAGATCTAGGGGAATTGCAGTAAGACATATTTTCTGAAAACTGGTTGGATTAATGCTCTTGTTTAGACTGTCATCTACCAGAAATTATTTTGAAGTAATTTTGTTGCCACTTGTATAGTATGTACAGGTGTGTGAGCTTTTAAATGTGCATGTGATACGAATTTTAAAAAATCCCAACAATATTTGTCGTCTACAAAATATTTATATCCTTGTGTAAAGCAAAATCTGCAATCAAGGAGCTAGCAGGATATTTCAGTAATATTTTCCTGACACATTTTATTTTCTGTGTAGGCAGGTATGGAAAAACTCCCAGGCATGCCATGAGAACTGCATCAAGAAGACATAACATAGAAACCTCTTTGCTAGAGCCATAACTGCTGAAGGTTGGCTGTGGCATGGGAGATTGTTGAGAAAAAAACAAGGGTCACAGAATTTGCTCCTTTTTCTTCCATGTGTCCTGGTGGTAGGAACTTTTTCCTGGTTTTTTTGGTTTGGTTTTTTTTTTTTTTTTTAATTTCCTCTGTTAAATCATCTTATACTCCCCCACTATGCACATCATCTTTAGAAAAAAGGTTCAGTTTGCAGTGAAATTGATTTTTCTAAGGGAGACTGAGTCTGGTTTATGTGATGTGTATGGACCTAGGAAGGAAAACAGTTTTTTTTTTTTTTTTACTCTACACCCTGTACACCAATGAATGCATGGTTATAATCTCAATGAGAAAATAAACCAGAAAGCATTTTATTTATTTAATGTGCTTGGTGAAAAAGGCTTTGGAATATCAACTAAGCTTGCCAAAATTCCTCTTGAAGTGCAGCCATGTCACTGGGATGCTACAAAATCCCCCCATATTCCTGATGCCATCCATAAGTGGGCTACCTGAGGCTGGATAGAGAAGGTGCCTTTCTTTCAGCATCAATGTTGTGAAAGGCAAGACAGCTAACAACAGAAGATATGGTCAGGCTGCCAGAAAAAGCACTATGTTTATCATTCCTGCCATACATTTTGTCAGCACTTTTTCCTGCAGTTTGATTTCTGCAATTACAAAACAAGTCTAAACGCCTGAATAGGAGCATACTTAATGCAATGCAGGCTCGTAGATGTCACTGTAAAAATAAAACACACAGACAGCTGGCTTTATTCATCTTGCCTCCACTTCAAAAAGAAGCAGAGCAATTTCAAGGGGCAATGTAAGAGGAGGAAGGGAAGGATGTCCCTATCACTGACCCACCCATATTCCTTGCTTTTTATCACCAAGGAAGCAAAAAAGCTCTTTCAGCAGTCTTTGCATCTGATACCTGTTCTTAGAAAGGCTGAAGACCTGCAGGGATGAGATTGGTTTTCAAAAGAAGATGAAAAAATAACCTCTGCATAGAGAGATTTTGAAGGAATCCCCACCAGCTTATACTTCAAGGACTGCAAAAATGCAGAAATATAATCCAAAGTGCATTTTAAATGCATAAATATTTCAGGAAATTATATTGTATATATTTGTATGAAAAACAGCATATGTTAAGGAGCTTTTCACATGCTTTTTATTACACATATAAGGAGGCACCAAAACCATTTACTAATATTATCTGACAAGGTTAAACTTAATCTTCATGCCTGCTAGAACTGAAAAAATATGAATGTATAGTAAGTTGACATTCTGAGGCAAGGAAGCTTTAGAAAGCTTTCTGTATGCCTATCTCTAGTAGGCCACATTTTTCTACTGCAAATGAAAACTTTAATGTTGCCAGCCAAGTCTCATTCCTTTTACTGATAAGCTGTTCCTCAAATATGAATGTAGATTAATCCTCTTTTAATAAGCATTAACTCAGAACAGATAATCAGCACATAAAAATTCCATCAAATCTTCTGTCTACCTTTGGATGATTCTGTCATATAGTTTATCCTCATTTAACAGTTTCAGGAGTTGCACATAAAATGTGTAACGTTCCATGATTCTCTATCTATTTTTAATTTGTTTTCTATTTACTGGGTTTCATAAAATCTTTAATCCCAAGGAGCACTAGTCACTAAATAAGCTTACCTACTCATAAATTAAAATACATATTTACTTTTTTTGCATGACTGATGGCCCAGACACTTGAAAACACCTGAATATTCTGGTGAGTGGGTACTGGCACAACAAGTTTGAGAGCACAGGCAAGATAAGCAGATAAATGAAATTTCTCTTTTTTTTTCCCTAAAACTATGCCTTTTCACAGAAATTTGAAAAAATAATTGCAACTTCTAGCATAAACTAAACAGATTCTGTTCTGTTACTGTAATGCAGTATTGAAATAATCCGTTACACAATAAGTGGTCAGATATCTCTATTGTACCATATATCTTTGTATCATGGAAGCTTATGGTGCATGTTTATATCTAGGCAATCTGAGTAAAGGGTAAATGTAAATAAAACTCCAAAAAACAAACAAACAAAAAAAAACCCAACAAAAAACTCCAAGCAAACAAAACGACCCAAACAAAAAACACCAAATAAACAAACCCCAAACAGTGCAGCAGGACTTCAGTTTTCACAAAAACAAAAGTGAAACCAACCCACCCTTTATATTACAGGAGAGATGGTTGAAAAGGACAACAGTTGTTTTTATTGTCCCTGTGCCAGAGTTGGTTTTGCTGAGAATATATCATGCTCACAAAAATGCACAGTCCTTGTACAGCTGCAGATGATGACACTACTACTAACCAACAGTAATCTAACACACATATTAGTTAAATTTTATGTTTTGTAGCACTGATATTACTGAGAATCAAGGCCTGGAGACTCATGGTGGAAAGGGAAGTGGAAGAACAGCGATATACAGAATTGTGGCTCAGTAACTACTGGAGTCAGTACAACTGAAAATAACTAAAAAGATTTAGCTGTGATTATCAGTGTCACTTTACTTGTGACCATCTGAGCCATATGAAAATGTTAACAAAGACAGAAATCTAAAAGTATGTAACTCAATCAGTTATTCTTCCCTGACACAAATTGTTACAACCTGCCTGACATTTGCTGTTTGCTCTTCTCCCACATGTGTTACAGTGGTTTAGTCACAAAGCAGAAATTGTAGATCTTAGGAGCCTAATAACAGAATACAAATAACAAGTGGTCCAAGTGAGTGACCCATAATCTGCAAATGACCCAAAAGAACATTTTTAGCAAGTAATTATAAAACTGCACCGATTTGGAATTTTAAACAACTATTTTTAGTGTTCTATGTTCTACCCACAGGAACATACAGATGAAGAAAAATAAAACAAAAAAATATTCACATCAGAGACAACAGGGGATTTTTTTCTGAGTGTGAAATAAAGTAGATGATTGTTATACTAATAGATTCAATTCTCTACCACACTTAAATCTGTATGATCTGCAACTCTCTGAAGGAAGAATTTAAAGCAGATGTCAGAACAAAAAGTGTGTACCTTCTAAAATCTGAGTATATTAGGACAAATTCCTCTTTATGAAGTAAAACTTCACTGACAGCTGTCTCTGATGAGATTCTGAAAGCTACATACCACTGTCTAAATAATTGTATCTAAACCCAAACTGTTTATGAATCATAACTTTGAAGGGAACAACATACAGTTGTGAGTGTCAAACCTCCACAAGTATAGGTATGTCTTTCTAAAAGATATTATCAAGGGCAAATTCAAATATTAGAGAATTAACAAAGTTCGTTTTGGAACTCTGGGTCTAAAGATAAGAAACATGCACTATGTTCTGTCATAAAATCTAAAATTTTTAAAATTAAAATAATTTTTGGACTCAACTACTGGAGGACTTAGGTTCTCAATTCCTCTAAAAGTTATTATAAGCCAGGAAATAAAGTAGTTCCACAAAGTCCACAAGATGTCAAAACTGCTTTTAAAAGAGAACATTTTTGGCAGTCCCTCTGATATATCCCAATTGCCCAGCACATGTGGATCAACAGCAAGAAATCATGCTCAGACCCTGAGGCTCCAGCACAACCCTGAGTCATGCCAACGCATGCTACAAACACAATGGTGAAAATGCACCACAGTTCAAGACAGCTGACAGTGGCATAGTCATAGGAACCAAATGCAAAGATGTATTATGTAATTCTGGAAAAAAACCTATGTTGTGTCTCAAAGAAAAGGCAGTAAAGTGTTTAGGGTGGGATGTGTTGCGCCATAGCTTACAGTAACCTGACCAAATCTGCCTGGAAGCTTGGGGAGCAATCCTGACTCCTACAGAGCTTTTCCACAAGGAGATTTCTCCCTCAGAATGTCATGGGCTTCTGAGGCACACATCAACACCTTTGGTCATCTGCTCCTTCCTGCAAAGCTGAACACAAGCTGTGGCTGAAGACAAGCAAGAGAGAGAAAGCAGCTACTGAACATGAGAGGACAGCTCTGGTAAAGGCAACTGAGGGGCCAAACTACACCCATAAAACTCGACAGACTTCTGCTGGAAAGCGCTGAGATTTATCAGCCTTTAACACTGTAACGCTGAAGTACAATTATTTTTGAGTTTCTAAATCTCGAGATTAAGTATGAGAGCAGAAGCTAATTGTTTGTATTAATTATTACTATTAATTGCATAGTCTAAATTTCCTGACTATCCAAATGTTGAATGAAGTGTTTGCAACCTGCTGTTTCAGCCACTCTTCACTTATTCTTCACGTGTCTTTAATCACACTTATGATTATAGTCTACTGCATGCTATCTTTTAAAAGATAAGAAAAATAGGATACCAGCTCTGAGCTGGATAGTAAGAGAAAAACCCCAAATGTTTCAATTTCAAAAACCCTGTGAAGTCAATGAATGCAGCAGTTAGGGACTACACTGCTTGTAGGTTTGATCACCTCACAGTAAGGCGAACATATAATTAACTGAGAGCTAAAGTAGAAGAAAGTTCCATTTCTCCACTTGAATCTGCTAAACTGTTTGAGCTTTAAAATCAAAATGCAGTTACATATGAATAATGCTTGTTTATGTTAAGTTAGTTCAAGCATCTGGTCCTGAAAATTACTTTCAAAACTGCATTTCAGAGAGTTAGATGAGTTAAGTAGCCAGATTTATAGTGACAGAGACATTAATGATAGTAGATTTTACTTTTCCCTGGAATCAGGAGGAAAATGAATGCTACATTTTTATCACAGATAGGCAGCCAGAGTGTTTCTCCTTGTACTTGGTTTGGATTCTCCATATCTCACTTGTTCATAAACACTTTGATAGCTAATGCTTGAAATGATGTGTTGGTGAGGTAAGAGACAGACTAATGGACAGTACCTGCAGGGGTGAAGGTGAAGGACTGAACTGCAAAACAAGAAAGCAAACACATTGTGAGTTACACACCCTGACAAAAAGCACTAATTGCGGGGCACGAGGTTCCTCTGGAAATTACTCAGTTGGGGTTGAATATCATAAGCAGGACATAACAGCTGAACTTAAAGCACCAACCAGCCAGCAGCCAATGAGAAATGATGGTTGGAAAGACGAGCAGTGAATTTTGACAGTCACATTTGAAGACTCTGTGCAGACATGCTGCTCTCCAAGTCATAAACATCAGGATGAACTTTGAAGCATGATCTGTTATCTATTTTCCTTGCTGAAAGCATACACAATTTCATGATGCAATGTTCACATCACACTTAGATGCAGCAAATGCCATGAGAAGGAATGAGTTGCACGAGACACGCTGTTTACAACTATTTACAGGTACACTCTTCAAGTTATAACAGACTGTTCTCATTGTCCCTCACCCCAGTATGCTAACTCACATACAGGACTAACAGTTCTCCTTTAAAAAAAAAAACATCTAGTCATATCTTGTGTCCCAAGATTTAGGTAGGACTGCTTCCTAAGAGAAATAACAGCACAGCTGTCTCTAGTATGAAAAAAACCCCTTGGGATCTAGAATGATATTTCACATCAGCATATGTATAAATGTGTGAGACACATATTAATTTATCAGTTAAACCATCCCACCTCTCAGAGAGTAAAAGTTACTGCCATTCATGGAAAGGAAAAAACCACCTTGGAAAAAAGCACAACCTATGAATGAGAGAGATCATGTGGTGACACAAAATGAGGTTCCACAAAAACCAAGAAGGTCCAAAAGCCACTGGTCTCACCTTCCTCTCTTTCTACTGCTCATCTGATATCTTCTTGTCCTTTCACTAAGCCACCAGAAAAAAAATTCAGCAGGAATAATTGAAAACCAACATGGATTAGTTTCCTGCTGATTTAGTGAGCCTGGTCAGGATACTGAAGAGTCTGACTATGGCTGAGCTGAACTGGGAACAGTTTGGATGCGACTGTGGGTTTTTGGCAAGTTGTTGCTCAGCCATTTAGGGAACCTGAGCCCTTGGTTTCCCATTTGATAACTTGTAAATAGAAGGATACTTGTGTAAATTTAGTGTGATATAATGTCAAGATGAAATATGTTCTGTTCTCAACTGGGTAAATGTTTTTTCTTTTTAAGTGTTAATAAGAACTACAAGAGAACCTACTGCAATATCTGAAAAACTGGGGTTTTTTGTGTGTTAAATTAGGCTTCACAGTAACCCATTTTATGACAGTTCACCTGATTTCCCAAAAATTCGTAAGAATCCTGAAAACAAAATAATACACAAAACAAAGGCTGGGGAAAGATGAACATATTTTCATTTGGCAAGTGTATTATATTTTCCAAACGTAGTTTTCAAAAACTAATTTATAACTGGAACAAACATTTAATGAAAGAGAATATTCCAAGGTGTTCTGCCTACAAGACAAAACTGTTTATGGCATCTGCCTTAAGTAAATTTTGACCACACTTCTCTTTCTAATACATCACTCTTCCAGCTACAGACATGAAGTCACTGATTAAGTACCTTCATTTATTTGCCATGCACATGGCTTCAGAGACATGGAAATGCAGAGGAATGAAGAAGAAGACAAAAACTTTAATTTTCCTAGTAAAGGTCTAGTCTAACTCATATTTGAGGATACAAATGATGCTGCGCTGCCAACAGAGTGCCTTCTGAGCAAGGGGCAAGAGGAACAGTTAATCCTCTTTTTACTTTTTTTAATGCTAGATGTGCTGGAGATGTAAAATCACTGCCTCATGACAATGATGAAATGTGGTACTGAGCGATGCATTTAAAGCTTTTCATACACCAGCAATTTCACAGCATACATTTAAAACAAGCACACAGAAGTCACCCAGGATGCTTCTGCTGTAAGTCCAATGTGGCTTTTAGGTAGGTTTAGTAGCCCCTGTTCTTTCTAAGATAGCACCTGCTGAGATGGCAATAAGGTCACTGCTCTTACCAGCATAATTGCTGAGCCCCTTCCTCTTCTTTCTTCGCCAGTACAGCCAGATGCTGAAACCCATGAGAATGACCCAGCATGCACCACCAATGCCAGCTATGAAGGCAGGCTGCTTGACCACATCAGTGATTTGCTCAGTTATGCTGTTGTTATTTTCGGTGATGACAACTTCGTTACGACCTCCTGCACGAGAGAAATTGAACAGAACGTGGTTATTCTGGATTCCACACAGTGGAACCAGTACCACAAATTAAAAGCTTTTAAAGAATAGTAGTGGGTCTTAAAAGAATTACCCACGTAGAAGAACTTTAAGAAGTAGCAATGCACATCACAATCTGTGTTCCTAGAGCAAATCCACAGCCATTTGGCAGATACAGATTTGCAAAGATAGGCCTATAGCACACTCCAAAGTAATCTAACAGATACCAACCCAAAGCTTTTTTCTTTAACAATAAACATATTTGTTAGTTTGTTTTTCCACAATTGTAGACAGAATACAATAATGAGAAAATGGATCACAGGAAACTAATAAAAAAATAAATCAAGCAATCAATAAATAGCTTTTTCCAAACAAGTAATCCAAATAAAATTATGCTACAAGACCAGAAAAAGGCTAAAAATTCATACTCAACCCTGAATGCTAGCTTCCAAATTTGACATAAACAATAAAATAAATGCACTTTCCCCTGGGGCAAGGATACATTTTCCAGCAATTACTTCTAGGGGAAAACAGCTCATACAAATTCTAGGTGTACCATCTTTGACACAAAGCAGAAAATTACACAGTTAACTGCAAACAATCACAGCAACAGATGCTATTTTTTTCACCCAGAATATGCATATAAATTCTTAATATCAACCTACAAGACATAATTATTACTTGGAATACCAATTAAATCGACATGCATCAAATAATTACTATATAGGATCTTAAATTGTATATTACAGTAGAAAACTGTAAACTCCATTAGATGCTCCCATTGTTTTTTGCCCCTCTTTCTCTAAAAGGGAACTTTGCTAAAAGAAAAAGCTTGGCATTTGGCCTGAAATCAAATGCTCATAAAAATCTGAATGGAAATCCAGGAAACGCTAAAGCATACAGTTTTACGGCCAGCACTTTCAAATTGTCAAAAATAGTTTAAAAATTAGGAAATGCAGAACATATTTTTCTTAAAAAATCCCCCAAATTTTATTCTAGATATATTTTAAATAAACTGCCCACATCTGCAGTTTTGAAATTTGTGAAAGATTATCCACCATTTCCGGTAAAAGCATTTATATAGCTCAATCCTTGAAATGTTTATGCAATATTACCAGAAGCCTGTATGCATGCTGAAAAGCTGCAAGAGTAGCTACTCTCTTGTGACAAAGAAGATGCAAACAATATGATTCTCAATTATGAGAGTCTTCATCACACATAAAGGTAGCTGAACATTGCAGTGAAACACTGAAATGGTCACTGAGAGGAAATTACTAGAAGTATGGTATCATTATGCCATGCTGTGAAAAGATACATATTCCTTTTTTATAATTCAACAATGGTTAGATTAACTTCTTCCAACAGAGCAGCTCGCTGGTTTCAGCCTAAAGCCAGCACTCAGGGTCTCTGGATGAAGCAAATCTGAGAAGTCTGACACTTCCAGTCCCATTTCCACAGACACCTCTTTGCAGGTGACCTGGAGTTCACACAGCCATGTTTTATAAAAGGGATCCTTTGAGAAGGTCCCTCTGGGATTGCCTCTGCCCAAGATGCAGCTTCAGTGGTGCTCAGAGCTGGGCTGGGTTAATTGGGAAGAAACACAGAGCCCTGCATGCCATTGTTATCACACTGCTGATGACCCCAGTGAGCTTATTGGGCTTCCTCTCTTTCAGCACCACGTCAATATTTTGTACTGATGACTGTCTGCTTTTGCAGTCAGACTGTGGAAGCTGTGCTAGAGCTTGGCTTGCTTTCAGTCATTCTGGGAAAGGAACAAAACAGGCCCCCAGTAAGCAGAATAGGTCCCACAGATGCACAAAAAGTGCACCAGTACTGGTGTCATGCACCAGTCTATACTGGCCATGCTGGGAAACTTTACCAGCATCAGGCTCCAGGAGCTGCAGCTGTCGTTTGCATTACTTCCATCCTTTGTCTTGCCACTGACAAAGGCCCAATGGCTTCCCAGCCTGATTCATTTTGTGAGAATGAAACTGAGTGAGCACCTGCGGCAAGGAAATAAAGCGGGCAGAAGTGGCTGCTCTATCTGATTTTCCATGTTTTTTTCAGACTATGGATCCAATCCATAGGTGCACCCCAGTGCTGAAAGAGGAAGGGCTGACAGTAAAACTAATAGAAAGGGGCTCTCAATGGCATGCTCTTCCAGACACAAAATCGATTTTCTAGTAGAAATCAGCATAAGAGTTGGAGTTTCTCTAATTACCATTAACTTGCAGTTAATTTCTGTGCCCTTTGGAGGAGAGGCCAAAGCAGCAGGACAGTGAGGAAACAGGCAGTCTTGGCACTGCTTCAGACACAGCCATGCTACCAAGGAGAAGAGCAGGCAGGTAAGTGCTGTGGAGAGACTAGCTTTGGGTGTGGATACTCCTGGATTCAAGAACGAGTTCTTTTCACTAAAGCCTCCAAAACCATTGGAGGATCCTGTCTTCTCTAAGACCAGAAAACAGTCTTTTGAAAATGGAGGATGTGAGAGCAAACTGCAAAGAGCCTGGGAGAGTTTTCAGTGATCGCTAAAACCTCTGCTTCTCTTCTAGGACAAGAAACACTCTGTCTCCAAATTACCTTCTAAAGTTTGCAGTCTGGCTGTTTGCTCTTACCGTTCTGTGCCTAGCAGTTACAACTGCAAAAGTAATAATTCGTTCAAATGTCAAAAAAACGTATGTTTTGTGAATTTGGTGATGGAAAAATAAATGGAGACAGACGAATGTTACCCACTGACTTTTGATAAAATTAATATAATTGCTGGGGGCTGGGGAAACAAACATTATTAGTCTTGTACTTCTTTATATAATATTTAAGCAGAAGTAATAAATATGTCATCCAAGGTACCAGTGTACTATTTCATGTACTGCAGGTGGTTCTGTAACAATGCTGTCAGTTCAACTAATTAGAGCATAGACAAGGGAAGTGTGCGACCTGTAACGCTCCATTGTTCCTGAAGACAAAAACATAATGAAATATAATGTCTTCCTCCCATTGGAGAGTAATGAAGAACAAAACTAATTTGTCGAACCAAAAATTAATTAGACACATCAGATTCGATTGTACCTATTACTGTGAAAGTTTGCAGCTGTTCCTCATATTATTATGCCAATGATGGAATGTAAGAGGGACCAGGCCAACTGATGAAGAGAAATAATAGCTACAGCATTAACCAGCATTGCCCTTATCTCCAATTTTACTTCGCTTTTCCAAGTGAATGTTTTTAGCATATCATTAGTGATCATAAAAGTTTTATTCCTGATTCTCTTTGAGTCTTCCATAAAATTTTTCAACATCCTATTTCAAGTATAGGCACAAGACTCCTCTAACAGTGAGACAATTTCTAACTAAAGGAATAATATATTTCCTACTGCTTCCTATTCTCCTGTTTTTGTTTCTGGATTGTCACAGGTCTGTTATCTAAAATTACTCTGGGAGGCCAGTAGTTGATGATCCACCATGAAAGCCAGTTATTTTCAGAAACACCCCCCACCCCGAAACATTTCTGGAAGAATGAATCCTGTATTTAAAAAGAACATCTCTTTTTTATACACTCTACTTTGGATTTCATGACTATTAAAAGTTTTTACTGCTTAGAAAGACAGCTTAACTCTCCTGCACCACTGACCTGCTCTCCATAATTCAGCATTTTTGGAGTTGTTCATTCTGTTTGCAAGTTGTTAAATGGTATAGATATGCACCAAACCATACAGAATTCTATTATAATATAATAACTCAATAATGCTTTCCCATTCACTATGATGTTTTGAGGTTTATTCATTAGCTCATTTTAAACCCATGTAACCAGGTTTCTGGGTTTTTTAAATTTACTCAAAAAACTATTTACATATTTTATGATTTTGATTCCCATTCAAATATTGGATGGTGCCAACTCAAGTTTTTCAGGAATGGTATCACTTAAACACTGTTACAGTTATCAAGCAAATTTATACTCTGAGGAATAACTGCTAGCAATTCATAATCAAAAGCAAAATTGGACTTAAAGAAAAGGGAGATACAGACCAATATGTAATAAACACATCCAGCTTCAGGCTCCCAAAAGAGAAACAGAAATGACAACAGAAACATAACCCAAACAGAAACTACTCTCCATTACTTTTCATACAAATGACTCTTAAATGTGTGAAGGTGTCACCAGACAAACTTGTAGAAGCAGACATTCTGGGATCATTTAAGGAACAGAGAAATATCACTAAGAACTCTGGGAATCATCCAGCAAAGACCTTTGGTGCAAGTATAACTCACAACACATTAAGTGATGTACTTAAAATGCAACACACTTATTGTGCTTTGCTGGAATAAGAGCAGTGTATTTCCTGCCTAGTTAGATGGACCCCTTAGTGAAATAAGGAAAAAAAAAAAAAAAGGCCCTGGCTTTCTTGCATTTTCAAAAATCAATTTTTTGTTTTCACTTCTAGGTATCTTTTTTCCCTCTTTTCTTTGGTATTTCTGTGGCTGACTTTTCTAAACCAAGTGCTACCTTCAAATCCACTCTTGTATTTCTGTCTCCAGTGCAACTTCAAAGCTGAAGTATCTTAGCTTCTGTTTTATGAATGGGAAACCTGAATATCAGTAAACATTTAAGCAATGCTTATGGGATGTCCTCTTCTAAGGGTCTACACATAATAGACTAGTCCATATTTGGGACAGCGTATTGACAACATTTTCTAGAAAGAAAATATTTAGTAACAACAGAAGTCCCCAAACAAAGTCCATTTAAGTAATAACTAAGTTAGATCACACAGATAAAGGCAACAAAATTCCTGTATTGTGCACTCCAAAGAGGTGCTGCTTTGCACAGCTCATTTCAGGTTTGCTAAACATTATTACTTCTAGTCTTCCATATTTTTCCTGCCTTTTTATTTTATACTCAGAAAAAATTTCAGAAGAAACAAATCTGTGTTTTCCTCAGGTCAGGAAATTAGTTCTGCATGGAGGCCACTACCAAGAAACAACTATTTCAAAGGCTGGGATGATAATGCTACCTTTGCTCTCTAATTGGTCTAGAAACCACTTTTTCTTTGACAAAGGAGGCTTGTCTTCTTGGGATACCTGAGAAACACTGACTTTAGACATCCAGAAAACAATGGTAAATAGTGCCTTAGGCACCAGTGGAATGAGTAAGGCAATATTCCAGCCATCTTAACAGAAGGAAAAGGGACATCAGGCTGTTTGCTCCACACATCTGTCAACCTGCAGAAGTGGTAAATTCATTTAAAAAAAACCCCAAAACATTAAATCACTTTCACTAGACAATCAGCATTTTCTCATATGTCTTGGGAACATACTTCTCTTCATTGTCTGCAAGAACCCTGCAGGAAGACAAAACTTAATCAGGCAGTGGGACATAAAAGCTAACTAACCAGCTCTAGTTAAACCTCGTCTTTTGCTCCACAGATTTTTATGCTTCCAGAAATGAGGTATGAAAGAATTCCTGAGAAAAAACAAACCAACCAAAAAACAGGCAGAACAGAACAACAGAACAGACAATAACTTACCAATTATTATGGGTTGTGGGTCACTTTTTACTCCCACACCTGCACTGGTGCTTGCAGCAACTTCCACACGGTACTGGATACCTGGATATAGGCCACCTATTACTACAGACCGAATGGCTGCATCTACTGTTTTGTTGACATGAAATCGAGTCTCATTACCTAGGCACCAGATCTGGGACAAAAGTTGATGTGTTAAAATAGGTGAAATTCTTTACACTCACACAAATCGTGCATAGATATGACATATCACGGTATTCATGGCAATCACTTATTTAGGACTTCTTGACAACCTTATTGTTCAGGAATAGCTGAAATTGGGATGATTTAGCTCAGCAAGGTATCCCAAATTAGTGCAGGCCCAAGTCAGCTGCAAAGACTGCTTTCAAACACCTCTCTGGACTCTGTCTCTCTGTGGAGTGCAAATTCTGTGCTTACACTTCTTAGAAGCACAGAACCAGATCATCCAAGTGGAAAAGAGGTGTTATACATTAATTATAATCTTGTTTATCAAACATTTTGTTAAAAACCCCACATTTTTTTCTTCTAAATTTCCTGCTGAATAGCAAAAGGATACCAAATAATATGAACACTTCTTAAAGCACTAATGAACAAACAATTTTCAAAATTCTTTTCATTCCACAAGAGCGATATTTGAAATTTCTGAAATGCAATATGCACAGACTCACATTTACTGCTGCCATTGTGATTATTTACATTGTTTAGGAGCCCAGACATCAGTTTCTCACTCAAATATTATCTAATTAAACAGAAAATCTACCCTATAATCACAACTGGCATTTTGTGATGAGAACAGTCTATGAGTTCAGAGTGTTATGTCTCTCTCTTGCATTTTTTCATAGGATTCCCCAAAGAAGTTTCGAAACTAACTTCCAGGTATGTTTCTTCAGTTAATGCTATCTGCAAACAGTGCTTCTGTATTACTAAAAAAAGCATTTACTTACTGCAACACAAGAAAATCAATGCATAAATATATCACATGTACACTTACATAAAAATAACAGCAGAAGAAAACACTATTGGTGGAACCACTATCAACGACAAACTAATGCATCTAAGCAACAAAAATAATATCTTCACACTTACTTTTTACCCTACTCAGTGTTTTACCACTCCTTATCTTTTTTCTATGAAATGCTGAGAAAGATTTGAAGAGGAAAAAAATTCTATTGTTTTACTAAACCTAAGGTGGTCCTATTTGCCAGCCAGAATGCATTAAGGTGGGTAACTACTGCATTCATCCCTTCACTCCTTGTCTGTCCTGGTCTTAGATTACAACAGCTATGAGATGCCCCTAATTAAAAGCATTTAATTAATGAATGAATTTACAGGCATTCTGATGCTTGAAGTGGAATCAACAGACTGACTTTCAATTTGTTAGAAAATGCACTGTGGAACTTCAGCAGTTATTTTATACTCAAATAAATATTAGACTCTGCACCATTCACTGTAGGCAGTTCACTACTCAGGCAGCCACCTAATCTAACACAGGAGGGCTGTAATAGGTAGTGACTCCAGCTGGTTTTATACACAGCCCAGAGGCCTGAGCACTCACCTGGAACATGGCTTTTATTAGCCATCAGCCCACTTTGTTTCATAGCTACAGGTTTTGTGGTGTAGGAGTGTGCTTTACTCATTTGCCTATAAGTCCTGGATGGTTTATATTGATTTATACTGGAGTCAGGATCAAGATTAATTAAACCAAGTGATAATTATTAGTTGATATGAAAATTAGATCAATAAAATACTGGGATTAATAAATCTTGATATTGACTAAAAGCAAAACAAAGGAAGTGCTATGCTAAACATAAACATTGTGAGCATTTACTGCATCCCTCTGACCAAGTGAAAAGCTAGAAGAGGTTGAACCATTATCTGATTTAGAAGCCAAGGACTTTCACTTTTCATGCTGTGTTCCCTCAAGATACAGCAGGGGAAAAAAAATCCTTTTACATGAAATAAGCTGCAGTCACCACCCATCCTTTTTGGGACTGTCAAGAAAGCTGCCCTGATCCATTTCAATCAAACATTTCACACTTAGTGTATATAGGCCAGCCACAGCAAGGTTAATTTACCAAACTGTGCTCCATGCTGTGACAAGGCTGAACCTCTCCCAATCATTTCCTCCACCTCAATAACGGAGTGCATTTTTTCTTAATGTTGTGAAAATATCCTTGTGCAAAAGTGATCTTAGTATGAAATTACAGAGTACAACAATATTTAATGTATAAGGAGTGGATATTTTGAGCCATCATAGCAACAAAAAGGAAGAAAATACAACCAATGCAAGCAACTCTCACATAGCAAACTTTGGATATACTATTTGGGTTCAAACTGCTTTTCAGAGCAAAAAATCTGGCACTTTAAGTTGTGAAGCTTGACAGAGATAGCACTTGGAAGAAGCCTTGAATTCTCCCAGAGCCACAGTCCTTGACTTTGACCTTGAAGTGTTAGGATTAGCATTTTTTGCAGAGGAAATAAGAAGCAACATTCCTGCCAGCTTTGCTGCCAGACTGAAGGTACTCCAAGACAGGGACTTCATTGCCTGTTTTTAGAGTGCAGAAACTCCATACAAAAAATACAAAAATACCCCCTCCTCTTCTCCCACAGCAGGGAAAAGCGAGAAGGATAAGAACTGTAAACTGGCTAGAAATTACAGCTCTCTTTCATATCAATCTCGTGGTGGTTTTGCTTTTTAATATAACAGTAGTAATAATAATAATAATAAAGAAATCCATAAGCAGTCAGTCCTCTTTCTTCATATAATTATATCGGCAGCTGTAAATGTTGTCAGAATCTAAGCCCAATAACAGTGCTATTGTTCTGTAATTCAAGGTGTTTCCCTAAGCACACAGCCCTCCCATCAGACCCCATGTGTACCTTGTACTCCTGGATAACTCCATTTTGGTGATCTGGAGGGGGAGGATCCCAGGAGATGCTGATGCTCGTGCTGTTGTGATTTCCAACTGTCAGGACAGTGACAGACTGAGGAGGAGCACTTGGAGCTACAGCAAGGAGAAGGAGCAAACAGAAGCAAGGCATTAATCCATTTGCTAGGGCACAGATTTTGCTGAAGCAGTACAATAGCAAGCACGCACTATAGAAAACTCTCACTCCCTGCAGGCCTAGGGATGCACTTTTGTCAGGCACTGAAATGTTGAAAAATGCCTTTCTGAAGAGATGCATAGGGCTGAAAGACAATGTGGAATTTGTGGCAATGGAGAATCAATACAAATCACTCCTCATTTATTTATACTCGGCATTTCTTGAATATGCACTGGAATTGTTTTCACGTTTGCCTTTGTTTTCTATAATATGCATAAATAACTATGGATATATTAACTAAGTCACATGTGAGGCTGCTTCACCTGGCCTGAAAACTGTTTTGGTTCTTCTATTTTCACATGGCCTAACAATGATGTGAGCAGCCAATGTTTAATGATCCTTTTTTGTTTTCTCTCCAGGAAGACAATATCAGGTTTAAACACAGAACTTGCAACTCTGAACTGGAAAAGGGTTAAAATGTTCATGGCTTTACATCAAATACCAGTGAATAGAGCAGGTGCTAAGTTAGGTCACATATATACTTATGTCCTTTTCTGCCCCTAGGCAAATTGCTTTCTCTTCAGAGCCCTGTTCAGTTCAACCATTCACAGCTGTTTGGCTGGTCACTGCACATCAAGGCCAATTCTACAAGACAACCGCTTGCCAGCCATGCTTGTTGTCTAGAAATGTTAAAAAAAGTAAAAATAAAATCACAGCTATTAGTGACCAGAGCTATGCTGGCAAAGCCCCTCTTGCAGCCACACCAGCAGCAGGGTGCTTCTGTTGGCTCAGGACACGCTGCTTGGGAAGTGATGCAGGAATTCTGCCATGGAAAAGTCTCCCCTGGGAGCATCTGCTATATCCATACTGGGCTCTCCCAGCGTGGCTGTGGCTGCCATAGCAGAGGACTGTCAATATGGCCCTGCTCTGCCACCTAAATCTCCTTGGAGCCCCCCCTCATCCTTCCCTAGCTCCCAGGCAAGTGTTGAAACCACACCACAGTGGCGAGCCAGGCCACCGAGGTCGACTGTGTTATATTAAGGTATAGTCCCTGGAGGGAAAAGCTGATGGATAGCAGCTGCTTGGAACTGGTCCTAGAATTTATTTATTCCATTTCTCCCAGTCCACCTACCCAGTCTTCAACAAAACTAATAGAAAGAGGCCAGAAAAGTGTGAACTAATAAAGCAGGCATAGAGTGATACCTCTCCAGGACAATTTTCCAGTTCACAGGAGCCTGTTGCTTGGACAACTTCTGTTCTAGGCAGGTTGTGTTTAACAAAAACTTATGGAATTTGTCTTCCTCATATTTTTCATTGCTGTAAATCTGATCTTAAAACATTTCATATGAAATACGAAAGCTGAAAACTTATGGTAGAGACATCATACCAGAACCTAAAATATTTATCACTCTCCTGCCCCAACTTCAAACCTAGACAACAACGTGGTTTGGGGCATCTCACATTGTGTCAAGGCTCCCTGACTCCAGCCCCCTGGTCAGAGTGACTTCTTCACTGCTAAACTTTATGGCAAAGAACTCTAGTGTTATCTTTAACAGATATCCCTGAGCCCATGCCCATCCTTGGACTACGCTTCTCAGAAAAGCCAAGAGCCCCTGGCATCTTTGTATTTAGGTCTGGTGGGTTTAACACAAAAAAGCACAGCTACAGATATCAGAAGTGTTCAAGCCGATTCAGATATTCCTATTGTTCTCCACAGCCTTTTTGAGGCTGGCTGTGTTCCCAAGTCGGAAGCTCCTCAGCACTTGACTTGGCACAGGCTCATGGAGCCGAGCTCAAATCTTTACCCTGATAACCCTGAAAAATAGGAGTGCTCTGCTGCAAGAACCACACAACTTCAAACTAGGGTATCAGGGGTGAGGACAAGGAAACATACAAGATTACAGCAGAAAAACAAATATTTTAGGTGAAAAATGAAACACATATTACAGTCCTGGGAGGCTTCACATTTCAACAACTACATTTTCAGATGCTGGTTCAGCTGCAGAGCTAACAGTGCTTGGGAGAGTCCTGGTGACCTTGCCTGATGCAGAGAAACAGTGAGCTGGAGGGGAGAAATGGAGCTATATTATGGACAATCTGACTCTCAGCCAGCTCGAGTGAAGCATGGGAAGGTGGCCTTGGGCTACTCCTTGCAAACGTGCAAAGCATAAAATTGGTGAAATAAATAGCTGCATTGTGTATTTTATGGCAAGTGAAATAATTTGCCACACCGTGGAAAAATTAGCATTTTAAAAGTCTTCAAGTTATTCCATAACAACAAAACCATGAATAAATGTATGTGTGTGATATTAATTAGAATATTTTATGTGAAAATAATAATCATAAAAATGGCAAAGCTTAACACTGCATAACTCATTTTTGGTTTTAAGTACAATGGAACAACTTGCTCAAACATATTTACTTTCATTACTGAAACAGAAAGGGCATTCAGAAATATAATGTCTTATATAAGCATACCTGGGGGGGAGAGGGGAGTTTGAATGCAAAAGAAATGTAAAAAGAATACTATACTCTAAAATTTAAAAAACCCATACTGAATTAATTTGTTTTTTCATCTAAACTGCATGACCTTTCTAGTTAATATTCTACCAGTGTGTGTTGGTGTTTTTGAGGTTTTTTGAGGACACAGGATAAAGTTGAAGCAAAATTAAAATTGCAGCTAATGAATGCAGCTGTGGAAATATCATTTTAAGAACTGCACTAAGGTGAGAAGAAACAGAGAGCAGTTGATAAAAGCTAAGGAAGACTTCCCTTCCTGTCATATTTTTGTGGTGACAAACAAGATGCAGGACAAGTACTACTCCACAACGTTATTCCAAAGGAGATTTAACAGTGGATGCTACTGAAAAAAAAACAAATCTGTCTCTAAAGAAAGTATGAAAAGAAATAGTGAAAATTATAAAATTAAATCTTTGATTTAGCTCCCACTGTATGCATGTACACATGTTTGTATGTATCACTTCAGCTTCCTCTCTCTGATGATATCACTCTGTGAGCTGGCACAGTGATATAAATTAAGCCACTTGTCTGACACTGCTGCAGTTATTAAATAGATCACACTGAAAAATAACATTTTTAAAACCGTTTTCTCATTTCCCTTGCTGCTGGCTTGTGGAGAACACCTTGCCTGCTTCTTGACAGGTCAATTATTCCAGTGCTCAGCTTCTTCTTACAGATATGAAAGAACCCAAATCGCTGCTCATCTTTTCCAGACATAGCCAAACAGAATTCCATTTGTTACTTTCACAAGGCCAAAGAGGCAGGAGATGGATGGATACTGAACTGTGACAAATGTCTGATCTAGAGGAAAAGCCTAACTGCAGCAAAATTGATTTTTAGAGGTAGGCCTCAGAAGTAACATTGCATGTAAAATCCAATCCAGCAGAAATTTGCCACTATCTTTTAGCTTTACTTTGCCTTTAACATGGATATTGGCTTTGATGTCGCAAAAAAACTTCCAACACTTGTATCACTTTTCCAAATTATTTTCTAAAAATAGTATAGCTGACATTTTTTAAAAGTCAAGTATAAAAAAAGCTCATTTCCAAAACGGAATCACAGGCAACACAGCACCTTTAAATAGACTGCCATCTTTCTTCAGTGGAAGAAGAGCAAACCACTGTCATTAAACATTTAGTCGATACTATTTTTGAAATACATGAACACCAATATAATTACAAAGATAATATGAGGAATTAAAGGAAGTATCTGTAGAACTGCATCTACTGAATGTCTTAGTTTTCTCATGGAAGTACCTAATTTTATCACCCAAGGAAGAGGAAGAATTTTCTTACAGGAGCTGATATTTTTCTGGTGATAATATTATGGGTTCTATGCTGACATTTTTTGGGAGGAGACATTTGTAAACAGACTCCTTGAAAGTTATATTAATCTACAAAGCAGATCCTAGGCTGTGAGTTATACATATCTGCAGGCAGGATTATTTTTTTTAATTCTTTGCTATATGGAAAGCTATTCCACAGGAACAAAGTGTCCTTTAAGGTAGGAAATTACCTGACATGTTGGGAGCTAAGGTTTATAAAAGAGAACGTAATTGCTCAAGTATTTTATAGAAACAGACAGGAGGTATAAGTCCCTCTCTCTTTTTCAGTTGTCCTTAATTTACCTTTAGCAAGAGACAGATGAACTAAACAAAAAACAAAGATAATTGAAATTGGACAAGAGGAAAAATCTGCTAGTGAGAGTACAAAATCCCACATTTTAACACCAGAGAAGAAAACTCACCTGTAGAAATATTTTTAAAATTTTCTTTTTTATATTAAAAAAAAACCAAAAACTTTGTTCAAAGTACTGCAAACATATTCTTCACCAACTGATTTAGGCTTTAGAGTCTGAACAAAAAACTGGGAACCATAAAATCCCAAATTCCAAATCAGACTTGAAAACAGCCTTCCTGCACACTCCTCCACATGTTGCAGGACACCGAATTTCCTTATCCATAAAGTGCAAAGTGCAACCAAGTTATCTTCAGTTTTACTCACATGTTGGGTAATAATCATAACAAATCAAAGAGAAAAGTGAGTAATAAGCAAGTCTGTTCTAGAATTAAAGAGTACTTGGCAATCAGCACTAAATTAAACCTCAAGAGACTACTATAAATGATTAAGATGCACTTTCAATAGGAAGGAAAGAGTGCACTCAAAACCCATTGAAACCATATGAACACTTTAAAACTTCACCAGTATTTCTTTCTCTTGCTAAAAAAAAAAAAATTAAAAACATCAGTGACACAGAGAGAAGATGAACCCTCATTGTTAGGACCATCCTACTTTTACAGGAGAGATTCTCCAGGCAAACACTGCATTACATAGGTAGAAGGGTGGGTTTCTAATACCAAATTATTAAAACTACTTACATCTTGCCCCAGTATCTTTACTTTTCAACAAAAACCCAGCAGCCCTGGAGTGCACATGCTTTAGCACACCCATATACAAGGCTATATGGTATAGATATAAAAGCTCGTGCATTTCAGAAGTATAAACCGCTCATTGTGTCTGAATCCCGACTGTTTCAGAGAGAATTGAAAGGTGCTCAGGGGAATCCTCTGCAGTACTGAACAGGGCAGTTTCATGAACACTGTGCTAACAGAAACTGAAGTGGTGTGCCCTTGAGACTGGAGTTTCTCCAGACTAGTTAAATATATATCCTTCACTACTCGTTTCCCAGCCAACTGTCCATCTACATTATTACCCATTCAGAAAGATGTGCTGAGTATCAAATACTCATTTGTGAGACCTTGCATTTATTTTTTTTTCAAAGTGCAGACCAAAGTCTTTTATTGCAGCAGCAGTGGTTACAAAAGACTGCAGCGCACACTTTTTGGAAGACCGAAAGGCCACCTGTACCTCAGAAGGATGTATCAGCTAAAAGAATATAAGACCAGTGCAGTGCTTTCTCAGGGGATATTCACAGCATGAAGCTGAATATTATATCAAATTTTAATGTCACCTCAGTGTGCATCAAACAGGAATCATGTGGAGGAAACAGAGATGAACACATGCATCCACTGCCAGCTATGAAAGCTCGTTGCTTCTCTGCCCCTTTTACCAACCTTCCTCCGTGGTGCGAGCGGACTTGGATTCACTGTCCATCCCTTGGAATTCATTGAAATAAGGGCGAACCTTGATCTCGTAGGTGACCCCCTTTTTCAGGCTGGCCAGGACGGCGCTGCGCTCCGTGGGGACTTTGACCTCCAGGTTCTGCCACACGGCTGGGGCAGGCAGCCCCGAGGTCTGGCGGTACAGCACTCGGTAGCCCTGGATGAACTGGGACTGGCGGTCCACCTGGGAGTGACAATAAATAATACATCAATATACAAAGTAAACAAACAGACAAACAAAAAAAACCACTGTGTAAAAAGAAAACTAAAAAGTCACCTAGAATAATTCCGCCTTCATCAAAAAGAAAAAACTCACAGTTATGATGCTGAATTTAATAATCTAACTACCTTCTTGTAAGTCGCTGTTGATTAATTGTCTACAAAGAGCATTTGTCTCACATTACTGGTTATAGAGTATTTCTTTCTGTTTTGCTTTCTCCAGCTCTATATATCATGACAAATACCACCTTAAATCACAAAACAAGGCCCCCAGCCCTGCAATAAATAATGAAAAGAAAACTTTGGCATAAGACTTGCTGCATGTAAACTTACTAAGCACATTTTGGCTACTGATGCGCTGAAATAGGAGAAGAAAAGACAAACAAATTCTTTTCAGAAAAGGACAAGTCTTTGAAGATACTCTACATGCTTACAATTAGTCCATTACTTGGCTCACAGCTCATGAAATGCACAGCAAATTAAAATAAACATAAGACAGATGCAGAGAAAACAAATTCCAAAGACATGTGCTGTTTCTTGTGTTCACAGCCTGAGCAGCCCCTTTGCATCCTGGGGTTGTGATGCACTCAGGCCATCAGATGGAGATGGAATGTTGGTTTTGGTTTATATTTTATTCTTTGCTAGGCAAGCAGAATTCAAGATTGGACCATGGAAGTTTTTAAGTTCCATGCAAAGACCAAGTAACAACTTTATTCTATAAATAGGATTTTTATTTGAAGAAAAACTTTATATGTGTTTTATCTTGGAGAGGTTGCATGCATCTATTTATCTTCCAAAAAAAACCCCAAACCAAGGCATCAATATTCTTGCACAGAATTTTCCTGGAAAAACCACCAAAAAACCAAAACTGATTTGATTGCTAAAAGTAAACCAAACCCAGCTGCTTCTGTAGCTGCCAAATAAGGAGCAAAGAAAGTGAAGTACAAAAAACAAGACTATACAGCTGGCTGTTTGGTAATTCTGTGCTATAACTAAGACTCAACAAGTAGGATATTTCTTATGTTCTTGTCAATTTACCTGCTCAAAATATTCCAGAATTAGAGAAACATTTGTTTGACTTCTCTTAAGAATAAATGAATTTAAGGCTGAAAACACAAACCACGCTCTATTTCGCTCCTTCTATAATCTTGTTACAGTTTATTGAGGCATTCAGAGGGGACACAGATTCTTAGACATTAAAAAGCAAGGCAAGCAAGAAGAAAGCTTTATTTATGAAAGCAAGGCAGAAATGTCTTTCATCAAAACTGTCACTGTTAAAAACCATGCAACATATGTTACAACAACATTAAGCTTGCATTTTATAAACTTCTCTGCATTCACTTTAAGTGAATTTATGCACTGAAAGAGGGATATAACTCACAATAATAGCTTGTTAATACCGAAAGAATCAAGCTGTGTTTTTAAGAAGAACATTAAGCAGCTGTTTCCAGATGAAGGGAGTCTGTAAATCAGAGTAAACTGTTTTATCCATGTTTGACTTTGATTAACTAAATGTTTTATGGATATAAAGACTTTATAAACCTCACGTTTACTACAATATTCAGCAAAAATAATGCTTTCATCCACTTCATAATACATATTTTTAACCTGAAATACAATATAAGGTTATGATGTTTAATAATCAAACACTGAGTTTGATTCTTGCCTTACTTCTGAGTTCGACACTACACTGAAAAATGACATAACTTTGTTAGAAATTTCCATTTTGTCTTTGTTCTATTTTTATTTTCGACTGACTGCTGCCTAGTGGTGAAAACTGAAAATTCAGAATTTACTTGACTGAACAGTAGCATTGTGTTGCTACAACACTGTATGGAAAGTATTTTGTACAGCATGGCACAAACACAAACCCAGCTCCCAACTCACTGAGAAGAGCTGGACCCCTAGATAAATTCTAAAGAATACCAGTTTTCATTTCCTTGTACTTTTGTATCTACTTCCCTACAAATTGTCCATATACATCTTTTCCTCCCAGACTTCTAAGATCTTAACTTGAAAGACTAAAGAATAGAAGGAATATGAAAGCAGAATGCAGTAGTACCACAAGGCTGTCAGATTTATGGGTGCTATAAACTAGTTTGATTTGGGGTTTGCTTGAGTTTCACAGAGTTTTCAATTAGTAGCTTGATTACAGCAGGGCAGAGTGATCAGGTTATTGAGAGTGATTTCATCATTCAGAGTCTGGGAGGGTACTGACAAAAGAAAATATTATGCATTTTTATTGTTTTGTGTAAACATCCAGTTACATTCAGTATCAAGGAGACAATAAAAAAGGATAAAAATCTCTCATGTCCAATTAAAGCTGGTCTGAACGAACAGAGCCTTCTGTTGGGAAACTACTTAGAGGGCACTTTACTTACTGAGAAAGGTGGATTTTTTTTGTTTTGTTCAGAGTTTTCAAACTAATAAAAATTACTCTTGGATAATTACATGAATTAACCAGAAATCTTTGAGAGGGGTAGGTCAGGGATATTTCACATACACATACATGTGCATACATATGTGTATATCTATCTCCCGCTGCACACACGATCATATATAATACAAAGCGACTGTGACTTCACAATTTTCTCTATTTCTGTGGTAATGATGTGCCATGCCATGAGCAGACTACTAAGAACATCCTTATATGCTTGGCATGAAAGGCATTAATTCAGCTATGCAACTCCAAGTTTGGCACACATTCACACAGAGGCAGAGCTGCAGAAACATGCACTCTGGCTTGATGAAAGGATAAAGGATGTAAATGGTTGCCACTTCCTTACACAAATTACTCAGCATTACTTCAGCAATTGCTGGAATTCTCCGTGTTGAATACTGAGATCAGAGAATATTTCTAGTCAGTCATATCAACTCCAAAGATCTGCAACAGTTGTTGATATAAAGACACACTTGCTCCCTCAAAGGACATGGCAGAACATGCAGATGCTCCTTTAAAACTGCAGGAATAGCAGTTCCTGGGTAGATGGTGCTCACCACTGACCGAAGGCAATCTACAAGCAGAATTGGTCCTGTATGTTCCTTCTCACCCCCTTTTATGCTGAGCCTATGGTGCAGGAGGCATCTAAAAAACCATTCCTGCAGAACAGGAAGCTCATTTTCCCTGCACATGCCACAGCTGCGCACAAGATGGGTTCAATGGGTGTTAGCTTGTTAAAAGATGACAAGAAACTCATAATGCACCTTATGCTGCAGATATAAGCTCCTTTCAGGCAAACTTGCTAATCTGCACCCTAAATACTTTTTCCAATATGCTCTGTAGCATGCAAATTTCTATCCCAAAATATCCTAAGAAATCCTCTGCTCCCCCAGCAATACCCACAGCAATTCTCCAGCTGGGCAGAGCAGCTTGCACGCTGTGCTGAGCTTCTATCATGGACTCACCGGAGTCTCAGGAAATTCAAACTGCACTGGCATTTATGTATCCTACAGGAACAAGGCAAATGGAGATGATAATCTGAAAGACTGTCTTCATTTAAAATCTACATCAAATTAAAAAACAAAGGTAAACAAATTATCCTTCTGCCTGGTAGCCTCCTAGAAGGCAGTAAGGACTTCAAAGCAGCAATTCTTTTGCCATGTTGAGGAACTGATCTTTTATTCCTGCTTGTGCCACAGGGCTTCTTTATAATGCCAGGGAACATTTCGTATTTGGTTACTAATGAAACTTTCAGTTTAATGCCCACTGAGCCTAGAAGTGCTGACCCACAGCTGAGGTCAGCTAAAAAAACTCTTGGAGTATAGAATATGCTCTTGCAATGTGAAATGTTTTAATAAAAGTAAAAATAAATCATGTCCAGGGCTTAAAATTAGCCATTTGATAACAGTGGGCATATCTGCCTACACAAGTCTCATGAGCAATAACTATCTCTACACCTCACCTCTCTATGTGTAAAGTTAGGATAATGACACATTTTTATCATTGTGATGTTAAATTCAGTATTATTTGTGAAGCACACAAATCTTACAGTTGAGAGCATGACAGATAAGTAAGCATGTGAGACAAAATAATAATTTTTTATTCAATGCAAGGTTTCAATGGTATGAATTTAACAAGACCTGGCACCACACAGAGAATAAAGAAGATAAAAAGAAATGTTTAATAGCTCCATGAAGAAGAGATCCTCTATGTGACCTGATAATTACAGCTAATTTTAATATCTATACACAAGAGGAATACATTTAAGTGGCAATGAAAACCTAACTTTTGACATTCCTCTTCTTATTTTTTAACACTGACATTGTTAGTCTGACCTTCTTTTCAAAATGTGTGTATTTTAAATACGTGTGCCAATTTTAAAATTGCAATCCAGTCACAAAGACCTATTCCCAAAAATGTAAAAAGATAGAAAAAAGCAAGACCAAAACAATCTCATAAAGCAGAGAAGAAAACGGTGCTAATTTGCTGTGAGTCAGGATGCCAGAAAGTCAGTAACCAAGGACATTCCTTTGCCTTCACCCTGTGAACTGCATAAAGCCAACACAAAGAGTCTTAGGACTCTCAAGGCAATTCTGTCCTTTGTAAGATAGCTACACTATCTATCCATTTCATGTTAATAGTGTGGACTTTATTCTCTGGATAGAGTGGGTTTTTTTCCTAGAGACTATGGTTAATTAATTGGTTTTGTTCTGGTTGCTGGCTAGTTTCTAATTAGCTGCTTCAGAGATCTTTCTTTGTGTCTTTCTTCCCCAGGGCAATTCCAAAATGCCTCTACAGAGGTCTCTGTGCTTGTCAGGTGGCACAGGGTCACTGCTTTGAGGGATCTTCCCAATAAGCTGGTATCCATAGTATTTGCAACAATTTGTCTTTACCTTACCATTTCTTCACTCATTGTCCAGTAGGAGTGCCAGGAAATTCTTTTAGAGGAATATGTACCACACACACACATACATACATACACACAAATGCATATACATATATGTACATATATAAATAAAATATAATTACATTGGTTACATGGTATAACACTGAATTCTGTTTGTATTGGAGCTTCCTTTTGCAGTATATGCTAAAGAAAGAATCAGCCTATGAATCTGTATTTCTGATAGATGTCATACCCAAAAGAGGACTTGAAGGAGCACCACATAAATGTGCTCCAGGTTTACAGTTACTCTCTGCTAACACCCAAAGTTTCTACTACTGATCCGCCTGCTTGGGCAAAAGGGTTTGCCATAAAGGTTAATCAGCCTGTTCTGCAGGAATTGTAGCTGAAACATGCAGCATTTTAAGAAAGCCAAAACGCATGTTTACATCATTGATGGCAAAATGCAGTGACACATACTCTAAATAATCTTCCACGAATGGCAAATTTGTGGGTTTCTCTATTTATTCTAATCTGTACCCTGACCACTGAAATCTGTCAGAAAAAGGATGGTGCATAAGCCCCCATAATAATGGCTGAGTTGTGCAAAAACAACAGTAATCCTTATAATACACAATCTATCACCACATTTCTTATCTCCTCTTGTGTAATCCCCTGCACACATTAAGCTCTTAGCAATATGAGATGTACAAGAAAAATCCTGAGCATTGTGAATGCCCCCTTAGCAGAATTCATCCTGTAGATTATTACTGTTTTGATGTTGTGCAGGGAAGTTTTTCTCTCACTCTTCCACTCGCGGTTCTTCTTCCTCTGGGCAGATGCCCCAAGAACAAAGCCCTCTTTTCTGGTGTGCAGTGCCCTGGGAATTCTCTCCCACTCTTACTAATCCTTTCCATCAAGCCTCAGGAAGGGAAACAGAGCAATTTGAAAGCCAAACACTGTATTAGAAATTCTACCCAGTAGTTTGACCCTTCAAATAGAAATGCTGTTAAACACTGCCCAAAGACTCTGGTCTTCTCTAATGAAAGGATATCCACTCATTGTGGGTAAGGCTTGTGCTGGAAAACCAGATGAGACACAGTGTGTCAGGCATTAGCACCACATGCTTCTGACTTCACTACAAGTGCTCTGTAGGAAAGATATTTTTGATTTTTGGGACACTAAAATAGGGTATTGTCAGAGGTCACTACAACTTGAAGAGCAAATTCTTGTTGATATTTAACTTTGATTATTTTTTGACATGCAGTGTAATGAATCCACAGTACCATTATCCTTCAAGCACACATATTTTTATAATGTTTTTCTAGTCAGACAGCTACCTTGCTTCAAGCAGAAGACTGAAGAGGTTGAACCTGCCTGACTTGAAAAAGACTATTTCATTGCTATACATATCTATATATCTATATCTAGCTGGATCTATATAATCTATATCTACATATATATATCTATCTAGATCTAGATATATACATATATACACACACACACAAACACTGCTGTATGTTAGATTGTCAGAGCACTCACATTGGGGTCAAGACTGGATGTTTTCTGGGTGGTAAAACACTGAAGGAATACACAGGCAAAACAGGCAGACTGAAAGTACTGTTAAGGTAACAAGAGCAGAAGCTTTACCGTCCAGGTGACTTGCACTGTCGTGGGTGTCAGCACAACAGGATTGTGCAGCCGTACAATGACATCTCCCAGCTCCTTCTGGACTTGCCTGTGATCCACTCCTTGTGCTGGGGGGCTGATATCTGCCAGGCACACATATGAAAGCATGACTTTAATGAGAACAGCTATATATGGCATCAATAAAATTTACTGAGTAGCCTAATGACCTGACTTGAACATCCTTTATAGCACTGTTTTTAAAAAATACAGCACTAAGGCTGAAACACAAAGAAATATCAAATAATGTAAAGAAAACCATCCACCTCGAGCCACTTAGAAAATCATGAAATACAAATATTTTTAAAGGATTATTCTGACAAGATGGCAAAGTTTTCTCAGCTCTGTAAATGATGAGATAGATGCAATGTTCACTAGTTCCAAAGTAGTCAGATAATAATAATGTTGCACAGATGTCTGGAACCAAATTTGTTAGTATAATTGAAGAAAATGAACAGTGTTTTTTTATTTTGCTAGAGCACACATGACATTAAGTCATTATATGTTTCCAAACTTTCACTAAGCTTCCTCTCCCCACATGCCATGCACACAAGAAACCAAATACTAAAAATAGCATTTTCCCCTGCAAAGCAAATTTTCCCTTAACAGACATAGCTAATGAAATCTAGTGCAAACATGAAAAAAAGAAGATTTAATTTAGGAAGCCAAACTGATTCTCATCTAGTAAAAGGCCAACAAAAACCATCTACCACAGAAATTTTCTGTTCAAGATTATGTGCCCTTCAAAGTGTGTGGGGAAATTGTTTCTTCTAGTTAAAATCCGATTATAGAGATATTCAAAGAAGAACTGATAAATTACGGTCATGCCTGTCTGGGCATCTCTGAATTCTGCTTGGTTTTCCCTAAGGATACAATAGACAACAACAGTTCCTCATTTTCTGGATCAACATCATGTCCTTGTGAAAAAGATACATACATAAGAGTTTTTTCCCTTTCTGATGGACTTAGATATGGGAATAGGCATAATATGATTTCTTTTTATCTTCTAAATGCTATTTGAAAGAAATAATAGTTGTATTAAGAATGAAACCTTTAAATATAACAACTTTAATCATGTATCTCCAGATCTTGAAAGTAAATAGTGTTTGATGATGAGTAATTCACATTCATAGTTCAGGATTGTTACGGGTTCTGAGCCACCAATAAACAATATTGCCACAGGCTTCTATTGATTTCCAAGTTAAAATGGCTCCATGGATCTCCAAAGGGAATATAATCCAAATAGAAAGGTGGTTGTCTAGCAAATTATGTTTATTTGAAGCAGCCAAGAAACAGAGATATTATAAAATAAAACTGCAATTCAGACTGGTATGGAGGATAGTCATTATATACACAAAAAGCTATGACTGCTGGTACAATAAACCTACAGTTATCCTCGGCTATATTTTAGATTAAGTTATGCTGGAATATATATAGTTTTTTGGAAGAGTTTTTATATTATATGGTTGCATCTATTAATAATCCAACAAGAAATCAACTTCTTCATTAGATTAGTTACTGATTTGTCTGTCCTTATCTCACAGATAAGGTAAAGCTTTTGATAGTACCTGATTATCTGCTTGCAGTTCACTGATGAAAATTTACTTGAAATTTTATTACTGTATTTGCTATACTGAACACCAGGGCATTAAATGTTCAGCTATTAAAGCTACCACAGACACCTGTTGTAAATTATTATTATCTAGCACTGCTACAGCTGCTTTGTTATTTCTCCATGGCCACTGTGAATAGGCTTTCCACCGTGTGTCAGCTTCTTCTGTGAGCCTGAATTAAATTCAGGCATAATTAGAAATCACATCAAAACATTATGTTAATTTTCAATTGATTTTATGATTTAATTCTATTAAACTGCAGGCTTGCAAAGAAGCTATAAATCCTGTACATGTCTCAGTGTGCTTGAGTGCTAAACAGCTTCTGGAAATGGAAGCTGCAACACATGCTGGAGCTAATTAAAAGACATGTTTTTACTGAAATCAAATTGCTTGTCACTATGTCAGATAAGAAGTCTATACTTGACACTCAAATGCCAAACAAAGTTGGGTTTTTTTTTACCTAGGTGATAAGGTATGCAGACTAAAAGGCTGTTGCACTGAAAGCATGAGTCACCCTATAATAATGGGAAAATAAGAAAGAAGGAAACTTGTGATACTCCATGGATAGGCTATAAAATCCCTGCACAACTCACTCTTCCAGCTTTTGAGAAGGCAGCTCTGTTTTTCCTCTTCCAGCCATAATTATTTCAGGGTGTAACTATTCAGGACAGATTTATCCAGGACTAGGCTGGGATGAGGGAGGCTGGATAGTTATGTGGTAAAGAAATACCACCCTACTCTTGTTTATCTCTTTCCATCCAGCAAAGGACCCAAACAACATACAACACACATGCTAGAGATTGACTCAGGATGTGTTCTCCATGGGCATCTTCAGATCTTCAGAGACAGAAGCCTCTGAATGACAATAAACAGAGACAGAGGATTTAATTTTTAATTAACTGTGACAGGAGCTATTACTTTGGATTCAAAAAATTATGATTCCAAAGGATTATGAATTTCTGTATTACGAGATGTTTAACACAGAACTACACTCTTGAATTAAGTATTCAAGCAATGTCTTGTCAAAGCCAAAAAAAAAATAAATCCATGCTGCAAAGGGAAATCTGTTTGTGGTAATTATATTCAGTTAGAGCTTGATGCAAAGTGAACAGACCTCAGTAGCTGATTCAGAAGGATCACAGTTACCAATCCTATCATCACCCTACAAATGAGAAATTTCACTTCAGCCTTTTCTCTTGGTTTATGCAATGGAGTAATACAAAGAATTAATTCTAAAATGTAGATATAGAAAGAGAAGGCCCATACCTTTCTCAGAACAACTTCTATATATTCTTAGCATGCAGATGCCTTAATTTACACGAATTCTTAGCCTAAATGTTGGCTCAACACATGTTGTGTACTTCTTTTGATTAAAACTAATTCTAAACACAGTGTTATAAACACTTGCTTTAGTATATACCTACTAATGGAGAGGAAGAAAGGACATGGAGAGGAGAGAGGAGAGAGGAGAGAGGAGAGAGGAGAGAGGAGAGAGGAGAGAGGAGAGAGAAGAGAGAAGAGAAAAGAGAGAAAAGAGAGAAGAGAGAAGAGAGAGGAGAGAGGAGAGAGGAGAGAGGAGAGCTTTTCAGAAAAGCTGGAGTGACTCACACTGCTTTCAATAGCAACCAGGGGAAAAACCAATCTAAATGAACTGCGAACCAAAAGATCTACACTGTACAAAGGATTAAGAACATAAACTTTCTCTCCTAAACCCCAGACTAGTGCAGCAAATGCTGGGCTACTTTCATCTTTACTGGTTAAACTCAAATCAGGATTCCTTCAGTGAGTGTGTAAAGCAGAACGGCCAGACTGACCTATCAGCCAAGGCACAGCTCCTTCTTTCTGTTTTAGCTCAAGCCTTGAGAGTGCCCCTTACCTTGGGTCCTGACAGGGTCTGACATGGGGCTGGGGTCGCTCAGGCCCTGTGAGTTGATGGCCCTGACCATGAACAGGTAGATGGTGTTGGGGCGCAGCCCTCTCACGGTGTACAGGGTGCTCTTCACGTGGTTGGCCACTGTCTGCCAGCTGTTGCTCACAGACTGACTGCAACAACAACAGTGTGGAAGGTTATAAACTAATACAAGAGAAAAATAAAGATGTGGAAGGATCTATTTCATAACCCTGGATTGACTCTAAGTGCCAGAAAAGGCAGTAAAAGCAAGGTGAAATTAAAAATATTTGTTTCAGTTAGCTCATCAAGATATGCTAAAAACCAAAATGCAGCTGTCAAAAGTATTTCTCTTTGCAATAATAGTAAAACTTTTCGCTATTTCTCTAAAATACCTACAAAATGAAAGGGTAGAAAGTAGTAAAGTAAATTTGAATGATAAACAGGCCACTCTTGAACAAAAGCCTTAGAAAGGAAAGTTCTCTTGAAAGAATAATTTTCCACACTGCTAAGTAAACTATGTCAATAAACTGTCATTTGAAGAAAAGTATTCTCCTTAAAGTAAATTCTTACTCAAAGTTAAAAAAAAAATTGAAAAAATGCTTTGAAATGGAGGAAAGTATATGAATATTTTTTCTGTCACTACATTTTCAATTCACCATTATTATAATTAGATTACAATCCACCATACGAAAAGATTTCAAATGTGATTGTTAAAGCAGCTTTTAATGAAAATGTCTGGCTTTTTAAAAAGTTATTGATGGGATCCCATTAAAGCTTATCTAGGATGAAAAATCAGAAAAGTTTAAAGAGAAAATTTTGTTTTACTATGCTTTGTTGTATTGTACTGATAAAAAAAAAATCTTTAAATATGTTGAAAGGAAAGAGTAAATGGAAAGCTAAAAGGTTTATGTTGTTTGAATTGCTTCATTCATACAGTGCATAAAGAGTAAGTTCTAGAAAAGAATAAGTTCTAGAATAAAACCAACAAACTGCAAATATCATACTGTTCTTTATGTAACATTTGAGATAAAATTTGCATGCGATTATGAAAAATTCTTGCATGAATTTTAACTTAGAGATGAACCGAAGTACTTGTCATTTTTTTAATATCTGGAACACACTAAGGAAGCTGGAGATTTTAAGATGAATTGTTCTAGAGATACATCTCAGATTATGGCCTGTGCTCAAAAAAAACCTTACTGGATTGCAGCCCAGGAGGTCTTTTGTACCACACAGTAATTGCTACTGTGTGAAGGGGAGTACCTGGATTCTTTAGGGCCTCAGGCTGCAGCATAAAATCCTAAACTATCAATACTCATCTTTTCAGGTAGAAGTTTTCATCTATCTAAAACACTAAAAAATAGACATTTAAAGCACTTTGACTTCTTAATAGGTACTGCTTTAACAAGAGCAGGAATTAAAGTTTGCAGAGAGGCTTCAGTATTACCCATTTATTTCCATATTATCTGCACTATGATAGCCAAGAACCTGCAATGTTCCCACAGGAGAATCTCACTGATCATCAATGTTAAGGGAAAAGTGACAAATAATTACTGCATTGTTCTGTTATATTCCTGTTGACCTGAAGAAATAGTTAGATGTCCTTCAATTAATCACTTAGAAAAAAGTGATAAATTACCAAAAAATCAATGTAAAGGATATGAATCAATGCCTTCTATGCAGTCCAGCTATTTAATGAGCTTCTAATGATATATGTAGAGCCCAAAAGAACACCACAAAACCCTGGTACCAGCGTTTAAGCAAAATTAGAAAGAAAGGAGCTAAAAAGTGGTATAATTCACATACCTAAAAGCCTCAATGATATATGCACTAGCTGGGAGGCTTCCAGGGGTCCCTGGCTGCCAGGACAGGGTGACACTGTTCTTAGTAACATCAGTGACCTGAGGTTTGGATGGTGGCCCAGGAAGGTCATTTATATCATAATTTTTACTGACTGTTGCTCCACCGGATTCTGTGAAGGGCAGATACAAAACGATTAGTTTTTATCCTTGGTTATATAATTTGATCAAAGTAGAAGATTAAAATGAAAAACATGGCAAACATCTGTAAAATCAGCAGAATGGATGTTCTTAATCTAAGAAGAACTAAGTCAACAACTGCATTACTACCATGTGTTTTTGGATGAAGAGCTATCATTCTTTAAGTACATAATAAAAGAGAAAAAAAAAGTAAAACTCAGAAGTTTATGTATAAACTATATTAAATAAAAACAAAAGAAAGAAAAGAAAGAATAAGAAAAAAGCCCAGCTTGCTGAAATGTACATAAAACACTAAAAACTCCATTGCTAAGAAAGTTCCTGTATCCAAATCAACTGCTCAGAGAGTACTTTTTAATTTTTTTGTCTAAGCCAATTACTAGATAAATCCACATTTTATTAATACTTCTGTTAGAAGAATTAAAGCACACTGCAGTCACTGACACAAATATGAAAATCGTTTTGATGTCAATGGGCATTATAAGACAATAGCAATGAAATGCAAGGTGTGTGAAAGAACACAGTCTTCTCATCCAAAACTTCTCCATGTCAAGCCAGGAAGTTCTAGAATCATTTGACTCATATGACTTTTTGAATCATATGTGAATCATATGACAATTTGAATCATATGACTGGTGTCCTATGGCCTACACTTTGCTCCAAGTGGAGCACATCCCTGGGCATCGCTTACCTGTCACCTCCAGCACAGCACTCCAGGACGTTTCCCCACTGGAACTTGTAGCAACACAAGTGTAAGTCCCAGTATCAGACAGCTGGACATAAAAGGGGCATAAGGGCAGCGTTAACAACCTTTTAGAATCAGCTGAGTTTACTCTTATTTTCTTTTTCTAAATGTTCCTTGCTAAGAAGGACTTAGCCTACATTTTACACCAGACTAGAAGGCACCAGACATTTTCAAACAATCGTTTAATGGTGGCTTGCCCTTAGAGAACTATAATAAGATTACTTGCTTCTAATACTTTACTAATTCTAATTTTCATATTGTTAATGGTACCAGTACTGTAAATGCTCCAGAACGGAGCAGAGTGTCAGTGTTTGCATTGGTTACAACAAATCCAGGTGAAATCAGGTAACACTATAACAACAATTAACCTCTTAGAGGGTAAAATCACAGCATTCATTATCCCAAGAGGACCCAGAGGTCCTGTTTCCAGTGCCAGGAAGGATGTTACATCACCTTAGACTCTTATGACAGATGAAGTAATTTCAATACAACCCACATACAAATGCTGCTGAAACTTAGCAGTGGCTCTCTCTACACAGACATTCCTCTAAGCAATTTCCAAACAGCAGCATTGAATTAGATCCTACACCACACTTACCTTTCTTTCATTTCACATAGGATTTTATTTCAGGCTTGCAAGGCCCTTTAGTAGCAATTTGTGTAAAACTACTCTGGTTCCCTTGTCAGTTCAAATATTTTAAATTTATTTGGGGAAACTGCTTTGAATTAGAATGCCAATATTAATCTCATTGCTGTATAAACTGTTTTGCTACAAAATTTGCCAAGGGTTTTCCTATTTTCTGCTTAAATTTAAAATAAAGATTTCTGAGTCAGGAACAAGTAAAGACTACAGGGATGGATGGAAAATGGTAACTTTACAAAGCACAAAACATGCCTTGCCTTCTATGAGACATAAAGCATGGTAGTCTAGAGGTGGAAACAGGAAAGGGAGAGTGCTGACTCTAGTGATTAAGAAGAATTTTATTCACCACCACATGACTTGATATAAAGAGAACTGCATCCAAGAAGCTTTATTGGACTTTAAGGAATTTTAATGGGTTTTATGCAGATTTGCACTGTAGCATATGTCCTTATATATCACTCTTCAGGACAAATGTCATGGCAAAAAAAGCAAGATATGCTTTAGATTACTTGTAGATATGTACTTTAATTGATTTTTAGCTTTGTCATGTACGAATTTTGTTGCTATTTCCCTTCAGACACACTGAGACTGCAGTGTACCATTCTTGGGGAGGAAGCAACTCATTAATGCCAGCTCAATTTTCTGAATGAGCATAACCTGCATTTCAGGAGATGGTTATTTGTATTAAATACAAGCAATAATGAAAACCCCTCTGACAATGGCTCAAAGACTCAAAATATAGCTGCTACTGAAATGAGAGAGACTCTTGAAAAGAGAGATTTTCCAGAGGAGAGAGCCTTATAGCATTCTGAAGCAGTGTTTCATTTTGCTTCCTTGGAGATTTTATTAAATGTATAATTCTTCATTATGGGATAATGGGGAATATTTCTCAAGGCTATGGTTCTCAACTTCATTTGTGTACTACTGTGACAGATGGTGCACGGCATACTCAATGAGGTATGTGGTGCACACAACACAGTAACTTGCAGAAGGCAAACAACATACAAAGCAAGCTGGAAGTACACTGCTTCTTGCAAGCTATGGCAGATTATCTAACTTGCAGGTTGTGGATGGATTAGATAGAGATTTAATGTCCTGGTGATTCAATTATTTATACTTTTTTAGTGCTATGGAAGAAAGAAAAAAACAGAGGAGGTGAATAGAAAAATCTTCACTATTCAATAAAATAAAGTTTTGTTCCTTAGTTAATGCAGGTGTCTAATCCTGGTGTGGGACATTTCTACAGAAGAAGGGAGTTTTCCATCAGTGTTGACCTGTCTGAAGGGGTATTGAATGAGTGACATATGTGAGTTTTTAGCTGTCTTCCTCAGGGCAACTGAGAGATTGGCTGATCAGAAAAATCACTATGTTCACGTTATGACTGTGGCCCATGTGACTGTTGCAGGCTCATGTATCATTTGACCGTGCTGTAACAGAAATAGCAGAAAAGGATCAGAGAATGGTTTGTGTTGGAAGGGACCTTAAGGATCCTCTCATTCCAACTCCCTCACCATGGCTGAACAAAGTCCCACCAGGTTTCTCAGAGTCCTATCCAACCTGGCCTTGAACAGGGATGGGGAATCCACAAATTCTCTGGAAAACCTGTTCCAGTGCCTCACCACCCTCACAGGGAAGATTTCTTCCTGATACCTAATCTAAATCTGCCCTCAGCCTAAGGCTGAGGACATATGAGCGGCAATTATCAATTTATTTTGAATTTAGGGATGGAAACATACTTGGACATTTTTGTGGTCCTTTTCTGATTTATCAAGTGGTGCTAGTCCTTGTTTAGGTAAACCTGAGAGAAAAGTTAAGCATTCCTCATTTAAATCCATGTTTAATTCATAAAATCTGCAAGGCACAGAAGAAAAACTATGTTTATGGTTTTGTGTAGTTTTTATTCTTAAACTTGAGTCAAACAAGCAGTGCATATTACTGCTAGAGAGGCATTTCTAAAAAATTCCTTTCTGAGCCTTTAACGAAAATTGGTTACTAGCGAATAAGCCACTTAAGGATCAATAAAAGCATCATGCCTTTCAGAACCACACTCACTACTAATTCTGTTTTCTTCACCTCTTGCAAGCAATTTTATTTTCCTTTAGTTTACAGACACAGCCTCAAACAGTGAGATTAATGCGCTGGCACGATTCAGAAGCAATTTCATTGTTTGCATAGCAGCATGCAGACAGGTATCCCAAGAGCTTCTGCCTTGTGGACACTCCACAGAAGCCCATCATCAATGCCTGAAAGTTTGTTTGAAATCACTAAGCTTCCACCTTTAATTGCTGCTTTCTAACACTACTGGGGAATCTTGACTATTCAAGCGCACTCTTTAATCCAGCTCTACAGGAAAAATACATTAACCTTCATGGCCTAAACCTGCCTTCAGCCCAGGGAGGAACGACAAATTGTTTACTCAAGGCAAGCTAGCATAAATTTTTTAATAAATTCTATTTTGTTCCAAGGAAGTTCACAATTCATCTATGACCACTGATGAGAGAGTACCAGAAAACAAAACTGCTCTTTATTTCTTGACATTAGTACTATGTTTATTGACTTTTTTTGGATGGTAAAATTAAGTGCAGACTTTTCTGCTGACTAAATTAAATGGTTCCTGAAATTATCTACAAGTTCTTGATAAATAAGTATATTTAACTTACTATTTTTCCAAATGCACGCTTGTCCAAATACACACAAATACACATGTTTATCTTTGAACAGGGAAAAATTAAAAGCCAAAAAAAAGATTAGTGATGCAATACTTATCAAAAACATGTGACATTATCCTATTTGAAGTATTATAGAATACTGTACTATCTCATGTGTAAAAATGTGAATATTAAAATAGGTATTTAATTTTTAATAGAAATCCTCTGCTTATGACTGCACATGTGCTACATGTGCAATATTAGTTGTCTTTTCCCATTTGCAGCCTGGTGGAACATTTCCAGGAAGCATAACACTGAAATAAATCAGCCAGTTTGGGACTGATGAGTTGTTGATGGAGAAAGCACATGGTCAAATGTTGATGAGCTCCAGATCACGTGCTAGCACAAGTACTTGGAAAATTACGGTCAGGTGCTGCCAAGGAACTGCTCTAAGTTTTCACAGAGAGGCCAATGGCTTCAGGGTAAGACCAACTGAAAAGATAGGAAGGACTGTTCTTTTATATTTCTATCTATCCCCAACTCACATGTTCTATTGTAACATATATAAGATTTTAAATATAAATTCTGTTTCTAGGGAATCATCATGGAAATAGCTGAAGTCGGTTTTGCTCCTCTTTCCTACACAATGGCAAAGAATGGGTAATGACTTGATGAGAAGTAGAAAAGCAGAAAAGTAGTTTCACACTGGAAAAGACAAGTTAATTTTGAAGACAACAGGAAGGCAGCAGAGCTGCCTGCCACGAGCCGCAGCGTGGCCGTGCAGAAGCCGTGGGGCTCGCTGCGCTGCCGCTACTCACCCGCAGAGCTTTGATCTGCAGCGTGCCCTGGTCCTGTATGGACGAGCGAGGGTCCCGGCCCAGGAAGGTGAAGCCCTCCTTGAGCCAGCTGATGACAGGCAGGGGGTCGCCGGTGGCCTTGCACTTGAGCAGAGCTGTGCCATCCACTGCCAGCGTCTGGTTGACGGGGCCCTGCAGGATGATGGGCGGAGGCCGATCTGTCAAGACTAAAACAGTGGCACAGGCATTGGCATCCACACCTTTAACCATCCTCTGCTGCTGCTGTGAGCCCTGTTCCACCATGCAGGGTAAGTTTTAAGAAGCTTTAAGTCAGCATCTAAGAGGCTAAAAGCATTATTTTTGGAGGAGCCATAGACAGAGGTTATCACTTAGTTGGCATATTTGAAAAGCGTTTCAGTGAGAGTTTATTTCATCACTGAAAGATAATATGTAGATAGAAAAATATCTGTTAGCAAAGATCATCAGGCTCATTAAATTTCATAGGATGACAATTAAGACCTCAATTCAGAGAATTGAAGTGCATCACTCTTCCAATTTGGGAAAGCACTTAAAACACACCTTTGATGTCACATCAAAATATGCCTACCCAATTTATGGTCTAAAAGAGAAAATCTGTTGAATTAAAAGTGAAACACTATAGCTATTCTTGCCTCGGTACCAACCACATCCCCTATTCCTACCCTATTTGCAAGTTTTCACCAGCAAAAATATCTAACAATTATACAAAACATTTTCATAATCTGAGGGATCTAAATGATGGTACCGCTCTTTCCAGCAGAGAAAAGCTCAAACTCAATCACACCATTTAACAGCTTACTTACCAAATAATTTCATCACCTTTTAAAGCCATGAACTCTTATTTTTTTTCCCCTGATAATTTACATCTACATGCTTGCAATACTGAATAAAGGACCCTGCAACTAGTGAGAGAGTGCATGGCTGCGTATAAGCATCATTCTATGACCAGTGGGATATCTTGAAGATGAGGTAAAAAATGCTCATGTTAATTTTTCTTGAAAGATTATTTTATCCCAAATAATTCTGTTGGTGAACCTTTTTTTTGAGCCATCTGTTAAGCAACAAAATATAACCTTAGTTTCTGAGGAATGTGTTTACACAAACTGAATGTGAAATACTTGAATATACACGAGGACTGCCGCAAAAAAATCAATATAACAGAACTGAGAATTATTTTTCCTTTTAATGTACTTTTATATGTTTACCAGCCATACTGCTGCTGGTTTAAATTTTGAACAACTGAACAATTGTGTGTCTGGTATTAAATATTGTAGCAGGCAGGATTAACTTCTGAACTGGTGCAAGTTAGCCTGCTTCTGCTGATGTCAATTGAGTTTGAATCATTTGTTCTAGCTGAGAATCTGTTCATCATAGTCCATACACAACACCTGTCTCTAACAATGAAATGGAAACAAATTATTCTGAACCAATATAGCTTCTGTTGTATTTGAGCTCTATGAGATGCAAACCTCTGGAACTTTAAACAGATCCAAAGTGTTTTCATCATGCTACTTAATAAATAAAACATATCAGGGATATGTTAGTGGCACATTTTATGCCTAAAATAATTGTTTCTGAAACTATAATGTTGCAAAAATACTACCAACCTTTTTTTTTGTTAACAAGATTCACAAGGATCAGAATCATTAATATTGTCAGAACCACACCCTGGAGTGTGAGCTCATCACATTCACTGAAATTGAAACTGAAAATAGAAAGCCAATACATGTTTTGAAATGAAAAGAGAAAGTCAGTGCAGATTATTTCTTAAGACCAGAATGTGAAAGCTATTTTGGAAATTCTGAAATATCACCCACTGAACTTAAGAGATAGGACAGGAAACAGTATATAAACAAGAAAAATGTAATGCATTTTCACTGTGATACAAAATGCTTAATCTCATTTAGGTTCCTTATGACTACATAGTCCAGCCATTTGGAGAAATAAAAAATTTATCTCAGCTCAAATGTACTATCAGGGTAGCTGCGGCATGAGTATATTCAAATTAAAACTTAACTGTGCAAGTTATTCTTTGGATTTAATGTAAACCAGCAAATCCCAGTATTCTAGGTAGCTAAAAATTAAGGAAGAACAACTATTTCAGTTGCTAGCTATTCCATTGCAGTTATTTGCTTCATCTAAGTGTCTTTCACATGTGTAGCAATGTAGGTATTTTCAAAACCTGCTGCATTACAGATATTGTTCTTTGGCATGTAATTAGATTTTTTTACAGCCCAAATGAGGAGCTCATAATCCCTTAAATAGCTCTGATCAATAGTGTAATTGAAAGCCTCCTGGCCAGAAGGAATCTTCATTTTCAAGGGTGTTATGGGTGAAAGACCACTACAGGTTTCCATGACACTAAGGCTAAAGGTTAAATGAACACTTAAGAGTTTCCACTGATCTGTGAACAGCTGTATTGTCTTCACAACTATGACTTGTAAATCTTCTCTAAAACATGTGTGTGCTTGCATTCCTACTACTTAGGTCCACATTAGTAAGGATTCAAAACTTGGTTAGAGTTTAAAATGATACATATATGAGAAGCATTATGAAGAACAGAGGGCTAGTGAAAAACAGCCACGAAATGGTCTGGGGATTGTTAGTTGCTTTTAAAACACGTTAATGTTTTCTTTTCATTTATATAGCTTTCTCCTAGCTGGAAATGTCTGTATCTGTTCCACAAAAACATTTTGTGTGCTTACAAACATATTTGCAAAATTACTTTAATTTTAAAAATGGTTTTGAAACTGTTTGCCTATATCCAAGATGTGCCAAGATGCCAACATCTGCATATTCTGGTAACTGAAAAATTAACAGATTCCTAATTTTTGAAGATATAGGAAAAGAACAAATTATATTTATTCATGAACAGTTTATTCACCACAAATTCAGTTTGGATCAACTGAAACTATATTTAAATTTGGAGGATATATGGTCAAATTGCAATGGAAATTAAAATAAGAGAAAGAAAAAATGAAGTCTTTACTTTGGCACTTCCAAAATCAAAATTTTAAAAAATTTTCCTGGTGAAATAATGGGTAAAATCAGATATAAGTAAGGAAATTCACATGATGAACACCCATGATAGGGCAGGGTTCTCTCTGAAAGGTGGAAAAACAGAGACCAAGCCTGCATCTGTCTTTATTTTCACAGGAGAGCTTCACAGGAAGCTGTGAAGTTGTTCTGAGTTCCTCCTGTTTGAAACTATAAATTACTAAAATTAATACTAAATTACTATAAAATATGTAATATACTTTGGATGAGGGCTAAGATTCATGGTGGTCAGATTTGTAGACCAATAAACTCTGAAACATTTACTAATAAATTTTAATAATTATTGAGGTGAAATTAAGATCTCCAAAATATTCTGTGCATGATTGACAAATACTAACACAATATGAATTGGAAACTATTCCTTTTACGTTAAGCATAGACAGAGATGGAAACATTTGGTTTATTGGCATGATCCGTCATTTTAAGACTGTGAGCTGCATATTCATTTCTTGGGTTTGAAAGGATTGCTAAGATTATTCAACTTTTAAAATGATTTTGCTTTTCCAGATGTGTATTAGATAGTGAATTACATGATAGCCTTTCAAGAAAATACAAGATTTGAATTTCAAATACGCTGAAGGCTCTTAGCACAGTCCATAATCAGCAAAATTATCACTCAACTCAGCACATTTCATCACAGCTAGTAATCTCTTCTCATGTGAATACTTGAGTTAAAAATATTTCCAGTAAAGACTTGTAAGTGCAAAGATGTAACAACTGAAACACTGCTATATATGGTATAATTAAGCACTTGTTTTTCTGCACATGACATGTTTTCATTCTGTATTGGAACTTCAATTGGATCTAAATTACTCTGGATCAAACAAAAATGTGTTCAAAATGAAAAAGATGGCTCGCCACTATTATTAAATCATTAACCAAACAGAAAAATTCTGGGCTAGGAAGTAAAACTGAAATCACCAGCCAAAAACTAGAACACTAATGCTTAAGCATATAGCTAGCATGCATAGTGTTTATCTTTTATTATATTCTGAAAACTATTAAATTAGATTTCCCTACTGATAAAAGTCATTAGCTCCCATAACTTCTGCTCAGCATCAACCAAAACAGATTATTTTGACATTTATGGTTAACTTCCTAACTAAAAGCAATTAAAAAAGTATCTGTGATCTAATGGTACATTTATTCACATAATCTCAGCTCCACAATGTTGTTCTGGCACATTTCTTCTGACCTCACCTGCCCTTTGACTCCAGGATGAAATGGTATTTCTATAAAGCAATCTTGTATTATTTCATAATGATCATGCTGACAGTGGGTTCTGGAAAGCATTTGAGGAAGGCAGGCCCTGCACTCCTTGAGCAGAGCCACCAACTAATGTGGAATGCACGCTGCCTTTAATCAGAATTAACTGGAGATGAGCTTGCATTCCAGCCGGGACACTTTCCCTTGGCTTGCTAAACAAACTAATGAAAATTACAGAGATCAATTAGGATTTATTTTTTTCCCCACACAAGGAACAGATAAAGGTGGACCAAAGCCCTTGGCTGTCAAAAGGAAGAATTTCTCATCACTAGCATCCTTGAACCTGATTTGATCCGCTCAGCGCCTGTTGCTGTAAATCTGTGCAGCATCAGCAGGTGTGACCATTTAACAGCTCAATGTCCTCCCAGCCAATGTTTGTGTGTTCTATTTATTCCAATCACAGGCATGGCCCTGAATCAGGCAGCACTATGGACAGATATTAAAAAATATTGCCTTTCCTTTCCTTTTAAATGACCTTTTAATCTACATTTAAATCTGAATTGAATGAAAATGCATCATTTTGTCATAGACCATGAGAGAAAGGACTTAAAGAGATTGCAGAGAAAGCCAAGTGTTTAGTCTCCAGAAACTACAGAAAAGCAATGTGCTTGAAGAGATGCAAGGATAAGGCAGAAATTATTTCCCCTTGTCATAAAAATATAGGCAGCTTTTGGAAAACAAAGAAAAGGCATCAAATTAATGCTCAAACCTCTATAACATGAGCCTGAACCTCTCTACCTGTCACTTGTGATGAATATGCTCTTGTGAAAAGGCAGATTATTCAAAATTAGACATCTTTTCAAACTTTCATGGTGCAGGCAGGTCTCTAAGGGAACGGTAAAAGTAGACCTCTGCATATAACAACAGTTTTAATGGCAAAAATTCATCAAAGTCTGTCAGGAGATATTTAATGTGTCAGTTAAGATAAGGAATAATGATGCTGGGGAATGCCACTGTCTCTAAGAGGGATTCTCTTGTTTTCTTCACTAACATTAAAGGATGCAAACTGCCTTCTGTCCACATAGGATGAAGAGGGATATCAACAGGATTCCTGATACATGAAAAGGATTCATGTTTGTAGATAGGAAACCTCAAGGCACGATGAACTTCAAACCCAAAAATTTGAAATGAAAAGCATCAAGACAGACCATGTAATTCTTTTCCTTTCCTGAAAACTCTTCTCTACCTATGGATTTTCATTACTTTTTTCACACCTACCCCTACTGAGGCATTCTTAGAACACAGGTAGGTGCCTGAGGTAGGTGCCTCATTCATAGGAGGAACTAAAGGGCTACATGTTGTAGGCATTCTAAACCTACAGTACTACACCACCTTCAAAGCAACTGTGTTGATTTAATTAAGGACACACCCCCTACTTGTCTAAAATAGGACTGAAGACTGATGTGAATGGAGATACATTTTTTTTGCACCCCAGCTCACTGCTTTCATCACAAACCTATTCATTCTCCATATTTTTATTTTTTTTTGGCAGTCCTATCTTAGCTCCAGCAAACCAAGCACCTTCCTTTCTCACCAAACCTATTCTAAGCTGGTTTGTCCCTTTTTTCCATTGTTAACAAACCTCCAGAAAGCAAGCAAGAGGCAAACTAGACTTTGATACCTTTTTTACTCCATAGACAAATACAGAGATCTTTTCTCACTTTATTTCCCACAGAAAATTGTCCATTTACTTGTATGATTTATGTGATCTCACATGCCTTTATTTATACTGCTTTTAAAGTACTTTTGAGAGAAAAAAAACCCAATAGGAATTTCTAAGAGCTCACCATCAGTAACCTCCAGCTGAGCCTTTGCTAAAATGCTTCCAGCAACCGTCAGTGCTTGACAAATGTAGTAGCCTGCATCAGACCTCTGGATGTTGGTAATGGTGAGGTCCCCAGTTGGTGACACGGAGTATCTGCTGTTGGGCTGCAGAGGCTGGTTTGGGAAGAGTAGGTTCTGCAAAGACAATTCATCTCACATCAATTCAAAGCACAAAAGCACCACTTTTCCTTCAGCTACAGAGACAATGATTTTTCCTTAAAAGTACTATAAATAATCGAGGAGAAAAAGTAAATGTGGTTCTGACTTTATGAACACATAGAGCTGCTTTCCCTGCCTTAGGCAACTCACAGTCTAAATTAGAAACAGCCTTTTGACAGCTCACAGTGCTGTGTTCTGACTGGGGTGTAGGCAAGGAGATATTTTCCAACAATCACACTTGAGTGATTTATATTTGTGACACATTCGTCTTCGTTCTGAATGCAATTGTAATAATAAACTCGGCTATCAAACCAGAAGGACATAACACTACAGCAAACACTACAAAACTAGCAGCAAGCATTGAATCCTAGAGACTTGAGAGAGCAGAGCACCATTGTTTGGCTGTGAAAATGTTCTGAGAAAAGAAGAAAGTAAATGCATGGCACATAAGTAAAACTGGGAGGAAGACAGGAGCATGTCATAAAGTAGGAAAAGCTGGCAGAGCATGAGAGTTTACAGGAGGAATAAAAGGAAATTAAAACTGTGATAAACCAAAGGAGAAATGCAGCATAGAGCCTGGAGGGTGAAGAGACGGGGTATTAATCTGATGTGGAAATAATCAAAGAGAAAAAAATAATTTCATGTAGGATAAGGTATCAGTTAGCAGAAAACAGGGAGATTAGTTTTTGCCTTTGGGCTGGATTGGAGAAAAGAGAGACGTCAATAATAATAACTGGAATGGCTCTAGTAGTCATTGCATATGATGAGGGACTGAATGAATCAATACTACAGACCTGAAAAGGTTTTAGTGGTGAGAGCTGTGTTTTCAAGGAAAAAGTTACGCCCTCTGGCACAGCTCTTGTGAATAAATAAGAACAGGAAAAGGAAGGCAATGTGAAGAGAAAGGTCAGCAGCACTGCCCAATGAGACAGAAAGGAGAACAGCTTAAACAATAATTAAACAACAGTAATTCCAGTAAAATGGGGTCTGTATTTTATGTCAGCTCAACAAGACTCATGAAAAATACAGTTGTTTGCATCAGGAATACCCCAAAACACTGTTACCATGCTGTGATAAGCTTTCAGTCGTTACTGCAGCTCTGTCTAGCTCTGTTGTGCTTTCTAATGATGACTCCCTAATAACTTTTAAGCTTGCCTGTATTGACTCAAAAAGAAAACCTAAAAGGGCAGAGAAGAGTATCAAACAAATTTTCTGCAGATCTGTTTCTTCTGAAACAGACCTTGATGGTTTACAAGAATTACTTGGAACTGATAAGCAACAAACTCCTTAAGAAACAAGTAAGAATTCAAATACGAAACAAATTCTATTTTTAAGTGGAAAAAAATGCCTTTATCTCTATGATTTTGGCAGCAAAATGAAAGAGAGATACTTTAAATAAGATCCAACATGCCAAGTATCCTTATAATTGTATTAACCTACTGGGTTACTCATCACACTAGGCTTTTCTTTTACTGCCTTTCAATAGCAACGTTTAAGAAATTTAAACAGCAAATTTTTCCTCAAAAATCAATATTCACCCAGTAAACATGTCAGATAATAGCAAAAAAATAGTGTTAAAATTCTTAAACAATTTCAGCCTATGGGACTAAGTAGGTCTCAAATAATTGCCCTGTTTTCTGAACCGCCTTGAAGCTTTTGGAATAACTTCTGCCTGGCACAAGATCCTTACTGGATACCTACTGGAGGGTAGGTATTAACTTAAAAAACTTAAAATATTTTGAGAAAGAGAAGAAATTTGACATGGCTGATCTTGACTTCATTTATCACTCATTATGTAAAGTGTAAAAAGAAGCTGAATGTAAAAGACAGAGCAAGGATCAAGCTCCTAGAGAAAGAGTCCAGAACCCTCTTTATCACTCCATTAGAATGGGGAATCAATCCTTGTTTTTGCCTTCAGTATGGGCTTCTCTGTTCTGGAAAGGTATCATGTCCCAGTGAATATTCCACATCAGGAGGAGTTCATCAGTCTCATAACTCCTCTCTTCAAAGACCAGGTAACTATGAACTATAACTTTTCCTAAATTACAGTACCACTTCTTTTTAAATGCTTTTAACAATTTCACTGGTTTTAATTAGCTGTGGGGTTGCTCATCTGGGCACAATGGTGGCATGCTGGGTTGCAAACAGAGGGACCAGAGCCATCCCTGATATGGTACCACTGAATTTATCTCAAGGAAGAATTTAATCCACACAGTCCATAGGTTACACTCGCCCTGCCCTCGCACGTGTCATCAGTGAGAGGCTGTTGGTCCCTGGGGAAAAGGCTACCAAGCACAAAGGACCAGCTGTTTATACACAAGCTGGCACAAAAAATTACTCAGGAGGGAACAGCCCCCCTCCCTCCCAGCTGGCTGAGCTCAAAAATGCAGGATTGAGAAACGGATTCACAACCAGGAATGCCCTACAATTACTGGAGTGGGATGACATGACTATGTAACGTTACTTTGAACACTGTAAGTGGTGCTGCATACAGTTCCCCTAAAAGCAGAAAAAGCATTGTAGAGACAAGCAACAATTTATAGCAGGCAGGCAAAGGTGGAAAGTCCTGTAATTTGGCAAAAATTCCACTCTCTGCTATGATGATATACACTATGTGGAAACTCACTCTGTGGCATCTCACTGCAAAATCTGGCAAGCTATACATTGAGATGGCAACCTCAACCTTCACTGATGATCAATTAATATTAACATGAGGATGCTGTAAACCACATTGAGTTGTGTTTCAAGGTTTGATTATGAACCAAGCAAGTATCAATTTTTATGTTGCATTTATTTGCCAAAAAAGACTATTCTAACCCTCAGGGATTTGATTCTCAATATGGTAATTAATTTTCCAGGTTTGTAATTAAGCAGCTTCAACATAGTACAATCAGTAGGTAATAACTTTCAATTAAAGACACAAGATGCATTTTCACCTTAAAATGTTTTTACCCTTGAAGTGATACCAATGGAAGAGGATAAAATAGAGTATTAGCACTTTTCAATTACACTAAATGACTTTAATCCTGAAAATGATGTCCTACTTTAATTAGAAGCTCTTCTCTTTATTACAGCATGATGGATGTCCACTTTATTAGATTCAAGTGTGACACTATAAGCTCACTTTACATAAACATTACCATGTTATTAAAATGCTCTACAAGGAAGGGGTTTGAAATGTTTGCTAGCATATCAGTACTTCCTACTTGAATTTCAATACGCTATTCTACCTTCCCTTTGGAAAAATTGTCACCTTAGTGAGACTTCCAATACTGTGTTTTTTCCAGGATGTGATCCTTGGAGGCTAGATCTAAATTTCTCTAAATATTACACTGAGAGATACACACTGAAGGTTAAGCTTGCACTCAGACAATGAAATAATCACACTAATAAAATAATCATGTTGTGTCTTTGTAAGCCACCAAGAGAGCAGAGCACAAAATGCTGCCAGCCTGGTCCTGTCATTCTGGACCAGTTTTCTGATCTCCTGAGAAGGTGAAGCAGAAGCAGGTGGGACAGAGCAGGAGATCTGTGGTTCAGCTCTCATTTCATGTGTGAGCTGGTACACACAATGCCTACAGTAAAGAATGTTGTGGCATCACATTCAAATACTAAGCTATAGAAGTTAGTATGGGCTGATGGCAACACCAACTGCTGCCTCACAAATTTTGCCTTCAAAGATGATCAGGTAAATATTTCCAAAGACAGATCTGGAAATTCTTGAGACAATTTTACTGAAGGAAGCACCTCTGTGTTCAAAACCTGTATCTGTATGCTCTTTGAGAAAAACCCAATGCAGATCAGCTTGCTGGATACATTCTGCTTGATCATGTCTAGACAGGTTGTGAACTGTAATTACTGGCTCTGATTAATTCAAGATTGAGTAATACCTTTTTTTTTATCTACTGTGCCTGTCTCATCCACCTGTTTGTTGGGGGCTTCAGAACAAAAAGCCTTTAACATACATACTGTTTCTTTCTACTCATCTATACAGTGCCTAGCACAGGTTTCAACAACTGAAATGGCCTCTGTGTTCTTTAAAATATATTAAAAAAAGTGTCACAAATTTCAGTAGAGAATAATAATAGCTTAAAAAGACAAAATTCTGTGAAAGATGAAAACTGTGAAAGACAATATTAATAATTTTCCTTAAAATTTAACAATATAACTATATAGAAAGACTTGAAAGACTTACAGGGTGCTTGCAACTTACCTGACTTCCTTCTTTTTGCCAGAAAACAGCTGGCTGGGGATTTCCTTTAGTTTCACAAGGAAAAGTCACAGTTCGACCCTGCGCTACAATCTGGTCTCGTGGTCTCACCACAAACTGTGGGGGAGCTACAAGGTAAGAAAAATAATGGTGTAAGTTTAGGATATTTTGCAAGGGAGAGAAAGGGAATATTGAAGGAAAAAGACAACATTATGGAGATTTGTTTTATGTCAGAGGACATGACACCAGAAACATTCATTAGTATAGACAGAATTAATATATAAACAGAAACAACAACAGCGACAAAGAGAGCAGCAATATGTGTATGTGACATCCCCAGTTATTAAAAAAAAAATTAACAAAGGAAAGAAACATCACAATCATACATGCTAGAGTCAATTCTGATGACATTAAATGCTAAAGAGCAGGAGTCAGGTGTTTATATTGCTGACTCTGGATGCATTCTACTTTTGTTCTGGAAAGGTATCAGCACACTCAGATCCTCTCACACTAAACAGAGCTACCATGCATTGCAAGGTATGAATTAGGATAAACAGACTGCCTTTCTCAATCTGCCCCTCTGGACTTTTAAAAATGATTGAGAAAGGAGAGAAAGGTCTGGATGACAGCAAAAGAACCCAAGTTCAAGAGCTCCCTCACTCTGCTTAGCAGCAGTGTGGTAAAGAATGGTGAGGGGAGGAGGACTTGCTGTAAAAAGAATGGTTGCTAAAAGAACACAAACTTGGTAATCCCAGGTAAATCCGGGTTTCAGCTAGTTTAAAGAGTAGAGAGAAGCAAAGGTTGAAGAGTTGATGGGAAGAGATGAGTGGTGAGTAAGAAGGAATAGGTATTTCAGGAGGTAAGGAAGACACAAGGTAAAGAAAAAAGGAGACTGAATTTGAAACAAGAAAGAAGAAGCAGGCCTGGCTAAGTTTTCAATGTTTTCAAGTAGCTGGCATTAACAGTGTTCAGTCATAGGGGACCAGGAATCACAGCCAGAAGTGAACAGTCTCCAAGAGAGGGGTATAGTTTGCCTTCTCTGTACGGTAATGGTGGAGAATAGAGTCAATGCTTGGGAATGTGAAGGTAGAGAAAAGGTGTTAATGAATAAAGGAGAGTGGGGAGGAAGTGTTAGAGGAGCTGAGATAAAAAACTTGAAATCAGTAACTATGTTGAGCATGAGACAGAAGTAAAGCAAATGATTTTTCTATGCAGGACATGGAAACCCTCCACTCTTGGTTCATCACTGGAATTCACTGAAAGGGGATTTGTACTCTTTTGCATATTTTAAAAATGTAAGCAGCATCTCCAAATATTCTTATCAAAGGACTCACTAACTTTTGGGGCAGGCTAAAGGAAAAAAAAGTCAAAAAGAAACTCAAACCCCTCACCCCACCCTTGATTTCTTCTATTCCACTGTTGGTTTTGTGGATGTGCAGACGGATGGTTTAGGAACACTAAGCTTTCAGGTAAACAGAATTTAAGTGTTTTAGACAACCATATTTTCAGCATTATAATTACAGACTATTTAATTAGGCACGAAGAGCAATCAAGACCCAGCTTCCGATTACACCTGCTGACAGCACAGACACAAACCTGCAAACTGCATAAAATGTGAGCAGATCTGATTCTCTTGAAACACCCTTTGCAGCTATCTCATGAGCTACTTCCTAAGGCTTTGCAGATCAGCAGGGGTCTAAAGAGCATCAGTTGAGTGGTGTGGGCACTCTTAAAACAAGGACTGTAAAGCACTTAAACAGAAATCAGTTTAGAAGGTGAAGGATATTTTCTTCTGCCTCACACTCCTAAAGAGAGGTTTGGGCCTTTCTGGAGAGAAATGTCCACCTCTTCCTCCCCTTAGGAGGTGTTAATTTTATGACCAGGCAGGACTGGGGTGCAGGGTGAGGTGCCCTCTTGCTGCCTGTTTACAGCCACATGTTTTGAGGTTTCTATAAGGGGTTGCTAAACATACTCTAGGAACTGTACTCATGCTATACCACTCCTCAAGTGCTGCAGCGAGCTACTTGGGTTTCCCTCACCTTGTTTCACCCATCATATCCAAGTGCAACCCCCACAGGTGCCAGGAAATGGCAGTGCAGTAATCAGTGCAGTGTTGTGGGTGGCCTCAAGACCACAATATTCCTATGGTGCCTAAAAACCTTGTGTCAGGAGACCATCCCATAGATCCATCCTAAGCAGGATGGATGGTTAAATTCATTTCTTAGGCTTGCTTGTGCCCTGGGGAATGCACAGACAGTGCTCACAGACAGCCCAACAGAAGCAAGAAGGGCATGGCATTTCCATGAGCCTGTCCTTCAAAACATGTAACTGAGTAAATGCAAGGTAGGCAAGGTTAAGGGTCCATCTGAAACACTCATATACACAGGTCTCTACTGTGAATCAAAAATTCAGAGTGCTAAACAGATATAACAAAACTGAATTTGTTGCTGTAGCAGACCTGTAATCTGGTAGTCAAGGAACAATGAGAAATACACTAGGTTTCTATCTAGTTTCCAGTTTTTGACCCGTCCCTAATTTTCAACATCTCTCGCTTCCCTAAGAATTTGTTTCCCCCTCCCAATAAGACAAGGAAAATAAATCTGTAGCTCTGACATGGACTGACCCTGTTGCTCTGTTCTCTCCCTGCCACACACCAAGTCCTCTCAACCATTTGACCATACTACATGAGCAGATATTTGGCCTCACAGTTACTAGGTCAGGCTTTCTAAAGACTCCAGCAAGCAATCATGTACGGTTATGCAACAATATATTTTCTAGCTTGGCTCTGCGGCCTTAATTACCAGAAATTCACTTTAAAAAAAAATTAATCAGAGCTTTTACTCACATTAAATCAAGCTCAAAACCAGTTTCTTCAGCCAAACTATTCAGCAACGTAATTTTAAAGAACATGAAAAACATAATTTTTGAAAAATAAAACTGCATGCATTTTTAAAAAAAATATTCAAAGATGGAGTTTTATAATGAAAGAAATCTTCGTTTTGTCCTAGTTTGTTGTCCTATTCAGCTATAGCTCTGTTTACAGACAGCCTCTGATAAAAACACAATTGTTTACAGCATTTAAGCAATGTTTTCACAGTAGCTGTCAATTTCTAGTTGAACTTGAAAACTGAAAGTAACAGTCAATAATTGCAGGAGCAATTCTTGGTCAAATGTAACTACCCAAACACTGTGACTGTCATTATCCTCAGAGAATGCAGCATGACCCTGCTCAGAGACAGCAAGGCTTCTTTGACAGAACAAGCACTTGGGTTCTTCAATTTTCTTAAAAGAGAGCTCATTATGTTCACATATGGATGCTGTTTATAAAGACAGACAAATATTATTACTTCCATTCTGCAGAAGGGTTAAGTGAGATCATGACTTGCTCAAAGCACGGCTTCAGTGGAACACTGGGCAAAATTTATTCAAGCCATTATTGCTGCTCTTAAAGTAGGTGAATTTCTAAAACATTCTGAAAATGTACAGCTAGAGAAGTAACAGCAGGATTGATATGCTTCAGCTGTTAAAGTTTTGTGGTACTTTAACACTTAATTCAAGCTAAACATTAAGATCATTAAAAGGATCTGTTGAAAAAACTTAAGAAGCAGCAAACTGAGTGTTGTGCCTATCAGACTATTACTTTTTGCTATTTCAGATGTAACACAAACTAGATTGCAAGAAGCAGAGTGGAAAACCTTTTGCTTAACTGACATTTGAAAGTCAAAGACAGTGGCTCTGAAATGAAATATATTGCTTGGATTCCAGCAGTCGAGTCAAAAATATGTGAAAAAAAGAACAATTAAGACTACAGACCCAATATGCTTCTATTGAAACTTTTTTTTTTTTTGAGAAATTTAAATAGTACACAGTAAATTAGATTTGATTTTTGGCAAATTATGCTTTGATACTGCATTCAGCAAGCGCTGGCTTCAATCAATGTCACACTAGAGCTCTGTTATGCTAATAGATGATATGGAAATCAGATGGTTGAACATGAATAGAAAGCACAGGCCATGTACGAAGGGGCTTTGAGATGAGGGGATGGGGGGACCCTAAGGTTAATCACATCATGTTCAGAACTGTTTTTACAGCACAGAGCAGTATTCGACTGCAGGAATTAAAATGGAGATAGAGAAGCATGAGCAGTAGTGAGCATTAGTTATGTTGTTCAAAATGGGAAGAGTGCATTCTGCTGCAGTCCTTTAGGATGTTGGTGGTTTATGCATGACTGAATGGATCTCTTATGCTATTAATAAATATATATGAAGGTAGCCCCTGCTCCAGTGTTAAAGAGCCTTTAAAAATACCAAAAGGGAAAAAAAAGAAAAACAGCTGCATATAATTTCAAAGGGATTTCTCAGCTCTACTCCAATCTTAGTTAGCAGAATCTCTAATCTGATAGGGATGGATTTCATGCATTTCTTCTTAGTACTGCTGCTGGATACTAAAGGTTACACTGAGTCAACAGGAGCTGATAAAGCTCCTGATGAAGAGAAGCTTGACTGAAACAGAGAGTTCACCCCTTGTAGGTGAACTCTGGTCATCTGATAAGAAATGTGGCAGAAGACTCAGAAGGGGAGGGAAAATTTAATACATAAAAATGTGAATTCATAGCAAAAAGGTACATTGATCCCACATCAAGTACTAGCAACATTTTTTTTCCCAGTGACAGTTTTCTCAGCTGATCTTGTTGATTTGAAGTTGACACGGACTTCAATGACCCTAGGGTAATTTCATTATCATAACTTGCTCACAGTACCTTCCCCAGACCAGATGCCCATGGGTTCATACATTATATTGGTGATTTTAATTAAAAATAGATATTGTAGCAAGTTTTTTTTTTATATATATTTTTTACTGCAACATGCAGGATCAATGAATTAAGGCAAACTGTATGAGGTTCAAAATCCTGTGTTCAGTTTTGGACTCCTCACTGCCATAAAAACATTGAGGTGCTGGAGCATGTCCAGAGTAGGGCAATAGAGCTGGGGAAGGGTCTGGAGCACAAGATGAGAAGCAGTTGAGGGAAGTGGAGGTGTTTAGCCTGGGGAAAAGGAGGCTTGGGGAAGATCTTATTGTTCTCTGCAGCTCCGTGACAGGAGGGTGTAGCCAGGTGGGGATCAGTCTCTTCTCCCAAGGAACAAGTCTAGAGGTTTAGACTGGGTTTTAGGAAAAAAATTCTTCACCAAAAAGACTGTCAAGCATTGGAGCAGGCTGTCCAGGGAGGTGGTTAATCACTATCCCTGGAAGTATTTAAAAGGTCTTAAAGGTATTTTCAAACCGAAACGATTCTATGATTCTACCAGGGAATATGAGAATTTATTCAAACCTTATTAAAGCTAGCAGAAATTCTCCTATTGGCTTATGTGGACTTTGGATCAAATCCATTGAAAAAAAAAAAAAAAGAGTATTACAGGAAATGAGTGACAGCAACAAATTTCAAGGGCTTAAATTACAGATTTGACAACCTTTAATTACAACTAATTTCAGTTGATAGTGAACTGCACATGAAATTCATCATGGAGATTACTTAGGCAAGCTAAAGTGATAAAGCTGAGGGCTTCATTTTAAACTGGAATTGTTTATCATCCACCAATATATTTCTATGACTGGTTCAAAGAGAGCAAGGGGAAAGATGCTACTTGTAAATATTCTAAGCAAAATTCAGATAGCGGTAGGGGAAAAGGCTCTGAGGAACAAGTAGAAATATACTTTCTGGTAAAATAGCAATATTCTGTACTACTCAGTTCTGCTTTCAACAGGGAAGAGACAGCAGGGAAACCTAAGATTTCCACCTACAGTCTTTTTCAGCACTGTACATCTTCAGAAATCAATTAATTTCATTTGAACAATCAAGGTTACACCTGGTACAATACTCTGTCTGGAGCTAAGAGAGTGAGCCGGGTGACAAGATAATGTTGCCTTCCTCAAACCGCTTTTTTGACTTTGGAATACCCATCAAATCTTCTTTTGTAAAGACTTGGAGCTAGTATCTCAGTGGTCCTCTCAAATCCTTACTGCAGTGACAATATTCATGTGGCACCCTCAGCTGCCTTTGATGCACATGGATATTTTAAAAGATCAAACTCAATTCCACTCTTACAAGTACAAATCAAGACTTGCCTCTAAGACATTTACACAGAGGAAAGGAGAAGCCTGCAGAGCTCCATGTGAAGTAATATGTATTTCCAAAAGGGAGGTAACCCTTGACACCATCTATGGAATAGAACTACTTATCTGTAGGATTGCTTTGCTGGGTCCTGATACCAGCTTAGATGACAACTGAATTTTTTTCTTTAAAGAAAAAAAAAAGATCCTCTACATTTCTGTGTCATTGACTAAACTTATCTGGCAGATATTTTGTGATAGAAATACAAAATAACACTGTAAGATGCTATTTATACACCTTGTAACCATGTTTAGCATGAGCTGCCAAGAAGTGCAGATAGAAAAGTCTAGAAATTTTGAAAAATCTTTTACGAGGCTACTAATGCTGATGGAGTAAATAGAAGAAAGCAAAATAGGTGCAGTCTCAAACTCCAGAAACTTGTGTTGATTCAGCAGTTCTCCCCTCAAAAGTTCAGATCTTCTTAATGGGTACTGAAAGTGATGTGTGGTTGTTAGGACACAAAGTTATTAGTGCATTATTAGCTGTGACTAAAGATAAATCAAGGGTGCAGCCTCTGACACAGGAGCCATTACAGAAGATGGAGAGGATGATGGCTTAGGCCTATTACTAATTCAGATCTTTCTTATCAGAGATAAACTAATGGAAGCTAAGGATAATAATTCTCTTTAAACAGAAAAGACATCTCAATCTTATGGTGTTCTCCAATGATTAGGTGTGCTCACACACAGGGAAGGCAGTAACTTTTTAGTACTTGAGTTACAACTAAGTTACTTGGAAAATGAGTTTCCTCTCCCATTCTGCCATTCCCTAGGTTGTGTGAGTGCAGCAGCCTTTGAAACAGATGCATAAATCTCATCTGGTAGATGATTTTTGTTTTGGTTTGGTTTTTTTAACTATGTCCACCTGCGTATTCATTTAGAGTGTTCTCTGTCTTTCATGATTTCTTCTTCAGGTGAACAGCTCTGACACAAAAATGAAGAATGGGTAGGTTGTGGGGATAACAAGTGATTCATGAAGCACTTCACTACAGCCATTATATTACTTTAAAATCACATATGTGTGGGGAAAGCAAGTGCTTGGTTTGGAGTCTTCTGGAAAGCATTGTCCCATAACCTAGGGAAGTAAGGATAATCCATGGCTTGGATATGGATTATCCAAGCCTTTAACATTGACACTCTTTCAGAATTAGTTCTCACCTGTCCTGAAACAACAGGTCAAATACACAAAAGCAGAAGCACGTGGCACAGCGGGGAGAATTTTTGGCAGGCTGAACGAAAGGAAACACTGGGGAAGAAGAACCAGAGCAAGAGCTAGAAAGCAGGGGGAATTATTACCAGGACCAGTTCCCCTGAAAGTGTCCTCCACACTGCTGTTGTCTCATGGAAACTGAGAAACTCCTTTTGTTTTGGTTTGTTGCCATTTTCAGATGAACCATGTGTAAACATAACATTGTGAAAAGAGCACACTTTGATCATCTGAGAATGCTAAACCTTCTTTCACACTAATTGTTCTAATTTTCAATTTAAATTCAGGTTCTGAATTTCACATATAACAACATTTTTATCCTTCAGTTGCTCTGACACACTGAAGCAGATAATCTCTTAAAGCATAGAACCATAAGCATTTTTCCTTCTTTGCAAGAGGTGAAAGAAGTCTAGAGAATCAATAAATAAAAACTGCTCACTGTCCTATATATTTTAACACACAGAATCTCTCTTTTATCCCTGGATGACCCAAAAGAATGAAGTGGGATAAATCTGCATGGTGGAAAAAAGATTTGTTCTTCATTCTTCCCTAGGACTAATGTCAATAAAAAATTACACTGAGAATAATTATTTTAGCAAAATCAAGTCTGCCTCCTACATAGACAAAAACAAAGGCATCTACTTTCCACTCCCCCATCCCATTTTCCAGTGCTCTGACTTCAGCAGCGGTACCTTTCCTGGGCTCCTCCTGCTCTTTGTTTTACAGTAAATTTAAATATTTAGTTTAATTATCAGTCTTAATTTCATCCTAGCATTAGACTGTAGCCTGTTCTCATTTAGTCATACATCCCTATTTTATTATACCTTGTTCAATCACCTCTTTGAAGCAGCCCTAGAATTTTGCAGATGCTGCTGAAAAACCCAATCTAGAAAGTTTTGTATTTAGTTTTGATGCACTGGTTCTGTCTGCCCAATAACTTCTGTTACTCAGGACTTTCTTTACTTTAAACAGTGCTTTGTAATTTTTTTGCTTTTTCCCAAGTGCCTGAGATTCAGGATCTACCTTTTGCTCAGGTCACATAGAAAAGATGTGCTCTTCTAAAATCTTAACAATTTAGCCTGCTCATTATGTAAACTATACCCTTGTGCTGCTCTTACTTTCTGTGAGTTTACCAAACAAAGCAAATTACACCACCAAAAAGACATGTAATATGCCTTGATTCCTTTTTTCAGGGGACATAGCAGGATGGTTTGTTGGTAGTATGTTTAAAAAGGAAAAAAGCACAGCCCTTGCTGATACAGTAGTATTTCATCAAATAATGAGTGTAATCTGGTTAGCTCCTTCAAAATGACATGAATTCACACGCTGAAGAGAAGAGCTAAGGAGATGATGAGAAGGGTAAAGAGCCCAGACAGGCTCAGAGGCTACATCTATAGTAAGAAAGGTGACAAATTCCTGGTTTGTTTACCCTTGACAACAAATAAGGCGGAGAGGAGACACTCTGCTCAATTTGGAACACTGTTAGAGGAAGAGAGAAAAAAGAGAGAGGAAGAAAAATGACTGTTTATTCTGACTGACAATGTTAACACTCAAGGAATAGGGCACACAGTAGTTTTGCTGCTAACACTGAGATCACATCCAAGCTGTAAATTGGCTGGCAGCAACAGAGCAAAGAAACTAAAGGGAAAAGCGAACAGATTAATGTATTGATTTCCACGTTCCTCTTGAAGGAAAGGTAACCAATTACTCCTTTTACTGAAAGGAAGGGAAAAGCTTGGGGAGAGCAACACAGCCACAGACTTTTTTTACACACTAGTCTTCAAAGACTTATGGATATACTCAGAACCAGAAGCCAATGAAATAGGAAAACAATTCCCAATGATTTGAGCATGCTTTGAGAAACTTTGAAAGTTAAAAAATAAAAGTTATGCATTAAACTTCTTAAAACTTCCCCAAGCTAGAGCTCAGCAATTAAAAAAAAAAAAAAATGAGGCTTTTGATCACTTCCTGCACAACAGTGACTAAACTTAAGGCAAAGTAGACATGTTAAGGACTTCAAGATTTTTAGAGTGGCACTTATAGGCTATGAAAAATCATAACAACTCAGCTTCATATTTTAATCTCTTACTGTTACACAAACCAATCAGAATTTCATTCTACAGCAACCTTTTACCTTTAAATCTGAAGAATTTGCTGACTTTTAAAAAAATAATGATGTCTTGCTCTTTCATTTAACAAAGCCCAATGTCCACTGTTGTCCTTACCATTTCCTGAAAATTTCTGTAACTGGTACCAAACAGGCAAGACAGTACATTTTGATAGAAATTTGAGAGAAATACAGCAGAATGCAAAAATGAGAAAATTCTAACTTGCTCATCTGGAAAAATATATCTAATGAGTGAAATAACTACAGAAATGGTCTAAATAAGGATAAATATATTGTTTCCTAAACCTATCTGTTGTAAATCCTGTCAGAAATCTTTTCAAAAGGTTATAAATAATCTCTTTTAGAAACAGGCAACACATTTATTCCTAGCAGCAAATTCAAACATGATGAGTAATCTGGCATAGAGCCTTTAAATTCACCAGCTGCCACCCACCTCGGGCAGCACCATACCTCATTTTATATGTGTAGTATGAACCATTTGCTAATAAGTGCTTGAACCCAAGATGGTCATAGGTAATCCCACTCCTGAATTTCCCACTCAAGCTGAAATAAAAATATCCCACCTAACATAGTACAAATATTTAAACAGGAAAAAAACTGATTAGAAAATGAAAATTAATCTGTTTGCAACAAGAAATACAAATTTGAAGCATTAAAATATATTTCTCTGTTCTTCATGAGAAAAAAAAAATGGTCTTGTTTAAAACCTAATAAAGACAAAACATGTCTGCTTTGAATTGGAGACAGTGATGGAAAACAGAAGTACCTAGATAATTCTCTAGTGTTATGGAAGAGTATAAACTTTTGAGCGCTCTCCTGCACTTCAACATACACATAAATATACAAATATACTTCTGTTAAAATGTCATCCTCCTAGAAAGCTGTGAGCTAATTATATGAAGTAGTGTTTTCTTTAGCTTCCTTTAGGTAAGGAGAGGTATTTTTGCTCTGCATTCCAGTTAACTTCCTGAACGAAAAACATGCTACAAGATTTGACTCACTGTTTTTGTTAAATGACAATTTTAACAGAAGACTTCTTGGGTTTCTTGGTGGAGAGGGAAGTTACTTTGTTTTGTCTTACCAGACTCTAAATTTAAAAAAAAACAAAAGGATGGGTAGCCACCTTCTTTGCCTTGTCTTGAGTGAAATAGAGTTATAAATTGCAGAAATTAGCTTTATTTCAGGTACTTAAGTAAAAAACGCAATACAGGTAACACTATCACTGTCTTTCTACAGGTACAGGATCAGATAAGTGACTGACTCTGATCTGTTTAAACACAACAATCCCCATGTACGCTTGTGTGGGAGTTCTACGTCAAACAATCCTTTCACAAGTCACAAAGACCATCACTAAATTAAGTAATTTGATAAAGACCCTGTACTAATTATTTCAAGATCAACCATTCTGATTTCAGTTTCCTGAATAAATTCTGTGGAAGAATAAATTTTTTTGTCATAGCTGTTCTCTTTCAACAAAATAAAATTGCCTAGGCAGGGAATATGTGGAACTGATCACTGCATGATCACACAATCATATACCGGGACATAAAGTAACTTGAGACCAAGACCTGCTCTATAAGCTTTGGAGATGGAATCAGGGATGACTCAATGGCCTGAAAAATCTCAAAAAAGAATGAGTGCTGTGAAATAAGACACTCTCAACACTGCTGAAACCTGTCATTTTCTTGTGAATCTCCAGTCATTTATTTTATGTAGTTTTCGCAGAGCTTGAAACAGTCTCCACTTTATGACTTTCTTTTCCTTGCCTGTCTTTTAAGAGTCAGCAAAGTAAAAAAAATACATACCTACAAGCAAAATACTTTTAATCTTGTGGCATTTCTTAGTGAATGAAGAAGCACACTAAATTCACACCACATTTTCTAAGCAAAGGAAAATCTTCTCCCGAGTTTACTGCAGTTGTACACTTCTGCAGCTCCTGGAAATGCATTATTTGAGAACCAGCCTAATGCCAAAATAATACAGTAGTGATTTGGGTTTAAAGCTTGCTATCAAAATCCCAAGTGAAGAAGAGTGAATTTCTATTCTGCACAGGGAATTCTCCAGGTGGGAATAAGCCATGCTGTAACTGTGGAGGTATTTGGCTTGGTTCCATCGACGTTAGTTGAAGCAAGTTAATAAGATGGGCTCACCCTAGCTCTGGAAGCAGAGGCCTAACCTGGATTTTATCTTTAAATTACTCCAATCTTACTTCCTCCAAAATTAGAACAGTGAAGAGCTGAGATTGATTCAAACTCTCAAACTTTAGTCAAACACATATCTACCAAAAGCTTTGACTGAGTAAACAAAGACCAAACCCCTCATCAATCTCCATAAACACCAGTACTGAATTTTTACACTAATCTAAAAAAAAATCAGAATAACCATATTATTATTCTAAAAGACACATTTAAATACAAACTACAAATATCAGAGGAGCCATGCAGCTCATTAAACTAAATCCATGTAGGCAGAGAGTAAATATTCATGAAAGAAAATTGAATCGTACATTCAGGACATTTCTGAACACCAGAAGTGAATTTCAGCTACTGACAGCTGCAAATTTTCCATGATCCTCAGTAAGATTTTTATGCATTTACAGAATTTCAAAGGCACAGGAAATAATAAAATTTTCAGTGTGGGAATTTAAAACCTAGAGGTTGTCTTCCTTAGGACTTGTTTTTCAGAACAGTCTGCATCCTATACAGTGAACTCCAAACTGCACTCCAAGATGACCCAAGGGCAGAAATCAGTGATGAACTTACTCAGCAAGCACAGAAATCTACTCCACCCCCTCTTCAATTTCAGGATTTCTTCATTTCAGAACTCTGAATGACACAAGAAAGACGGGACATGCAAAGCCTGTGCTTTTACTGCTGTGCAGGAAAAGCAGGATGAGCTGATTGTTTAGGACCTGGGAGAAGCTCACCAAACTCAACACAACCCTTTCTGTTGATTTCAGTGGCTTTTCCACCAGGCCAAAACCAGATAAAACACCGCAACGAGTGACTGTGGCTCGGTATCAGCACACCCACCCCGTTCCACTGATCAGTACTTGCTGGTGATTTGGCAAATGTGCTTGTACACAACACAGCAGGAAATACAACGTTTGCAAATAGCACTTTGTCAGACAAAACCGCTTGCCTGGTGTTAGACAGTTACAACTATTAAGCGCTGGCTGCTCAATCCAGCAAGTGAAATGCTGTTGCAAATGAAAGATGAAGCATTGCATGAAGCCATGCTAAAATGGATAGAAGGATGGTTACTTACCAACGGGGCGAGCTGTTGACATTACAATGATGTAGTGAGAACATAAAAAGGAAATTAAAAAAAGAAAAGAATATCTGTCAGAATGCATGACGTGTAATGTAACTTTCCACTATGGATACTACCATGATTGCTAACCCCTCAAATGGCAGTCTAAGTCAATGTTCACTGCTGTTATTGTTTAGTCACGTGCCACTATCATCCCATTTACTTGAGCATAGCATTTGAACAAGCTGACTGGAACCATTCTCTGAGAAACACTTTTATTATCTTCACATGCCATCATCAAGTATCATTGTTAATGCCTGATAAAAGAAAAATTGCATTGCATTAGCACAAACTTTTAGATCCCAATGAACACATCAATTTAAGCCTCACACTGCCTAATGTCATGCAAGGCATTTGCTTTCTGAGTCAAATACCAAATGAATTTTAAGCATGACCAGTCAGTACAGAAGTAAGGGCTACAGAAAGCCCAGGACAGTTTTTCTCATTCAATAATGGGCATGAAAGCTTACAGCACAGTGCTTTTTCATCACTGACAAAGCTGATAAAAATATAAAAAATGGGCTGAAATGGCCACAGGGGCTTCAACACAGAACCTCCCAAATCACTGCTTAGGTAACTTCAACTTGCTAAAAAATTGCTGTTAAATGATTGACAGGTTAATACTGTTTCAGGCTGATATAGAGATTGAAAGTTGCTGCTGCAACAGGTGATTTCTTGGTTATAGCAACATGCCTTCATTATACTTGTGCTGGGGAAGAGAGCTGTCAGCCCCTCTGCTAATAAAATATAGACATCTCTTTCAGAACAGCTGAAAATTTGGACATAAAATTGACTCCAGGTTGCATCTGTGTAGGCAAAGCTTCCCTTATTTTATTAGCAACAATAATTACACATTTCTGAGCAACGGCACAATTATATATATTTTTTTAATTTTTAAGAAGATTACCAGTCCTGTGTGCTTATGTGCAGGCTAGGGTCAAATGTAAGCCATGCAAATTCAGAGGTAACAGAGCTTGCAAGGGCCTTCTTAGCTCTCAGCCTTTCCATGGCTCTGCCCCCATTTCATTTAACTGTGTCTAGTCTGCTGCCATTGTCACCCATCATCTACTGGAACACTTTTTGGCTCCCAGTATTATGGACCTATTCCTTCTTCTGCAGGAAGATGAGGTGTAAGAGTGATATGCATCTTTCCAAGAGAGAACGTGGAGTCTGGGTCACAGAACTCAGATTCTGCTGTTGTTTGTGACAGTGGAATGCAACTTTCCTGACTGCATCCCCATCCTCTGGTTTAAGGGATGAAGGGAGCTAAGTGTTACATGGCTGTTGTCAGGTGTGCAGATGGAGCTGCATGACACCTGCAAGGTCCAAGAAAAATTCAAGGTAAATTTTGAAATGCTAAGTGGTTTTGCTCCTTTACATGACATGGTAAAACCAGTGTCAGACAACACAGTTCATTAAGAAATCAGAATTAATTTCTTTAATTAAGAAGTCCATTGTTCATCATCCCTTTAAAGTCAAAGGGAGATTTTCCAGTCCTTTGTTTTCACAAAATTCAGAGTAATAGCTTTCTCCAATGAAATTCTTGGGTTTTTTCGCATTTCCTGTTACATCTTGAACATGTTGTATGTTTATAATATCATGGACTCCTTTGTATTGAATAAACATTATGTATTTAAGTGTCCAGGGGGAAAATACACCAGATAATAAAAACATGCTTTTACTGGGGGGAAATCGATTAAATTACAAATTTCCTTGAGTTTTTTTCCCTTTAATTTCATTGGTTTCAAGCTTCAGTGATTTCAATGGATTTTTTTGCTGGGTTCTAGCTACTATTCACATTACAAGTCAGGGTAGCAAATCCAAAACGCTTGCCCCAGTAATGTACAGAGTGGACACAGTTCTAGGAGTGTTTAAAGGCCAGGGAATTGGTTACCAGAATTACTGGACATTGTGATCCTGCCTGTGACAAAGAAAAGAGTAGACTCTTTCTGGGAGTTAGCTGTGGTCACTAATTTTCCCATATTACAAAAGGGAAGAACAATCTCTTACATACCTATTTCTTCAACTTAAAATGGGAAGAGCCATATTGTCACTTACAGTCTAAAGTGAACACTGAAGTAATATTTCAACAGATTACCACAACGCTTTCTTTTCTTTGTTACATACTAACATCTCTCCCCTTACAAATCCACTCTGTTTTTTTTTTTTCTTTTTTTTTTTTTTTTCCTTTGAATTCAGCAAATTAAACTGAACTGTGTCCATGCATTAAATGGATGGAAATGGAAGCTGGCCTCTTGGGTCAGTTGACCCCAGTTCTAATAAAGCAATCCATTGAGACTTTGAACATTTGATTTAATGTGTATGAAAAGAGGAAAACAGATAAAGCTAAAAATGTTTTTATTAACCTTTCCCAGCTCTACTGAAAACTGTCAGCATGCACCACTAAACTGTGAAATAGTGTCTGCATGATATCCATTGTGCCAAATTGCTGCTTCTCTTTTGGAATGAGGTAATAACTATTATATTCTATTTACTCAAATAGAAATACAAGCTTACAAACTTTTTCTCTCCACATAATCTTTAGCATGTCTATATCTACTGTCACAAATGATATTTTGGCAGCTCATTATTCCACCAGCCTTAAAACATCCTTACCAAATCAAAGAGCAGCACAAAGCAGTGAGTGGATACTAGAGACCACAAATATTTTATGAGAGAATAATTATTCTTTACCTTGTAATACTTACAAAATTTAATTAGGATTTTCTCTTTCCTTCGGCTATGGTTTATTTTTTGGATATAGGGTAGTGGTAGAGAGCTTAATTATGGCAGAGCTAATCCCGTAATAATATTATCTGTATTATGTTTGTCATTAATAAATATAGTTGCTCTACTCCTTATACTTCTTAGAGAAAGAAACGTGACTAATAGCCTGAACTTATGGCTCACATATTAATGTCTATGCTCACGGTTATGCAGTGCTTGCTTATGCATACATGCATCTGCTCTTTAATAAAAACAAATTGGGACAGCCCTTTAACTGCAGGGGGATCCTATCCCACCGAAATCAATTAAAATTTTGCATGAGATATCAACAGGACTAGGATTTCTCCTGCGCTGTAAACCAGCCACCATTGCCAAGGGTGTGTGGAACCCAAACAATGGCAGGGAAGGATGTGGCCCATCTCAGAAAGCAATTATCCGTGTGGGACACAGGCCCTGCCTCTGAGGGAGCACTCACCTCGCACGGTGAGCGTGGCAGAGGCTTCCACCTTCCCAACTCGATTCTCAGCGATGCAGGTGTAGGTGCCCTCGTCCGTGCTCATGGCTTTCTTAATGCGCAGCGTGTAGTCGTCCTTGATGTCATACCTGGGGCACAGCAAAAGAATGAAAACTCTTTTCGTGGGCAACAGGAAATGGACAAAAACTATCACCTGGAAAATGCCAGTCTGAATCTATCTTGGAGCCAACTTTGGAAGATAAATTATTATCCGGCATTAGATAATTCCACGAAGCATTAATCCCTGTGACATTTTTATTGCGCTCTGCATTAGTTAGAAACTTTACATAAAATTAGTATTGCTATGTTCAGTATTAGGGCTTTATTAGTTATATCATTCACTTTGTCCTTGATCTAGAGGAATAAGATAAAATTAAGGTACCAGACATCAGCAATCAATACATGACAGGTCAGGTTTATCATGCCTTTAACTATGTGAGCTACATGTTTTACCTTTTGCTGATTTGGAAATTTCCTTTTATATTCAGTTTTTCCCTATAGCGGCAATCCCTTAGAGAACAGTGAGCATGGATCTCACTGCTCAATTGCAAACAATAAAAAATATATTCAAGCACCGGAAGGTGACATTTATTGAAGAGGCACATTAAAGCAGATTTATCAATTTCACAGAAATACAACAAAACGATTCAATAAGGGTGGACAATGACATTTTCTCTTTCTTAAAAGGAATTAGAAACAATTCAATCGTGCTTTGTCCATTTCTTTGTTTCTACTGTTGAAATAGTTCTAAAACTATGAAGACGTATAAAACTTAATTAATGCAACATTCTCCAATATGTAGTGAGCATTTATTCTCAAGGCATTTAGACTGATTATACCCAGAAAAATACTTTCAGTTAAATTGTTATTATCCTGCAGAAGTCATGTCTAACAAAGTATTTTAGGCACTGATACAAAGCTCATTAAAGTTTACAGGACAGATCATGTTCTATAAAATGTCTTTGGTTCCCAAATCACGAAAACTCTGGTTATCAGCACAGATACTGTACCCTTTAAATATTATTTTGTTAAATTATTTTCAACAACATTTTCTCTCGATACAATACATTTAAGTCACCTTGAATGTAGACTCAGTTTCAGATTTACATGTATCAGTGAAATAGGAACACAAAACTAAAGATGGGTCTAGACTTCAGGCATCAATACTATTTCTCACTGTATACACAGTCATGACATAATTTTAGAAAGACTCATTTACTTTCTTTTTGTTATGCAGTAAAGACCTTATAGACTTGCACAGGAAACAAATGAAATCATATGGAAGAGAGCTCTTAAATGTTTGGAGGAATAAGGATGCAATGCAACAAATCAGAGGAATGTTTCAGGCTCTCTGAGCATTTTTAGATCCTTTGGGAATGTGTAAGATAACTTTTTTGTGTACATAAAAAAGCACATAGCTCATTGCTATTGGTTCATTTGGCATAGGTTTGTAGAGGCAGCACTGTGCTAACAGAATTCAAAGCACCCTAACTCAAAGATCCTATATGGTGAAACATTTTAATTTCTGTTAGGTCTAACTAAAGCTTACAACATCAGTTAGAGCATTCCTAGCAATTCCAAGAACAAAGAGCAGTCAAGACATCCTTTCACACTCACCACAATACAACTTCTTTCTCTATTCAGTAGATTCTATCAACTAGCAAGAAATAATTTAATAAAGATGAATTTGAGGTTAACCATTCTGTTAGAGTTAACATAAAGACATGAAATACCCATTTCCTTAGGAGTTACACTCACTTGTATGTATATGCAGTACCTCAGATTTTACTGATTAATAAGAGATATGCCAAGGGGAAGAATAAGTAAGTAGATACCATGGCAAACTGTAGAAACCTGTAGGGATCATTTTTTTGCCAGCCATTGGTATAGGTGAGGGGGCAGGTAGGTATGATGTTAGAGAACTTAATATGCACTTTCTGGAGAACTAGACATCTATTACAACTACATTCAATAGCCACATGCAACTAGAGAACATTTCTTCTAGACTGCTCACAAATTATGTCATTTTACATGCTGTGCTGTGTTAGTCAACGGCAAATAAAAATCACTGTTTTCAGAAGACAGAAAAGGCAAATTGTCCCCCTTAAAAATCTCAAGAATATGACAACATTATCCCACAATGATGGAGCAGCTATTTGTCTTTGGTGACTGCAGAGCTGCAGACAAGAGCAAATGCTTATTTTCTTGACATCAGGCCAGCTCTATGAGACTGAAAATATAAATTTGTATTAAGCTCCTGTATGATGAGAAAACTAGGATCAGTTGTAATATAAATATGAATTGGATATCAGAATCAGGCCATGTATGCAATCGATCTTTTTTCCTTTTCATACAACAGATGAGATCCCTGTGTTTCAGTTAACGCTGCCGAGAGCAAGGCAGGCAGGCAGCAGGGCAGTGTCTGAGCGAGGATGCGTCAGAGCTGGGATGCAGGCAGGCTGGGACAGGGATCTCCAGCGTGCAGCTGACTCACTCTGCTTCCTGCCACGGATGTGCTGGTGCCGGCATGCCAGCCAGCTGCCTGGGAGGCTGCAGCAGCCTTTCTCCCTGCACCTGCCAATCGTGCACGCTGTGCCAAGGCTACTGGGCACAGGAGCCAGCTGCACGGCATGCCAGGACGCAGGGTGCTGGGAGCAGACACCAGCTCCCGCCTGGGCCACCACACGGAGGGGGGCGTGAACATGTCACTGGCACGGTCCAGTTAGCAGTCACTTGGAGGGCAGGCTCACCTCTCCCTGTCTGCTCCTCCAGCAGGCCATGCTTTTGGACCACCCTGACAGAAGGTGCCATGCAGCCGTGGGATTCACTTGTGGATGGGCCCGTGGGGCGTCAGAACCATCTGTGTGCTGCAGTAGTGACATGCTGCCCGTCAGTCATCTGTTCCACCCGCACCGTCCCCAGAAGCCACCACAGCTCAGTGAAGAGCTCTGGCAGATGAAGCAGACAGGATGGAGAAAGGAGGAAAACTGGCTCTTAGCCACCCACAGCAGCACAAACAAAATAACAAGGAATGAAGACTGAAAATCTTTTGAATTTCACAAGCATTCACCTGCTCAGCCTTGAACAGTGCCTTGTCTCCTCTCTGTCCTAGAGCCTCAAATCCCCATAGCAAGGGGATTTTCACCTTGTTTTCTGTGGACGTTCACTCTCATCTGGATTAGTACTCCTGAACACTTGGAAATGAGGATCAGGGTCCTCTCAGCTAATACCAACCACGGAGGGCATTTACCAGGCTACTGGATTGATGATGGAATGGCAGAAAACCAGGGTGCAGTGGTTAAATTGCTCCTTAACGTTGCCAGTACATGAAGAAGCCTATATCTTCAAAATATGTGCAGTGTCAAAAACAACTTGTGACATATTGCCCAAATATTGCTGACTCCTAGCCAATTAATACAACACTGAGGTAAAACCACATGGCGTCAGACATCAGTTTCACATGATTTTGGACATCTAATTGATTTTAACTACTTCTATTTGTTAAACATTCAGAGGTGCTTAACCTTTTGGTTCAGCCTCCAGACTGAGCTGGGAGAGGTCTTTTACACAGTCAGTCTGTGCCAGATATAAACCAGCCACGTTTGGGCACCACGTTACATAATTTCTGCTCTACAAGTAATAGAGCAGGTCTGCCTTTAATTAAAGAGAAAAGGAAGGGGCTGGCAGCAGACTGGCAAGGCAAAAAGAGAGAGAGAAACAAGAGGCACATGAGAAAACACTGCTGGTGAGGAAATTCTAATAGAAATTGGGTGATTTTGAGTGAAATCTGGCAGTCTCTGGCACATATGAATGCATTCATTGTTGCTAGTTCTGATTAATGACAGTTGTACAATAGTGTGCTGACAGTCACTGCCATACAGACAGAATTTTTTTTGATATGAAACACTGCTGAAAATGCAACCCAATCAGATTTGGCCCCTGAACAACATGTGCCATCATCACTATACTGTGAATTGAGATTGATTGGTAACCAGCTGTGACAAAGTGGGAAAAAGAGCCTTGTCTTTTTCAAGAAAAGAAAAAAAGAAAAATAAAAAAAACAAATTGTGTCAAAACCATTACCATCTGCTCAGCCAAACAGCAAATAAAGCAAAACACATTAACTGTTTTTAAGTATCACAAATTAATGTACTGAGGTTGAATTCATGTGTTAACTTAAGCATCTAAGAATAAACTTCAATTGAACTGGTTTTGTCACAGTTGGATTTTTTTTCCTCACATTTGGAAGTGTATCTGTTCATACTCAGCCATCAATCTTCCTCATGATTATCAAATAAAAAAATAGAGAAAAATGTACTGAATTTAGATGTATTTAACAATTTTTTTTTGTTTTATTGCATTTGATATAAATTTTCCACAATGTCTTCAGAACCCCTAGTTTCCATATTTTCAAAAATCTGCATGCAGCTATGCATAAAGAAAAATGCACCTCTTTTGTTTTTAATGTGCACAGATAGCAAAAATGCAGCTGCAGTCATTACATTCCTAAATATCCAAGTAGGCCTAACTGGTAATACAAGGACGTACTTGCTTTAGCAGTCTATTTTAAACTTGACAGAATGCACTGCTCAACTCAACAAATCCAACTCAAGAAGTCTTATTTCTTGCTAAAAGGATATTTCAAGAGGAAAAAGTCACATCTAAACTGTTAAAGACTGATGCCACTGGCCTCAAAAAAATTGCATTAATTTATACCAGGTATGTATTTTCATCTGAAACATTCTTGTAAATAAAAGGTATTAAATAATAAATTAGAATCTTTGTATGTATGCATTGTAGGCTTGCCTTCGTTTTTTGTTTTTTTTTTTTAGAGATGGCACAAAAATGGCTTTGCTCTATTTTCTTTTGCCTGCTTGCCAGACTATTTTGCAGAACACGCACAAAGCTCCAAGATTGCTCACAACATCGATGATTAGGGAGCCCAAATCGAGAGATACCACTGGCCAAAACCAGGGTAAACAGGAGGTAGTTAAGGAGGCTTAAGCTTCTGTCTCCACTTCTGTTTTGTGGTGCTGGCACTTCAGCTCCCAGCCTAGTGCCACAGCTTTTCACTGGCTCCTGCTCTCCCTGTGCCAGATGGAGGGAGCCAGAGGGAAGCTGCAGTGAGATGGGAAGTGTGAGCTGTTACCTGCTCCAGGCTTGTGTGATCCAGCAGCAGAAGGGAGAGCCTCCATGCCCACTGGCAATGCATATCTGACACAAGTTGAGTTTTTTTCACTTCCTTCCCATGCACTGATAAGTGGAAGTAGAAAAAAGCCCAAACCTATAAGGGTAACAGCTTTCTGGGGAAAAGATATAGGAGTGCCATGTTTTCTTTCTCTAGCAAAACCTGAATCAGCAACAGTTAGGGATATATTTGTGTGCACTGGTCTCAAATTATTCTGTTGTGCCCCTGAAATCAAAAGCTGCTTTTTGCTGGGTGTCTCTAAGACACTGCTTACAGCCATGAAAAATTGAGCTACCAGGGAGCTATCTCCAAGGTGCTGACAGGATGGCTACTCCTCACACCTACATGTCCAGATACCCATTTATTTTTTGTCTCTGCCATTCATGCCAGAGAAAGGTAGAAGACAACATTATATTACTCTGAATTTCTTTGTGTGATGCATATTTGCAAGCTGTCATATAAAAGGGTTTCTATATTCTGTATTTCCTTATTCTATACAATAAACCAGGAAAAGAGCTGTGTGACACAGGTCACTATTCAGTATCAGGACTTTTCTTCAATTATGCTGACACAGGTTCTGCTTTAATCCAAAACCACTTATGGGTTGTGATCAGCAGATTATTTCTATCTGTTAGAAGTTCTCAATTGCAAAGATATAAACCATACTGCACTGTGTTTTAAAGCAAGGCATTCAATAAAATGGTCTAAATCTCATCTAATATGTGTACAGCTGTTACAACTACTGCGCCAACATTGAGAAATCATACCTGTGCCCAAGGAAATAGTGTTTTCCAAATTATCCAGAAGCATTACACTCCACAGTACTGCTCTTACATGCAAACAAACAGGTGTTTGCAATACGCATACTATGCAAAAATGCATTGTCTCTTACAAAATCAGGAGCCATGTGCTCAGAAGAGAACCAAGAAAGAAAAGTGAGACTGGTTTTTGATTCTCTTTGAAATATTTTGGAAACAAACAGAAGTTAAGAACAAAACATATGTCTGGGAATCAATGACTCAGTAAATCCTATCTGAACTTATGCAGGTTCCATCCTTTACCTCTACATCTCTGTTTGCCCATGGAAGTGTATTCATAGGGAATTATTACATGCTAATTACCCAAAATGGGCTTCTGATTTGATTTCAGCTCCAGACAGAGCTCCACATTTCAGAAACTGGAGCGTTGGTGGAAGTATGATCTAAGAGACCTTGTAATCACTTGGCATGGAGACCTATCCTCCCGTCACCAGGAGTAGTCCTTTGCCTCACAGATGAGACACATTTGTCAGGCACTTGGAGAGATTTATATTATTAATGCCTAAGACATAAATTCATCCCTCAAGAAAGTACCTCTGATGCTCAGACTTATCTTGTTTCACCCATTGCAGCTTTTGAAAAATTGAAATGTTACTGCAAGGACTGGAACAAAATAAGATCTGAGCCCAGACTGGCATCATGCGCCCACTAGACTTGGCTTGATGCGTTTTTTTAACATGAGCACGCAGATCATGAGTAGTTTGAAATAAACTGAATTTGCCTATTTATTATTATTTGCCTAAAGCACATGAAAGATTATTATAAACTTTTAGACAAACAAAGTATTTCCTAATCTCTATCTTGAATCAGTAACCAACCTTGAAGTCGTAATTAAAGATGAAGTCATGTTAATGTTGTAATGAAAGTGCCTTCAATACTGCAGTTGAGCCAGAAGTCATATTCTTAAAAAGTACATTTTACTAGTTAAGCAATTATCAACATAGAACTTACTGATAGGAACTTGAAATAATTTTTAGTCTTAAAACTTTACCATTAAAGTGTTTTCACTGACAGTGTAAGTTGTTTTTAACTCAGATGACAAGTTTTGTATCCCATGAAGAGATGGAATGTGTTAAAGCAGAAGAAATCCCTGTAGGCCAGACATTCCAGTAGCATCAGTGGTTAGAACTCTTGAATCTTACTCCCACTTGTATAGAATTAACAGCTTCCTCCTCCCTGTTTTCCCGAGGCTTTCATGAAAAAAATGCATAGTTAACAATATTTACTTTTTAATTCTATGATTTTAATGGTTTTAACTGCTAATAGAAAGAAGGCTACCTTAATATTTTAAAATTTAAAAATACAGCGTACCAACCATGTGATTACTCAGTATACTTTGCCTTTTTTGATACTAAAGAAATATTTAAGCACTAGTAGGAGTATTTTGAATGAGATTCTACATTAAATTTCATGGTGTCCCCTTCCTTCAAGACCATTCTTTTACTGCAGCCTTCTGTGAGTGGAAAACTGAGATAAACCCCTGTTTGAGGCTACTACAACTGGCACTAAATTTTGTTTCTGAACTCTTCTAGTGACTTCATTAATTCTCTGAAATTTAACTATTTTAGGTTGCAGAATAAGAAAGAATAAAAGGAAATAAGACCATTCTCCTGTGACAGTACTGTTTCTAGTGCACTGTCAGTGATCTCTTCATAGATCACCAGTAGTTCACACAGCATAAAGAGAAAACATGCAGGAGGGAGTGCAAGTTGACACAATTCCTTTATGGTTGCTGTCCATGGAGCTGTAAAGCTATTTTTCCAACCTTGACCCTTATGTAAGCAACTGTAGAGTATCTCCATGAATCTGCAAACAGACTGGGCTGAAACAATAGCTCTTCTTCAGCTCTGTGGCGAGAACTGACACTTAACGTGAAGCCAATTTACATGTCAACGTTATTAACTGTTTCTCTGCTGATCAGTCTAGCAAAGCCACACATCTACCACTTTTACTCACAGCATTTAATATTTCAGACAATTGGAATGGCAGGTAACTCCTGAGTTAGACTAAAAACCTCTGGGGTAACTGTGGGTCGATGCAATTATAGGACTTTATTCAATGTCAAGTTTTGAGGGATGTAAAACGTAAAAAAATGCTCTCATTTACACATTCACTTAGGCATGTACTCCTCATACAGCTGAAAGGAATATGTTTCCACTTGCGGAGCAGGAAGTGATTAGTGACAGGCAAAATAGGGATCAGTGAAAAGGAATACTCAACCAAAAGCACCACAGGAGGGGCACTCTACCATCACTGGGGTACATCATCTTGATGCTATATACACAAAAAATTAACCAACCCCTGCATCCATTTTACCTCCCACCACCTCTCTATCTCTAAATGGTGTCTCTGATTTTACAGAAGTTTCCTCAACAGTTCTATACAACAACTGAAAAGATGCTTGTGCTGCACTTGGCTGAGATCTGCCAGGGTTTCACTTGTGCCCCACGGACTCTGCAAGTTACAGAGCAGCTCTTCTGTGCCAGACATCTACAGAAACATCCTCTGCAAACCTCCTCTCCTGCCTCCAGGAGAGGATGTATGTAAGGATACAAACACTATATTAAACCTCTTTTCTTGCACTGTCTCTTTTTGACAAGCTATTAAGAACATCCAATCTTCTCCCCTATGCTTCACATAAAGGTACTAATCTCTTCTTAATGCTTTAGCTAAAAGAAAAAAAAAAGATGAGCATGTAAATCATACAGGATCTAACCAGAGATGACAAATAGTACATGTGATATAGCTGATATGAAAAAACATCCTTTTCCTCCAACCTTTTATTTAAAACCATTAATTGTTATTAATTGCAATCAAAATTTGCTGATGTAACCAAAGATTATATTCACTACACTACTAAAACACACTCTTTACTCTAATTAATTTTCAATACACATTAGACTGCATTTTGTTACAATCTGCACAGATATTAACTCGAACAAAGCACACAGGGCTGTAGTGTTATTAACTCATATTTCATTGAAAGGTCATTCTCCCCTTGGTTGTATCTAGAGGGGGCTGGAGTTAAATACCTCAATACACTATCCACTGAATATAAATGGAATTATGGAACACCACTGTTTATTCTTAAAAATTACTGTCTCTCTTGCTTACAGAGCCTTATCTTGTGGTCATGATGTGGTGGGTATGTGCAAGGTACCCACCAAAGCTCTCATGAGAGAGCAACAGCTCTGCAGACATCAAGGTCAGTGAAGAAGGAGGGGAGGAGGAACTCCAGGCATGGGAGCAAACTCCTCTCCCTGTGGAGAAAGCAGTAGCAGAGACAAGGTGTGATAAACTGACCACAGCCCCCTTTCCCTGCCCAGGAATAAGGCGGGGGAAATGTGTTTTTAAGATTTTGCTCTATTTATCATTATTCTATTCTGATTGGATTGATAATAAATTGAACTAATTTTTCTCCAGGTTGAGTCTGTTTTGCCCATGACACTAACTGATGAGTGATCTCTCCCCATTCTTATTTTGACCCGTGAGCCTTTCATTATATTATCTGCCCTCTGTTCAGCTGGGAATGAGTAACAGAAAGGCTTTGGGGGACCCTTGACATCCAGCCAGGGTCAACCCATCACAATGGTGCAATACAAATGCAAAACTTCTCAGGCTATCAGGCTCTTTCTGGATCTTCTCTTTAAAAATCCAGCTTTTCTTAGTTCATTAGGTTTGCTGTCAGTTGTGTTTAAATCCATTTCAAAGATTTACATCTGGAAGACAGTAAGATATTTCTAAAACGTCGTGTTATACTCCTAGTTTTGGGCTCATGAGAAGCCATGGAGGAAAGCATTGAAATCAGAGGTGTGCTTTTTCATTAAACTCTATCAGAAGTGTGACAGACAGCATTTCTGCCCAGACTATGCATATGTAAAAAAAGAGCGACCGGTTTAAAAAACATAGCAAAACTAACACCTACACAGGCTTGTGCTGTTGAAGCTAACACATATCTTAGAATACACTAACTCTGTGCTTTAAGAATGCTTATTCCCAAATAATTTTTAATGACTGTTCCTAATCTCCAGCAAATAAGAAATCTTACTGTGCTGTTTGTGATTTTCAATACTGCATGTCACTGCTCAGTTTCATGTAATAACCTACAATCTCTTAACACTTAGCAATATACCTTGTGTAAACCACACACCACTTTCCTTCTGAAGCATCTCTCTTGGTTTTTCTGCCCACACTCCCATTGTGTGGGTGGCACATAAAACAAATACCTCTTCCTGCTGGTGCAGTTGCCACTTTTCATCTCTAGTACAATATCCATCTAATCAGACAGTGCCTCTAAATGCAACTTAAAAGAGCAGGTTGTAATTTCATTAGATGTATTTACTGAGCTAAAACAGCTGTTCTGGGCTGGAATATAAAAAAAGGCCTGTGTGATTGCTACTCAGCCATTTTTAAGGCAACTGAAAAATGCATTTGCTGAGCTAACCTCACTCTCCCGAAGAGCTGGCACTGCTAACTTCTTCTGTATAAAAGGTTTAAACAGTTATTATAGTGTGTCATAAATTTTGACTTGTAATTGAAAATCTCTTCACTTCCTAGAAAAAAAAAAGTACTTATTACTTGCTATATAATTACAGACCATGCAGCTGCTCTCCTCAGCTTCGCTAGAAAATTTGAAGACATGAAACACTGTACAAACCTTATTCAAATGTTATTAAATTGCTAGTCACAGATCTGCCACTCTCATACTGTAGGCTCTCAAATAATGTCATTTTCTTCCTATTACCAGGACTAAAATGTCGATGAATGAAAAGTTGATCCAGGCCATACTGAGTTCCCTACCACACAAGAGACCATCACCTTCTTGGAAGGAAAGTATAATCTCTATTTTTGCTGAGCAGACATCAAAGGGAAAGATACCTTTCCATGTGTCTGGAAAAAAAATTCAACGCATAAAGACAAATTTTATTTAATTTTCAGTAGGTCTTAATCATTATGCATGGCCACAATTGTCTGAGTCACTTTGACACAATCTTTGTGCCATTTCCTTGTATCACTTATAGTGAGAAAAAACTCTATTCATGGAATAGTGAACCTCATATTGCAGCCAAAGGCATAGGGACTGGTGACCCCACAACATTCTGCTCACCTCCAGTAGTCTGACATGAGTCATACTTGATTAACTATTCCCCACCCTTTGTGTACTGGGGAAGCTGTGGTGTGAGGCTGAATTTTTAGAGCAATTAAAATAAAATATACACCATGTGCCTCTACCTTTGATTCACAATGCATTTCAGTCTTGGGTCACTGGTTTGAAGTGGACAGCTTCTGGAAAAAGGCTTTATACACCCCAGACTTCTGTGTTTTGATTCTCCCTGTTAGTGCAGTATCAACATTTAGATCGATAAGATATTAATTTGCTGGGACCAATTTAGGCCCCAATAAGAATTTTAAGCACTGAAGAATATAAATAATTCTTTATCACAGTGGTGCAAAAGAAGTATGAAAACAGTTATCATACATTACTCACACCGCTGTTTTCACCTAATATTTATCATTTTTTTAATTCCTTCCCAGTCATACACAGAGGAGCTCCATGACATAGATCACAGTCTGAAATCTCAGGTCAGGTCTACAGGATGTTGAAAAGTAACTTCCTAGTGAGACCAATGTTTCTCAGGCATTTTAAAAACTGCTACTCAAAAAAGCACTTTAAGGTTTTAAATTCAGAATACAGACTATCATAGTTGGTTGAGATCAACAGTTCAAAACAACTGACATTGGGAATGAAGTTTTGCACTGTCAGAATAAACTGCCTATTCTCATGGTTATCTATGTACTCCTGGGCAATTACACAGACAATTTGACAAATAGCCATTCTTTATTTATGTTTTTTTTAATAAAGAGTCATGTTTTCAAACATAGTAATTTCTTTAGAAGTTGAGGTTTTTTCTCATTTAATCCAATTGCAACTGGAGATGCTCACAGTCCATTAGGGACCTTTATAATTAGAACTTTAACAGCCTGAAATTATTTTCCAATTACAACTCAACACACCAATTGGTGCAGCAATACTGTTCACATTTGTCACCAGAAATCACTGGGATTACTTTTCTCTTTGCTTTCACATGGGTCACTAAGAAAACTAAAACAAGGTAAGGCAGAAAAACAGACAAGGATTTCTGAAAGATCATGGATCCACCATCACTAGTTCTGGCATTCACCGGGAGCAAATTACAGAAATAAAATGCATACAAAAATTCAGCTTGTCCCACTTTGCTGTCACTGAACTAGACACTTTTGAAAACTGAATCAACAATAGACACATTTAAAAATCTGCAGTAATTGCTGAAACAGGTACCTACTATAATTGTCTTGCAATCTAGGGATGAAGCCAAAATGAAACTATTGAAAAAATGAAAACACACAGATGTGCAAAGAACATTGTTAGCTGTAGAAACAGTAAATTTCTATTGAAAGTCCTAAGACAAATAGTTCAGAGATCTGCTCAGAAGTATTTATGCATGTAGGAAGAATAACAAAGGGAAATCCTTGAGGGCTTTATATTTTATTGTAGATGTTAAAAGGTTCAAAATGCAGGAGTTCAGAAGCTGGAAGATAATTTATCTTTTGCCTAAAAAAAAAAAAAATCCCTCAATTACAACAAGGAGGAATCATTTTGACATTCTTTCCTAATTTATAAAATTTTGGTACCATAATTTTCTTATCCATCCATTCATTCAGACTGTACCTGGGCAAATTTCTTTGCTGGTATTAAAAAAATCCAGAAAAAAACCAATAGCTTTTGTTTTAGAGGTTCCAGTTTATCTTCCTTGATTAAGCATCATGCAGTATGATGGTCTGGAAATGTCCACTTTTTGAACAGTGAAGATATGCTCACATATCGTGCTATATAAATTTAAAAGAACATAGAACAGAAAGCATACAATGCTAATTATCAGAGGCATTTGCCTCCAAAGTGAAGATGTTGGAGAAAAAGAAGGGATACAGTCACTAAAAATATCTAATAGAAATGCAATCTAACCAAAGACACCGTGGATTCATCATCTATTACTTCTGCTTATGTGACTAAGAAGCAGACATGATTTAAAACAACAGAAGCAGCACAAGAGTAAGAATAAATCACAGAAACAATGTATTTACAGTGGACTGCTCTACAATACATAGCTAAAGAGCAAGCAAAGAGAGAAATCCATCCTGACATCCAAAGTCTTCTCTTGAAAATACTATTTTGCTATTACATTCATACACATCTGTCACTACAATAAGCAAAACAGCTATGTTACTTTTTAAACATTTGTTTTAATTGCAAGAAAATGAAATTTTTAAAAATTATAGATACATATACACATATGTATCTAACTTACATAGAAATGTTTTTTCTAGATTATGTATTTTTCCATTAGTATCTTCAACTGATGGAAAATATCAGCTGTGGTGGGGGGGTGGAAAAAAAGAGGCACTATTTATGTCTACTGCTAAAATTAAATCTATGCAAAAGTAAATCAGGACTCATAGTGCCAGAAGGACTTGTTGGGTTGTGGAGACCTGGGTTCTAATTCCTGTTCCCAGAGCTATTTCCATGTTGAGATTTTTTAATGAAATAATGATTCAGCATCAAAACAATAAAGAGTTCCAGAAAATGAAGACCAAACACTGCTCTGTTAGTTGAAAGGAGCCAAACTAATTTAAAACCCTTTTGCAGGAGAGACTCCCTTCCCCTGCTCACTAAAATTTTCTCCTTGTTTGTTCCAGACTAAATTAATCTTTCTTGAACACAGGGGGCCTGTTCCAGATTTTAACTCTGCTTTACACTTCTGCTAGTCTGGCTTTTTGTTTCCTCAAGAGGAAGGTTTCTCTCCAAGACTTAATAGACACAAACTGAGGAGCCAGCAAAGCCCACTACGCTCTGCTTGTAATTCACCTTGCCAGTGCAACAGAGCAACTTTCCTGCCAAGTTTTCTCCCTCTTGGTATCAGCACATCATTCTGAAGGCTACTATCACTATTACAGTCCTAAAACATCTTTACTGTCTCCAATAAATTCACTGAATACCCATGGGCTCACAACACCTACACATCATTTTTCTTTCCTCCACAGGAATCCATTACCTGGACAATTCACCCAGGTTGGGTTTCCCTGCACAGCTGCCTGTGGAACAAGATTTGTAGTGCCAAAATAGCAGCAACGTGGGAAATAAATCTTGGACACAAAGTCAAAGAACAAACTCTTAGTAGCGGGGATGGATTCCAGCATTGTGCAGCAACTGAAATCTGGAAGTGAACGTGGCTCTCACCTTCCTCTCGGTAAGTCTGCATCATCTTTCTTCCAGCGGACTGTGGGTGTGGGATCCCCCTGCACCTGGCACCGGAAATCCACGGCCTCCTCCTCCAGCACCACCTGGTTAATCGGGCGCCTGAGAAACGTGGGCCGCTCTGGAGAGAGACATTGAAATTCCACAGTGAGTCAGAGGGCTGGAATGAACGCTCTTTGACTTTTCAGCATCTTGTTGCGTACCCATCCATCAAACAGAAAGGAGGCTGAGCTCCACAAATTCAGACAAGTGGAACTGATGATGTGCATAAAGACACCGGGAAGAGGGCAGCCAGGCTGGAGAGGCAGGGGCTGTCCCATCCCACCCTCCAGCAAGAGCCACCAGAAGGCACCTGCCAGGCAGTGGAGAGGGCTCTGAGGCCGTGCCCTTCCCTGGAAAAGCTGTGGCTCTGCAGCGCTGCACATCCGGAGCTGAGCTGGGAGCTCCTGCTGCAGCACCGTGTGAGCTGCCAGTGGAGTCACTGCCTTTGGCACTGATCAATATCTTGATGCTTCAGAGGAAATTTAAACTCCTTGTTACACACCTCAGGCAATTGTGAGCTGTCGAGCCCAGGACAGAGCTTCCCTGATCCCCATCGCCAACTTCACCATGGAAAACCAAATTAAGGTCTGAATAATAACTTCTGTTTACCCTTGTTATGTTAGGCTGCACAGCTACAAATAGTATTAATCACCATAGTGCTGTACAGGCCTGCTTAAAATCCAGATGCAGAGCCACAATCTGATCTCAGTTATACTGGTACAAAATCCAAGTACCGGTAATTTCATTTGAAAGGATGTCACTGGGGATAGTTTTCAAGTTGCCTTTGGATGACACAATTTTTTTTTTCTGTCCTCTCAGCCATACCACACTTTTATTGTCATAAATTATTTAGCTAGTCAAACCATTATAAGACTGGGTTTATATGAAACAGTATTTCCACTCAAGACAGGGATTTATCATGAAGACATTTAAAACTGGCTACACACACTTTCACATTTCACTCTCAGCAAGTTAAGGGATATGATGTCACTTAGAAAAATTACTCAGAATTCTCGCAGATGCAAGCTATACCAGATTCTGACTCAGGCAGTTTGTCTTGATAACACAGAGTTAATTTTATATGTTTGTTATGCATGATTATATATGCAATTAATTTTTAAAAAAGTTAAAAGAACACTACTAAGGTTGAAAAATAAAGCGGGCCACACTTACTGACAGAACTAAGTCTGTCTGTATGTCTTTTAATCACTTCCTTTCAGTTTATGATGCCTTATGGGACTGATGGGTTGCAATTATATGATCACACACTATTTTTTCCCAAAACATCTCCAGATTGTTGGTATTCATTTAATGAGCAGGTGTTTAATATTTTGCTTTAACTGTAGTCTTTAGAGGGTAGCCCCTATCTTACAACTCAAGCTGCACTTCAAAGTCAGAATTATTAATTTCCTCCTGACCTCTATTACACCTATCTTAATGCTTTGTAATCACCTCACTTATTTTCATAGCTCCTCTCTGAGGTAAGATAGAGATCTTAGAAAGCAAGGTAAAAAGTATCTGCCTAATTTTGATGTTCAAACTGAGCCACAAAACTGACAACTTTTTTTTTTTTTTTTTTTTTTGAGGGGTTGAGGGGGTTGGGTGGAAATGAAGTTTTAATTTTGTGTGTTCAAAGCTCAGCTTCCATTAATTCATCTGTAGACAAAAAAAGTGTTCACCACTTTTACGAATCAGAATATCAGTCAGAAAATGAGGGACACAAAACCACCTGTTAGTAATTATGTAAATGAGTGACAGCATCACACAGGAATCCTTATTAGCAGGGAAACCTATTGGCAGGGGAAAACATACTTTGTCAGCAGAAGAATAGACATGCTCAAGAATCTATAGCACTTTTCCAGATGACAGAGATAAAAGTATGTCTAATGGGCAAAGATTCTTCTCCCCAAGCTATTGCTTTTGTCCTGTTCCTATTCCTGCCCAGGATCTGCAGATTCCAGCAATGTTTAGACAAGTAAATTAATTTCTAATCTCTCTGCTTATATTGAAATCTTTATAATTCCTCATTTCAAGTCTATGTACAAGCCATATCAAGCTGCCTACTGTTTCCTCAGTGATTTTATCTCTTTTTTTAGTCCAGAATGATCACTTTTCACACCTGGAACCCAGCAAGTTCACAAGCCCAATTCCCTTTCCAACTATCCATGCCTCTCCCTTCTTTGTACCTCACAGCAAATGGACTTTTCTCCACTGAGTGTTTGGTCTACACTTGAACAGGAGCTCCTTTTCCCCAGGTCGCCCAAATACAGCCCATCCACAAACTCAACACAAGAAAAATTAGCTGAAGTACCCAAGGACCCTCCCAGGAGAGTGACAGCAGCAAGAACACAGTGCAGACACAGGAAAATGCTGCCAGATCTGCATTCATGGGTTCTCTGGTGTATGAATGGATGAATCTATTACTTTTTATTTAGGCAGGTACATATTTGGCTAAATTTTGTGACAATCCTCCGGACAAGCCAAAAAACGTACATCTCTGGCATAGTGTGGCTATTCCAAACATATTTTAGGTACCTGATATTCAATTTGAGGCACCTGCACTTCTCAAGACAAAAAGCCTCCTCCATTCCTCTCATTCCTGCCCATTTCACTCCACTTATCCCCTTTGCCTCTAAGCTGCAAGAACTTCAACATTCTTAGAGAAGAGTCAATTATTTTGTCCATTTAACTTAATTTTGTCAACTAAAATCAGTTTTCCAGTTAGGCATGAAAAATTTTGAATAAAGCCATTTTAACTTGATAAACTTATTAAAACTGGACGAAGAAAAAAAATAATCCTAATGCTAAGCAATGTACTTCTTGCCCATCTCTAACTATGTGAATATTTTAATTACACTTTCTGCAAGTTTTCAACAGCATCTTTTTCACAACTTCTTTCCTAAAAAGAGCTTAGACCAACTCCTGCTCTCAGCCCATAAACAATACTCTCTTCATTTCAGGATTTGTTTTTCAAGACATGATCTAGACATGAGCTAAGGAATTCATATCCAGATCAGCATTCTAATTGGTGATTTAGAAGCCCTGGTTCATCCCCACTGAATTTAAACAACTCTCACTTCTTCTACATACAAACAGTCATTTTAGACCAGGTTTAAAAAAGCTGCGTGTAAACAGCTAAGATGTTAGAATGTGCATACTTATGATTTTCTACTTGTGGCTGTAAATTCTCCTATCCAGGAGATGAGAAAATAAATTCCTGTCTCATTTTGAGGAGAATCCATCTGAAAGTAAATGGCCCTGAGGTCATTGGATAAATCACTGGATTCCATATCAAGGCAATTTAGGAGAATACACAGGTTTGTTGCATATCAGCTTCTAAAACTGTATATTTTCAAAAACATCTAAGAAGTTGCTAGAAAATTAATAGCTATGTAAGGACAGAGCCCAGTTACCAAGGCCATGCAAATACCAACAACTGCTGCTTCCATTTTTCCATCATCTCTGCATTTTGCACAGCAGGAATCAGGAAAGAACAAGTTCTCTCTTATGTTGTTTCCTGTATTTGTATCACTCAGAAAACCCCTTCAATATGTCCAATAGCTAATTATACAGCTATAAAGTGATCAGAGTGAATGCCATTGCCAATGCAATTAACATTCTTTATGTGAGATTAACTGGATTTGAGTCACCTGCATAACTTGCTTACAATGTTAATCTCTCAGGAGACAAAGTGCTGCTTGCCCAAGCATGCTAAATAAAGAAGGTTTCTTTGCACAGCCAGGTCAAATTTAGTTTCAGAGCTAATCTTGGGGGGAAAAAAAAAGGTCTTTTTCATATTTTTTCTTTTGAAACAGTTTGCCCATAAATAAAGCCTTGCAGTATAATTAAATATTGTTACACTGTCAACAGCATCCAGAGCACAATATATTTGAGAAACAACAAGAAAGGGTGATAAATTAAAATCATAGGCATATATAAAAATTTTAATATACCTATTTTATAAGCTTTCACTGAGTAAATAAAGTACCCACTTCCCAGACTTTCTCTGATGAATATTAAAAAATCTTTGAAGAGAACTATAAAATAGGTCATGGTTATATGTCACGTCAACCAGTCATGCTAATACTAGGGTGACCTTTATAACTTCAGAATAAACTTTGCTTGCAGTTAAAAAAGGGGATTGTTAATGCAATCTGGACACACACCTACAATCTGCTGCAGTGCTTGAGGTATGTGCTGCAAGGAAAATAGAGAAACAGCAAAATGCTTTCCTTGCTTTGGGTGCTGACACAAGTTAACCTCGGAACTCAATTCTTCCCGTATTTAACAATTGGTCTGAGTATCACAGTCTATTAGATAGACCCAGATGACCTTCAGATGTATTACTGCCCTTTCCCTGTTCCTCAAAAAGTTAGACAGCTGTATATGGGGCCTCAATCTAATTAAAATGATCCTAACTACCTTAATATATTTTCTGTGCTGAGGCAACTGCTAGAGTGAAGGATTTGATGGTCCTCATAATGTAGAGCTTCAATCTGATTTAGAATTGTTCTTGTTTTCCCTGTCTTTCCTGGACAGAAGACATCATTTTTCTAAAATGTTTTTGTGTCCTAAAACGACTGCTGAAACACAAATTAAAAGGCTTCGGGGAGGGATTTAATAGAAAATACTTACATTTAAACGCTTTTTGCACTTTAGCATTCTGATTCAAAGGGGAAAAAAAGGAAACATTAGATGGTTGAAAGTAAGTTTCACTTCAGAATGCTGTCAATAGCATAGACATTTCATTAAATGCAACGTGATCTGGAGGAAGTAAACCTCTCTGCCAAAAGAAGAGCACGTGGAAGAAGACAGGATATTACGATCTCACTAAAATTACCTATGTTGGCCAAATAAATGAAAATAGAATTGCAAAAGAATGTGGTTTTATATTTATAGATGTCCCTCTACTGCATCTTTTTAGGCACTTTTCCGTTTTTCATTTGAGAAATAAGCACTTGTGTAGACATCACAAACTCCTACACTCTAAGCAGCACCCAAGGCCTGATGAGCTTGCACAGTAAAGGCATGGAACACCAATAAGAAGCAAATGCACTAAAATGAATGTCATAAGTTGTTAGTGGTTTTCTCCTTTTATATACATCTACAGTCATGTTAATAACAGGTTTTACTGACTGTTACATACAGGCTTTGGGGACATAATCAGACAATTTTTTCAGAGCTGTATCATTATCCTAGAACAATTTCTTGGTATCTGTGGATAACCAATATTCTTAAGTTAAACAGGCTTTTTGCAAAGTGCCACAAGTAGACTGCAAGTGGAAAATACAGGGATTTGAAGAAAACCAGGAGGAGATTTGATCTGAAGGAAAAAAATACACACTGCTGATTTCTCTGTCTTGACCTATGAATGTATACTAGGTTTTCGTAGATTTTTCCACGTGATTGGGAAAGCTTTTCAGGATACAATGGTCAAGACTCTGCTAAGGCCTTCTACATAGGCAGAGCTCAAGAAAGTAAAATGGGGCACAATGTCTTCATTAAAGGGATTTTGGGTTTTTTTTTCTCTTCTAACACCATGTCATCATAGTATACTTTTTCTGAAACTAGAGTTTCTCTTTCAGCCTGACAATATCTACAGAACATCAAACACAAATACTTCCTCAAGCATCAGACAAAAATACCTCTTCATCCCACAGGACCTTATTAGCTGAAAAAAGGTTTCAGATACCAAAGATAAAATCAAAGGTTAATCCAAAACAATCTTTAATATGTCCAAATTGACGTATCTTTAAAGATATTTTTGTACTCTTCTTACTCATGCTTTATATTCTTTTGAGGCTTTTCTATATATATCTTTTTCCACTGCTTGATGTTAGCCTCTTGAAGCTGATATACTAAGGCTTTCATTGATTTCACTGAGCTTTAGAATCAATATACAAGATATACCTTTGTACATTCTCTTCAAACATGCCATTTTAAGTGCAAAGGGAAATAAAAGAACATGAAACAGTTAATACAACTTGAAAACTTATCTCAGAACAGTGAAGTAGCATGACAAAATGATAAAGGTTATCTTAAGGAGTAATGTCTTCTCAATTTAATTTCTGGCTCCATATTATGTATTTACAAACAAAGCTTTCTTACAAATTGGAATTAAACTGTTTCTGTTTTGCATCTTGCTTTAATTCTGCTCCGCCAAGGGCTATGAGCCCAAACACAAGCAATGCAGCCTAATTTGTATCACTTACACTTCGGAAATTGGCCTTTAGAATAGTGTGCACACAATAATCAAGTCCCATGCTGCCTCTTTTTGTGAACATTAGGACTGAGGTTATTAATTTCTTTTAGAGTGCGACTTAAGACTGTGACAGACCCTGTCTTTCTGCTTTACTCCAAGATTACACCTTGGAGCCTCTTAAAGGCAAAAATTAGAAGTAATGCTTGAAAAAGAAGACTAACAAAATGTAGTGCATCTTTGTCAGTATTCAAAACACAGTTTTGGATAGCACTGCTTATATGATCTTTACGGTATTTTACTCTGAAAGCATGATAATTTTCTGCTAATAGAAGGATCATGACTTGGGAGCAAAACTAATGCAAACTGCATTGACACCACCAGTATACTGTTAAGAGTGCCTAAATGTTGAAAACAATGTTTGCTATGCAGATAAGTTTGGGAAAAAAAATGTGAAAGTTCTACATGTATTATTCATAACTCTCTCTCAGTAAAGGTTATTCAATGGATATTAGCCAAGTGGACATATTCTGCACATGAGAAAATTTTATTTTCTCCCCCTACCGCTTCCCAAGGTTCTTATAGCCCATTTTATTTTATTGTTTTTGAACCTAGGAAAAGTGTAATCTTTCAGGCTAGGCTTCCATGCTGCTCCCCTTGGGCCACCAGTTCCCACCACACTGACTCAGTTTTTCCAGAGGCAATGCCTCAAGCTAAATTTACTGTACAGGGAGCCAGAGATCTGTCACAAGTCACATGCAGAAGTTAACTTCAGGTATTACAGAAAAACTTGCAAAGCCAAAAGTAACAAGTAGATGGTTTCTGGAAAGGTTCGAGAGCTAGCATGAAACCGTTCCTTTTCCCACATAATGTGTTTACTAAGGCTCCCTTCATACTGCTTGGAGAATTCTTATTTGGGAAGGGAATGAAGGCATGACTGATCAGCTAATTAATGTACATTCCTTTTCAGAACCAGCACCAGCTATAGATTTGCCAGTCACATTAAAATGCTCTGAGTCTCCCACTTTATTTTGGAGTCCATTTTCAAATATGTTCAAAGCAGTAAAAGTTTGGCACATGAATTGCATATAAGTATCCCTAGTATATTTTTCATCAACATTTGCAATATTCCCATGTTCCTCAGACCCGTGAGTCGTATTAGAGGAAGGCTGTGAACCCAAAATATGATCCTGGTGGTTTTGCCCGTGTTCAGTGAAGCCAATTTGAACATGCAGAGCCAATCTGACATTTCCCAGAGTTGCTGGATTTATTGGATTTGTGCTTAGAGTGATTGGACTGTCCAGTAGATCCACTGCTTCCTGGAAACACCATGGATAATGCCCTCCAGGCACTGTGCACATCCCTGCCCACACATGGGCTGCTGCCTGGAGCCCAGGAATGGAATAAAACTGCTGGCAAGCATGGGCATGTCCCCTCCTTTTGTATGGAGGGGACCAGGACGGCCCTGGACACTGAGCCCAGTGCACCAACAGAGAGCTTCAGGGCCACAGGACAGCCAAACCAACTTGAGAGACAGCAGGTCACAACCTGAGCACCTGCTTCCTGCATGCACAGCAAAAAGGAAGGTGGGGAGGGATCTGGGAATACCCAGATAGAAGGGGGAATGTAGACAGGAAGATATTGCAGTAGGGAATTTTAAATACAATTTTCTTTAGGTGGTCTAACACAATTAGGAAGGATTAAAATATCTAATTTCATTTATTGCTGATTTTGTTTGGTATTCACCAAATAGTTTTAGATTGTATTTTGCAAGTTGATTGCTATGATTATACCCTGTAAAAAAATCAGAATATTGTAATTGGCTATGTATAATTTTACATATCACGATGAACCTAATGTGTTTCATAGCTCTGCAGGATATGAAATTACAGGCACATTTCATCTTTCATTCCTACAGTTCAATGCTTTTTAACAAATTATTTTCTTAAGGATTTCTTAAGGCTTTGTAGTTTAGGACTGCAATCTGCTTGCTATCCACAGGGAGTATTACCAGAGATTAGCAGTACTTAAACTGATGAAGGAGATATGTCATGTCTCTTTTGCATCTGTATAAAGCTACAACTCTAACAGATTGGCTGCAAAGGTAATAATAATTTGACAGAGATCCTTTCTCTGTTGTTTTGGGGTTTTTTTGCAAGGTGTATTAGTTCTGTCTTTTTAAAAGCCACGTTTCCATGAATCCACAACAAACCAGTTGGAGTGGAAACCTTTTCAGTCTTGGAAAGCAGAATATCCTGAGAAATTCATGGATCGTGTCTAGTAAAAATCTTTCTCTGCCTTTTGGGAATCACATAATTCTTTTTAAGTGGATAAACAAATTTTGAATTGCACATACATGCAAACACAGAGATGGCAATATGAGTGACTGGGTTTTTCAGTGCACCATATTAGGCAGAAGGTGAAAAAATCTGGAGCATCTGCATCACAAAGAGCCTTAGAATTTCTATTAAAAGTCTGGTGTTACAAAGAGTCTTGTTTGGAATTTCAGTACTGTATCAAGGACATCAAAGAGGTGCAGCAGGAGGGAACATTAACACCACTTCTCTCTTTTTGTCAGCACAGACATGTTTTCCTTAGCAGCGAGAGTTTTTCCCTTATTGATCTTCCTTTGTTTGCTCAGAACCTCTTGACTAATTCCTACAAACCCACAACAGCATGGTTTTGTGGCTTTGCTTCTTATTCAGTTGTTAGCAGGATGAATCCAGCTCTAGGCTGGGTTATTACTCTGTTCTTGCTCTGGACCCTAACCATGGGACAAGTGCTCCTAATAACCAACTTCTTGCCTTGCCCATCAGGTCTAGAAGCTCTTTCACACAGGAAGCTGATTCATGTTTAAATCATTCACCAGCACAAAAAATCTAAATGCTGTCCTGGCTTACAGAAGGAAAAGCTGTTTCAGGTCCTCTTAAAAATGAATGCCAAAAGTTATCTCTATATATTCAAAAATTTGACTTTGGAATTGTCTCCAATGATGTTTTACTGATCAAGTGAGGGTTTTGTGCTTTCAAACAAAGGTTTGATTTCACAACCCCTTGGGAATATGGAATTATTTAAAAAGGCAATCTTGGTCAAAATCTCTGGTAAGCAGGCATTGTCAACTGTATTAGAAGTAGCTTAATTACATTTGGCCATTCTGTGAGGGAGAGCACTGTCCTGCAATAACATCTCTGGTTATGCACATCACTGTGGACCTACAATCAGACTGAAACTATGTGCTTAGAAGGAAAATGTTGAGCCACCATGGCTCCATCGTTATAAACCACAGCTTTTAAAACCTGGTCTCCTTCTGAAGCTGTGAAATGCATCTTGAGCAGTGTTTTGTTAACCTTGCTTTGTCTCATGTTTTGATGAGCCACCCAGGGTAATCCAGCCTACAGCATTTGTAGGGAAAAAGCAATAAAAGCAGGGTGTCTTTACCAAAGACAGTCAGCTCTGCAGGGTCACTGTCACGCTCCCCCACCATGTTGGTCCCCACACAGGTGTACATTCCTGCATCACTTTTTCTGGTGTTGGAGATCATCAGCTTCCCACCACGGATCTGTTTCAAAAAAGGAACATTTTTTAACTTCAGGTAAACAAAATACATCAGAAAAAGCGCTACCTTCTTGGGAGACAAGTTCCATAATCAAGACATCCTAAACTTTTGTTTGTAAATATATGTATAGTTTTAAAATTATACACTTAAATATTTAAATATCTTTAAGCTGTTCTAGAACACATTTTTATCCCACTGACTAATTTCAATTTGAAACTGATTTCAACTGCATTTGATTTTGTTCCTTTGGCTTTCATTAGATTCTTTACATTTCAAAGATTGCATTTCTTGCTGCCTCTTGGCAGCACAGAGTAGTTTCATTTCTTGCATGGTGATATGTAAAGCACTCTTGACATCTCTCTGAAAAAAAAAGGTAATTTGACTTAGTTTTATTTAGTTAATTTTATTTTACTGATGTCTGAGCAGTCTCCTTGATCACTAATAAAGACAGATTTTTCTCTTTCTGTTAAGGCAAACAGACTGAATCTGGCCCAAACTAGGAATTCACCTGACACTTAATATTTTCTTGGCTGGAAAGGGTGCTTATAGAGTGAAAGAGCAGGGTAGTTGGAAGAAATGAAGTAAAAATGTGTGGCTTGAGAAGTCACAGTGTCAAAGGTTAGAAAATGGGGTGCTCCAGAACAAGCTGGGAATTTAACCAAAGAAACTTGAGAGTCAGGGAATGATAGCCAGTTCTCTGCAACTCTTTGCTCTTCTACTCTTGAGTAGACCCTAGCACAGTCAGTCTCATCCACAAATAGCAACGGCTCAGATTCTTTGGCTTACAATAACTCCTTAGGCTTCCAGAACCACTAACAAGCTTCCTGAGAGTACTTCCATGTTGAATAAGGTCAGCACTGAATCATTCCATATAACATAAAACTTTATTGGAGAAATATTAATGGTGAAAAGCTAAGCATTTAAAAATTAGGAAAGAAACATGTTCTCAACCCCTTAATTTATCCCATTTGCTTGCACAGACCATGATATATATCTGATCACTTGATAAGTTAAATATTTCTGCTGGATCCTTTTTCATTCAGTACAAGAAATGAATGGCCACAGAATTCAACCAGCATTACTCATTTGCTCAACATTTATTCCTTTTCAGGAACCATAATTCTTTTAGAGTATGACTTCAGCCTTCATTTAGACACATCCAAATTACCACAACTATAAAATCACTGGTATCATTCTAAGATGTTGGGTTTTTTTCCCAGGGATTATTTGTGCACCTCATAGATTTGACTGAATTTACTTATAAACACCTCTCTGATATTTTCAGTCTGAGAACTGAGATGTAGAAAAGGTAAAAGCAAACTGGACTAAGTCCTTCATCTAACTGAGCACCTTCTATGACTGAATCTCCAGCTCCAATGGCAGACCTCCATTACACTGGATTTACAAACTAACCCTCAAAAAAGCTCAAGCTGGAGAGTCAGACTAGGAGCGACAAACAGCTCAGAGAGACAAACTGCCAAGAATAACATCAAATCCATGGGAAAGGCTATAAAACTGTGTAAGTTCTGCTGCACTCAGCTGTGGGCCCTGCTGTGTTGGGTTGATGTGGCCAGAAATGTGTATTCTATCACCATCTGTTAAAACCG
>JANRMJ010000054.1:9146486-9164001 GCA_025584955.1 Alethe diademata
CCTTCAGAAGTCAGGATTGGAAATTAGATATTTGAGCAGACACAGCAAGGCATGTATTCCTCAATAAACTTTTGTAACTCCATCACGAGGGGACTGTGCAGCCACACTTCATCAGACACGGAGCTGAGATGTGTCCACAGCTGGTACACAAAACCAGTGGGAGCCGCCTGCTGCTTCCCAAATACCTCCCTTCCCATCCTGCAAACTGTTCCCATGTCAGTGGGCCATTTTGTGGTGCTTGCCAGATGTCATTTCAACAGGCTCCATAAGCCTGGCTGGCCTCAGGTGCTCTGTCCCACAAACAGGAATGTCACAGCACACGGCTCGGCAGCAGCATCTCCTTCTGGACCTGACTTTCAGTCATCAACCTTCTAAAAGGCTCAGTGGTTTCCACTTTTTATAGAAATTGCCCCAGCAAATAGAGAATGGAAACTGGAAAAGCATGAAATGTGCTCACATGGTTGTTACTGAGGCATGTCCAGCACATTCAGGCACACCCTCTAAAAGAATTTACAGCAAAGCTCCACCTCCTAAAATTCCTCTCTTCACTTATGTTTGCATATTATTTTAATTCAATGTTATTTTGATAATAGTCAATAAATTATAGAACTAGGAAGGCATGGCCTAGAGAAATTGTTCTTTAGAACATCTACTCTGTCATCTCTTAACACAATAAAAACAACTTCTTCCAATGTTACGGTTATTTTTGAAGTTTTGTCATTGGATTCTTCCTTCAAAAAAGGAACTTAATTCTTTCAAATTTAACAATGGACAAAAAAAGGTTAGAGAACATATTTTCTCTATTATCTTGACAAATGCAAAGGAGTTTATCTGTCACTTGTTATGGTATCATTCTGTGTAATAAATTTAAGTTTCCAGAGATCGAAAAACAGAATGAGCAACATGATAAATAGAACCTATATTAAAGTGCTCTTAGGATGAAGTAGTTTGAATTCTGTCAACATATTACCAACTAGGAAATAATCCACGAACATCTAGATAAAACAGTAGTTCTCTATGGCCTAAACACAAACAGAAAACCTCAATTCAGAGATTTTATGCAAAACAAAGAAGAAACTAGTGTAATTTGCCACTAACCTTTGGCAGTTTTGATCTATTCAAATAGCACAAAGAACTACTTCTATACAATATAAAACATAACTCTCCTACTTATTTTCAACAGTAAAAAAGAACATAAGAGCTAACATTGCCCTCATTATTATTCACTACATGATGCAAGAGGAAAGAAAAGAAAAAAAAAAAAAAGAAGCAGGAGAGAAGACCAACTGTAATAGCCTGAAGCAGCAATTTTGAAAGGGGAACTTAAGCACCCAGAGAGAGAAGAGAACCTGGATGTCCAGCTCCAGCCTCCAGTCACAGTGTGCTGTGCCTGAGACTCCAAATGACCTTCAGCTGAGGGGTTAGACTCAGACACACTGCTGAAAATACAGTAGCATAATGTTGGGAATTGCAGTAAACGTGAACCTTTTTTACTTTTTTTTTTTTAAATAACTACCACTGTCCCAAAGTTCTATTTCATGTACAACAAATTTTACATAATGAAAAAAAAAAAGTACAAAAAACTAGAATAATAAAATAAAGCCCCGATGTGCCACATATCCTTCTAAACCCTTGGTGCTGAGTATTCCTCTGGTAGTTCAGTACAAGAGAAAATCAGGGTACCTACAGGTAAAACTGACAAAGAGCACAACACAACTATGTACGCCATGATAGAAAAGCAGCAATCTGAGATGTGCCTGTGAAACAGCCTTTAAGTTACTCAACAGCTGGAACAGCCCTTCCTAAGAAGGGCGCACATTCCTCTGAAGGGTCTGAAAGACCTCTGTTAATCCCACATTATAATACAAAATCCATTTTAAAATCTTTCCTCTTCCTCTTACCTCCCTTCCAGCTGCAAGTGTAACAAAGACTCTGTTCCAGCTCAGGCAACATTCCATCACTAAATCTTCAACAGGCTTAAACAGAAACCTCCCAGCACATTTAAGTCACTTGTTTACCTCCTTAGCACAGACTTTAACTAGACACACAGTACCTGTGTCTGTAATTTCCACAAAACAATCTGTGTACATTTACAGAGATACTATCATTCTTTGATTGCATTAGAAAGCAAGAGACAATACCAACTAGATAAAATATTCAAGCACCATGATAGACAAAGCACAATATTGAAAGAGGCAGATTAGATTATTAGACTCGACAGGATTGGATGGAGGGATTTTTAGTCTCCACCACAGTATTCACCTGGGATAGATTTTAGGTCAAGTACTACAAATATTTCCTTCCACGCCAATTAGGAAAAAAAAAAGAAAAAAAAAAAAAGGAAAAAAAAAAAAAGAAAAAAAAAAAGGCAACAACTCCTGTTGCTGAGGATCTTTAACCCAGATCACTCTACTGACCCAGTTCACAGCCCAGATTCATAAACAACTGAGAGAATGACAAGCTATTACAACAGAGGGAATAAGTGGCCAGGAGAGAATAGTACTACTTAAAGCAGATTTTCCAGCAAGGAGAATGTGTTGTTAAACTATGCAGTATGTTTCCCCATATTTACACTAAGGAATTTGGAATAAGGAATATATAAAATGCAATAGCTCATATAACCAGTGCACAGTGTGGGATTCTGAGACCAGGAGAACTGGAAACATTCTGTAGTTCACTTGCACAGCTTCAATTAAGGCAAATTGAATTAAACGCTCCCTTGAGGAAGACCTCTGTAGCTCTGCTCCTCCTTTTCTGAACAATTCCAGATGTAGGTGTAGAACATTTTCAGTTTCTCTCTGCAGAATTCCACATGCCTGGCTGTGCTCACATTCATACAAAGAGGTGAGCTTTTGGGGGAGAAGACATGGGGCCCTAAGCAGTGCTCAGTCAATAATTGGTACATGTCTGATTTCACAACTTAATTCTGTTCACAGGGACTTCCTTCCTTCCTCAAGAACAGACAGGTCTGCTGGAAACAACTCAGAGGAGATGGAAACACTTCTGCTGCTGAACAAATGGAATCTAGTACTGTGTGGCTCATATTCACACAGTTGGCAGCACTTTGTTTTCCTTCTCTCATATCCAGAATTTATTACCTGCTTAATAGCTCTTCCTTGCTCTTCCTTTTACCTATTCAATCCAAAGCAATGATCAGGCTTCCTTTTCAAATGCCCCCAGTACCCTGACTTTGTTGAAAATAATCATTCTTCCAGCAAGGGTCTACAGGTTCACCTTAACATTTTGAAGCTCAGAGACCAGAATTGCTGCTCTTAGGACACACCTTTTGGTCTGGCTCCTGCAGACCGAATTGCTGGCCACAGCTCCTGATTTTTCTCCTTCAAGGAGACATCTGCTAGAATGTTCTTTCCCCCTCAAGAGCAGAGTTTAGGAGATCAGCTCCATCTTACTGAAACTCATGAAAGCTTTCAACACCCACAGAGGCTTCCCTCACTCCACTAAAAGGCTGTGATATCAATGAAATTTATCTTTAAATAGCAGATCACAGAGATATCCTATGAACAAGAGACTATACTAGATCAGCACAACTAACACTTTGTTTAAGATTTTAAGATTTTTCTCGTCCTTTTCTAATCAAACATCTGGGGGCACTGAGCTGCACACCTCCCTCCTTTATCAAATGGCCAAACAGAAATGCCAGCTTTGGCAAAGAAGTAAATTCAATGTGTAGCTGAAATTACTGAACATAGCACTTTAAATCCACGTCATGCAGGATCTCAATAACACCTGAATGTGCATTTGAATTTAAATACAGGCAGCTTAGAGCTGTTATGTGGGAATTTACCTGTGATTTTGGGCATCCAGGAGCCTGGACTGCAGATATTCATCACTGTTACAGTGGGCATGTCAGAAGAGATAGTAGTTTGGATTCAAATCCCTACCAGTCCTTTTAAAAATAATAAATCCAAGACATTTATTCAGAACCTGCCTTCAGATCCTACAGGCAATGGTAAATCCATTAAACTTTGCTTTCACTGTTCATGATGTTTATAAAAATAGTAGGTGGAATTACAAACCAGCAATACAAAGCTTGGTATTTTTTCTCCTCAGATGTAATAATGAACTGGATAAGAGCAAAGTTGACCCAGGGATTTCAATACAGAAACTTTCACTGGCAGCCTGAGCAGCAGTGTGCAAACCCATGTTTTTATGTCAATATAATAATGGCATTTCTCCACCTATTAATAAGTATAGATCTACTGCTGAATTCATGGTTGAAGTGACATCATAAAATGAGTTATATTTCTTCTTAAACTATATAATTAACTCTTAATGAACCCTTTCCTTTTCCCAGTAAATTCAATTTTGTCTAATCCTTGGGTTTATGGTAATGTTGAGCTCATTAAAATGTTACTTAAAACTCATTAAAATGCACACTGAGAGGTAACAGCTTCATTGCAGTAATATGTTGTAAAAGAAAAAAGAATGCTTTATTATCATTTAATTGTTTCCAAAACTGAATACATTTGCATAGTGATGAGGTTCACAGGATATTTTCAGTAGTGCTCAATAATTAAGCAGCTCAGTAATTAAAAATGCATTTTCTAAAAATAATTTTATGTTCCTGCTTACTCCCTGTTGTTTTTTTCAATTGGGAGAAATGTTCACGTTGATACAGTTTACAGAACTGAGAAACAGTGATACCTGAATTGACATTAAAATAAGATAACAGCTAAAGCCCTTGGTAAATTCCCGTTTCAAAATAATAAGGTAGAATTGCCACCAATATATATTACAAGTCAGACTTCCTAAGTCATATAATATCCTTCCAATCACTTTTTCAACACCAGGGACAACCAGGAATTATGCAGAGGCCTTTCAGCTGCAAAGCCTTATTCTCATTTTCATAATTTATTGCTACCATAGTTTTGCACATGATAGAATCCCCAAGCAGGGGACTTGCCCTGGACTTGGCCAGTAATAAAATTCTGGCCAAAAGCATGTCTCAGGAGTAGAATTTGCCTGTACTGTAATGGTGGGTATTATTATGGTTAAGTATGTGATTCATAGATTTATACCAATCATGAAAGTCCAATTATATTTATTTTAACTTTCTATTGGAATAAATTGCTGTGCTGGTTTAGCAAAATTCTATGTGGTAATTCAGAGTAAAAATGTAGTGAAAAAACAGTCAAAAGCTAGGGACAAAAGTTACATCTTCTCAATAATCTCAACACTAAGAGTGTCTGGGGTCCATTATTTACCATGTGACATTAGGGTAGAAGATATTTTGCTAACTTTCATTTTAACTCCTGAGGCAGGATTGATAGAAAAGCTTGCCTGGGTACACAGCCCAGACTGCTGGATGGGAAAAACAGAACTTGGAAGCCTTGAGTCATTCAAGGAACTGTCTAATGCAACACCATTTAAGATGTCTTGAAGTATTAATTTAATGCCAATCACTGTTCTTTTCTATGGCTTTCAAATATTACTTCTCCTTCTATAAAACAGATACTATTTTTTAATGTACAGATACCACAATACACTCAGTATGGATTTTTCTGACTTGTGAAAGTTGATTAGCATGCTAAAGACACAATTAAACTCAAATACAGATGCAGCACGTTAGACATGCCAGTGTAAAGAGAACAAAAGAGAAAAGTGGTCTGTGAGCTTTCAATCTCTATGCCATTAACAGACTAGAAAAAATAATCTAAAGGAAAAAAAAAGAAGTGAAGTACTAACCAGATTTAGGAATTTCAACAGCTGAAATTATTGTATGTAATAGGACAGCATTTCTATGGTACCATGCTGGAATGTACAAAATGAAAACCAGTTATCTGGTTTACCATAGATTTCCTGGGTGAGTCTGGACAATTAACTGATCTCAGATCCCAGATGCAGATGGATGAACAGACTTCTTTGGCTCCTTCTGCTGATTATTTAAATAGATTGGTCTTGTCAATCTTTACAGTCTCCTCTATGTCCTTTCTACAGCTCCTCACGCAGGGGTCCAAATGACAATTCTATAATGCCTAACTGAATAAAATTTATAAAAACAAATCCAGGGCACTTTCAGTGAGATATCAGTATGTGGGCTGGAAATTGTTGTTTAATACAATAAATCAGGTCATATTTCTCAATTTTGCTTTTGATACTCCTTGATAAATCTAACTTTTCTGATGGAGATTACTATTTCTACACTAATTTACATCTCATGTTTGCAGTTGTTTCAAAAGAAAACAAATAACGTGTCTTTTTAGAGGAGTAAACAATCTCTCATTTTATCTTTATTGCACACAATAGCAGATATGTTAAGTCATTTCTCCCAAACACTCAGCAAGATGGAAATAAATAATTCTGAAAATAAGTAACTGGCATAATAAGAATTAATGCTGAAAACCCTCTCCATTGTATTCTCTTCTATTAAGTAAAAATAAATGATATACCATAATAAACATAAACCAGAAGATGGATGGTGCACTGAGAAGAGAAGAAAAAAGAAAAAAGGAAGAAATTACATATTATATTTACTAGTGTTCCTGAGTACTCAAACACATAGGAAGCACTTCCATTGCCTTGGAATTAATCATAATGATGGTTCCTACAGTGGATCTGACTCAGTTCAAGACTCAGATTTTTACTGTCTGTACTCAAACCAAAACCTTTGACAAGAAAAGCTGAACTGTATACTCCCATATACTGTTGGAAAAATCTCTAAAAAGGGAGGGGAGAGGAGAGGGAGAGGAACCCCTCCAAAAAAATCCAAACCCAAATCACAGAAGGAATCACAAACTGGATCTCTTTCTATGAAAAACAAAACAGGTTTTACATTTCTGTTTTCCTAATAATTTCTGCAATAATCAAAAAACGAGGTTCATTGGTGAGTAACAATAATCACCCTAAGGTTCTGAAACACAGGCAGAAGTATGAACTGTGTTTCAATTTTTTTAATTACCACAGCTTCTGTGTACCTTAAGTCTATATTTTACATTTATTTTATGAAATACCAATTCTTCCACCTCAGTACTCAACTGTCAGAGGTATTTAGCATCACCACTGAAAACAGTCTGCTCAAGGCCACACACCAGCCTCACTGGTGTCCTTCCCAGCCACACACTCTTTCACAGCTGCTAGAGACTTTTACATGAGCACAAGGGCATTCAGAGCCCCTTCTGATTAATTCTTTAAAGTTCTTTATATTCCTGAATATTTAGAAGTTCTCAAGCTTCCTGACCTACGCAGTACTAAAAATTTCTATAAAAGGGATAATGTCCTCAATTCAGCCCAAATCATGACTGGAGGGGCTGCCTGTGATCAGAGGATGCTCTGAAAAACTGTTGCCCAAGATTTCCTTTAACTTTGGAAACACTGATCTGATTTCTGTTGTCTTTAATGTTTGTATAGATTTCTTCTGTTGAAATTTGTACTTATTGCTGCTTTCAGACTTTGTAAAATGGTGTATCTGCCAGAGATTTTAGAAATAGGGGAAAAAAATAGAGAAAGGGAAGGAAAGAGAAAATAATGAATGAGGAGGGGAGGGAGTAGGCTAGTCTGGGTATTTTCCCATTTCTTATTTAAAACACTAAAAATCACCTGTTCCAACTCCCCATTCTGCACCCCCTAATGAGAGTTGTTAGTAAAAAGAAGCAGCCCAGCCCACCCCCTGACGTCTTTAATTGACTTCCTAGCGAGTGTTATCAAGAGGCACTGGAGCAGTGCTAATGGTGCCTGCAGATTGCTCACACATGGCATGGCTGGTATTCCTTGGACCTTAAAAGGGCTAATAGGAGAGTGTAATCTCCACTCAGCATGGAAGCAAAGACCACGAGTGATCTGGAAAACACAAGTAATTAGAAAGTATTCTTTCCCAGATGGAAGGGAGGTGAGAAATGAAGATAAAGCTGGTACCCAACCATGGAATCTCCTATTATGGAATTTCTAAGCACAACAGAGCATTATTTCAAAGTGTGTGACAGTCAATACTGAAAGGAATGAGCCCATCTCACATAGAAATGGGAGCTTCTAGTTTTTACCTGTGAGCACTTCACAGAGAGATACACAATGGAACTTACAGAGAGAGGGAGCTTTTAAGACCTTTTTTTTTTCTACCAGCATTTCCCCAATAACTTCAGTAAGAACTTTGAACACCGTATTTTTTTACTGACATTGGAAACCTTTGAAAATCTAAAATATTTTTATACTTGTGGCTCTGAAGCACTTCATAAACTCTGAACTAGCCTCACTGATGACTAAGAGGAATGAAGAAATATTCAAGTGTTGCTTCATTAAATAAAATTGTACAAACCATATTTAAAGCATTCAGAAATACTACCTGGGAGTCTAAAACAGGCATTGCAGTGCTGCTAATTCAGGTCGCAGTGGGAAATTTGATGATTAGTGCAAAAATCCTACAAAATGCCTTTACACTAATTTTCACTGTGCAACAGACATATTTTTATCCTCTAGGTATTCCTAAAATATGCTTGACAATTAAAGCAGTTTTAAAACAACATTTCAAAAATATTTTCAAGAAAGATTAGGAAAAATGGAAAATCAGCTGTGATTTCGACTTTTGAAATATTTTAGAAAATCTATATAGTAATAATGGAACTTTTGATTATATAATTATATAATAATAATTACACTTTTGATCGCCTTACTGTGCAGGTAGTGATAAAGAGTAGATCTAAATAAAAAGGCAGGATGCTGTCACAGATATCTATTTCAGCATTTACAGAAAAGAAAAAAAAAAAAAAGCCAAGTAAGCACCATAAATTTGACCTTTATGAAAAAGAAACAAAAGATATTGTGGGCATGATATCTCTGTTTAGCTGTAGAGTAGCTGATAGCACAGAAACACACATTGATAAAGCTGGACCTCCGTGATGGAAAACACTGCCCCTGCCTTATTTGAATTGTTGGACATTGTTAATGAAACAGGGAGAATGGTGGAGATTTGGTAGACATAACTTACTTGGCTTGACAAAAGCCTGTGATAAGACTCTTGACAAGAAACTATTACGGAAAATAAATAACCACAGGGTGAGAGGTAAATTCTTGTTCTGGATTAAAAATTAGCTAAGTGAGAGGAAACAAAGAGTGGTAATTAATGGCTGCTTCTCCAAGTAGAAAGAAGTTAAGAGCAGGGTACCTCAGGGATCTGAAACAGGACAGGTGCTCAATACATACAATTAATGGGTTCAAAGTGAAAATACACTGAAAGTAAAAGCAAAGCAGTGAACAACTCAAAACTGTACTCCAAAGGATAAATATTGCAGACATCCAAGGATCTCAGGATCCATACAAGGATCCATTGAATTTGAGATACAATACTGAAACAGCAGGTGACATTTAATTTTATACAAAGATGAAGGTATATACATTTGGGAGGGTTACTGAAGGTCACCTATGTGCTCCAAATACATTTGGAATAACAATCTAAGTGGAGATAAAGGGGTGAAAAAGTCAGGAAAGATAAAAGCAATGAACTGCAGCAATATGACTTGCAGTCAATTTAGATTATTTCTGAACTCCAAAATAGTATTTTACAATTGACACACAAAATTTCAATTGTTTTTTTTTTGTTCAAATACGTCTGCATTTTCCCAGCCTAATCACTATACTAAAATGAGAACTTTTCACAGCATTTTATTTTCAATAAATACAGTTCAACCAGCTGTGTTCATCCCTTTGTCTAGCAGTGCCAAGAGTGCCATACAATTACCAACATCTGCTAGAAGTGCTTTCCAAATCTGATTCCAAAAACATGTACTTCTGTCTCCTCCCTTGAATCCAAATATAGAAAGAATAAAAAGCAGCACAAACAAAGAACCTATCAAATACCAGCTGCAATTGCAGGGCACAGCTACAGAGACACATTTAAACTGAGTGTGATCCACCCCATGTATTTACATTATTCTAATGCAGCAGGCCCAGGCAACTCCACAGTCAAGATAAACGACCTGAGTTTTAACACTCAGTAGCAACCCTGGAGTATTTGCCAGGAATCCTGGGAAAGTTTACATCATGTTGCCACCATCATCTAATGCCTTTGTCATGCAGACATACTCAAAGAGGACAGCTGGACTAAGGCTGCTTGTTTTAAAATTAGTGTAGACAGTTAATGAAGTTAGAGTACCAAATGCGCAGAACATCCAACTGGCAAACCTAATAACTTTTTTGATTAACATTTCAATTTTATGGCTACTTGGAGTGATGACCAAAGATTAATCAGAGCAGATTTTCATCTACCCTTTTCCAAAATACATTACTAAATATTCACTAATTAAAAAGTGGTACTACACTATTCTTTGAACCACAACATATGCATAATTTCTCTACTGCACCTCTCTATAGTCATACAAGTAATCCTGACAGTACACCTACCCATCAGTAACCTCAAAATAAGAGTTTGGAAAGACTGAGTTAGATTGGCAGCAATGATCAGATGTGGTCATGCAAAAAACCTGCTTGTTTTAAGTGGCCAAGGAAGGTATATAAAAGAGCAGAGCTCTTCCTAAAGCAAGACTGCCGATGCTCTCCAGCTGTCTCCTCAACATGGAGCACAGAAGTAAGACTAGATTTAAAACATTTGTTAAAAAAATATTTCTATTCAGTTATTTTCCAAAGAAAGCTCCCCCTTCAGAAATTAGACATCCAGTTATATATGTTTCTATAAAAATGAAAATTCATCAGTTTTCCATCCATTTCCGTTACCTTAATTGCCTCTGGTAGCTCAGTGCTCACAGACTCTGCCTTCCCACTGCTCCATTTCTATACCTGATGACACAACTCCATGCTGCAACCTTCACTGCAAGCTAACCCTACTCTCTCCTGCTCTCTGTTAAATCTGTGCACCCAAAATTCCACTGAAGTGGGTCTCACCCTCATCCTCCATCACCTCGGATCCTAGGCTCATCTGTTTTTTCCAGGGCTGCTCTGGCAGTGCTGTGCCATCTCCACTTGCTGCTGCCTATGGAGAAGGGTGGACATGCTCAGGAAGAGGCAGCCACAGGGTAGAGATCCAGGTTTGGATCTACTTCATTCTTGTCCTGTGCCCACAAGGGCTCAGAGTGGATGCTGCACTGCCCATGCAGGTGGCACAAAGAGGTAGGGAAGAATGGGCAAGGAGAACAGAGAGACAACTGGGTGAGAAGAGAAGCAAAGGAGGCAGAGGTAGGCTCCTCAAGATGCTATAATCTTCAGCCTTTCTTGAAAAGGCTGATTTAATGAGCTAGTGACAATGTGGAAGTGGAGAAATCAATCCTGCTTTTGTCTAGGTTCACATGTGAACACAGTATCTGCTGCCCTGGGGAGATCATTTATACAATAAGGAAGAATCAACATGTATGTTTGTACAGAATATTTCCAATTAGCTTAACACATCATCTTCCTAATATTTTTTTCTTAATCTCTTAGAATGTACCGAAATATTTAAATACCATTATTTTTTTTACTTGTATGGTTTAGCAAATACTGCTTTTGCATTTTCCAATGGAGCTTGAAATGAATTTTTTTTTTGTTTCTGATATTTAATTGTTTCAGTTGAATGAATAGCTCTGAGCATGTTATTTTTAAACTGTATATTATTTCTGGTCACTTTAAAGAAGCAGATAATTTTTTGTAGCTTACCTTTATTTCGCAGGGGCCTTTGACCATAGACTACAGATTGTCTCTTGTACTTTCTGAGAATTAAATTCTTTCTCTATATTTAGTATAATCATTCATTTGCCTTTGCAGAAATATCCAGGGGAAAAAGAAAAATACCAGAAAATGAAAAAATAGAAAGCTGGTGTAGATTTTTGGGGTAAGGAACACCTGTTTCAACATTTACCAAAACTGGACATATAGAGAAAAAAGCCCCTTAGCTTTGCTTTACATCAGCTTTTATAATAATCTACCTGTAATGACCTATTTAATTAAACATTTTGCTGTAAACAAATAGCTTTCTGCATGATGAGCCAGTACTGTATAATTCAATGTAATCTGAGAAGTCATAAACAGTAAAAATTACTTAAAAAAAAAAATAATGAAAAGTTACAAACTCATTAATTTTAGAATTTAATTTCAAGCTTCTTGCGACTACCTAGAAGATTTTGAGCCTGCCTAAAAAGGTAGGCTGAGATGCTTTGTATTAAGCAGCTGAGTCAGCAATTACCATGCTCACAAAATATGACAGAACAATTGATTACTGCCTCTTTTTTTGTGCCTTCCAGATAACTGTTTTCCTTTGAAGTCAGAGGCCAAGAGATAAAACATCTGTTATCCTCCAAAGCACTCTTTTTAACTGGGAGTGTTCCCATGGCCGAGGAAACAGTGGTGTAATTACTATTTTGTTCCTAATAATTAGAAAATTGTTGAATAGAGGATATAAGTATAGAAAAGCTTTTTAGCATGTACAGATATGTGGAAGTATATTTGAGTTATTCACTTTTGTGCTCAATTTGCAGGAGTGAACAGCAGTGAGCTAAAACCAATCAAGCACACACTGATGTGTACTGATGTTAACACTGGAAGGTGTTGTCCAACTAAGTAAAATAATGGACAGTGGACTGACAGCACTTAATTTATCAGAGAAGGCACACAATTTTCCTTTTACAAAAGTGAAATACAATAGTGTTGTACCAAAAGCAGAGCAACAATCCTTTACAAAAGGAACACAAGTTCAAAGGAGAACAGGGCACAGGAGCTTTGTGTGTGTGCATTGTTCTGTTATGTGATGTTCTGCATATTAGGCCACATGTTACATGAAGTTTTGTTGTATATAGAGAAAAAGTGTAATTTCCATTTCACAAAAAAAACCTTGAAAACTTGTCTCCTCTAATCACCAATGCACACAAAAAGAGAGCACTAAAGACACAGAACAAATGGGGAGAAAAAAAAAAAAAGGTTAACTAAACACATCCAGAGAAAAATTAAAAATTTATTCTTTGCCAACTGTCACCCCACTAAGGGATTTGAGATGTTTGAGTTTTCTCCATCTGCATAAAAGATGCTCCCCTGCACCCAGGTCACAACTCCTGAGACACTGAGTCTGTAGCTGTATGTGGTGCATCTTATAATCAGACCTGCCAGCCTCCTGAGAAAGTTACATATTAAATAAATATGGATTCTCTTTCTTCCTTTCTCTTTCTCTTCCCCTTCTTCTCAGTATTCAATTCTCCCTGGAGACCCTGGGGAGGATGGAAGGAAGCAGTGTGCAAAGTGCTGCAGTGCTCCCTTCGTTTCATCCCTTCACCTTGTAACTTGAGCACAGCTGGCTGGATGTGCAGACATGTAATGGGGGCCAGAAAATCTCTGCTAGGAAGTGCTCCCATCCCCACTTTGACCTGTATTATCCCTGTGATTGAGACAACAGCAGCACAGGACAGTGCAGGAATGGAAAATGATCAAAACTGGGAGTGAGGAAGGTGAGAACTGAAAGAACTGGCAGGTTCAGTAGCTGAGCAAGTGCATGTCCTGTACGTTCCAGTGACTCTTTAAACAGCAAGGCTGTGTTTGGAGAAGGGGCAAGCTACTTGTGTGGGATAAAAGGCATACCAGAGATACAGCAGAACCTCCACAACTGCTAGTCCAAGGACCAGGCTTCTTACCCACAAAATGTAACTAAAGACATTGTCTTGCTAACAAGAGAGCTATAGCAACATTTCTTTCCCCCCATAAGTCCTACATTTCCTTTAAAGAAAATTCATCTCGTTACAGGATCTTAATGTTGGACTTTTTGTGTGTACTCACTATACAGCAGCAGACCTTAATCTACCTTGTGTATATCTTTACCTACTCTGGAAAATTTCATAAAGACTTGCCATTAAAGAAAAATTTTGGAAACACTTTATGTGGGATCTTTTCAAATTCAACAGAAATGCCTTTCATCCAGTTATATTTCCTTAAAGTTCATCATTAGTTCTCACCTTTCAGTCTTTTGCACTACTATTATTTTGCCCCACTCCTCTTCCTTCTTCCCAGTTCTTTCATATATAAGTTACATATTTCTGGAACTAGTAAGCAACCCAAGACAATGTATTTTTTATCTCGTCATTGTGATGAAAAATAATTCCTTATTTCTATTCTTATTTCCTAGTTTTGGTTCTTCTTCCTAGTTTGCAATACAGTATTTTGTCTTTTACCTGCATATTTTTAAAGCCTGACACAAAATTTAAATTAACAATTTTCCCCTTCCACTTAATAGCAATTAGAGAGGCAGGGCTCTCCTCAAGAAAAGTTATGACTATGCTGTCATTTAAAGATTCTTCTTTGGATGTTATCTTTTGTTTACTACTAAAATTACTTTGCTACTACTGAGTTAAGGACTGCTGTTACCCAAGTCTGATCCAAAAATAATATTACTGACAGTCACAGGGTTCTCATATTTTCTTCTAAACACCCCAGTTGTCCTAAAATGCTGCAGGTGCATGGCAGAACACACCCCAGATATCCCAGGGCATGGCAGCATTTCAGAAAACTTTCGAATTCTGAAACTCATCCCTTTCCTTCCTCAGCTCTCACCTTAAAATCCCACTTGCAGCTTGCACCTGAAATCTGTTCCTGTATGTAAAATAGAAGTGCTGGCACATACATGGTGAGTCATTCAGAAACCATAATCACATCATAATTAGAATGCAGTTATCTTCTTGTAACTTTAATGACAGTCATACTAGTCAACTTCCACGTAATATTTAAGTAATATATGTACTGAACAGGTAAAGGTTTTATGCAGATTTGAATCAGTAGCATATCCAACGTGGCAAGAATAAAATAGCCACTGTTTTTCTTCCATTTTCATTATATACAGTGGGAAAATTGGCATATAAAACAGTTTCCACTGAAAATAAGCTCTTTAAATTAAAGAAGTCCTTTGAGATTTGCTGTTTAAACTGTTGTGCATCCACAAAGAGGAGCTGAAGAGGGAAATCTAGAATTGCAGCAAACCACTACTTAGACAATAACACTTTGGCAGATGAGCCCCTCCAGATTCTGTGTTGCTCTAAGACACAAACAGATTTATTAGACACCATAGAAGACTTTTACAGCATGATGTTAAAGAAGAAAAAATGGAAAAGAATGTAAGCAAGCTTAACAAAATATTGAAAATATTGAAAAAAGAGCGATTTTCCTCAACTGGAAAATAAAAGAAACCTCCCACATATCTGTTAGCTGGAACAACCAAGAAAAATAAACTTAAGGGCTTCAAAAAACATTGATCAGAAGAGAAACAAGAAGATAGAGCAGTTATAGAAGTATGTTGAAGACTTCAAGATTCAGCTAGACATACCCCTGAGTAACTCTGAGCAGCAGACTGGACTAGAGAGCTCTGAAGGTCCCTCAAAGCCTCAGTCATGCTATGATTCTCTCTGTTGAAGAACTGACTTACATGAGGACAGACAAATCAGAATAACCACATCTGATGAACTTCTAGGAGAATATATGTCATAAAAATCCATGGTTACTTCAAAGGAATAAACATTCTATGTGGACACTGACATCCCAAAGAGTCTTTGAGACTAGAACAGAATGAATGGATGAAAAATGGAGGAACAAGGCCAGCCTAAAGACTTCCAGTCATTCCCACAGCAGCATCCTCTGAATGCAGAAGGAATTGATCCCTCTGTACTTTACACTGGAAACTCCATATTCTTTAGTGCCCCTAATAAACACATTGGGAATTCTTTTGTTTGGAGAGCTATGAAACAGCCACCTCTATAGCAGGTAAAGTGAAGAGGAGGCAAAGAGGAGGAAGGACTGATTAAAAAAGAAGTTTCCTGTGCTTAACTGGGAAATCTGCTTAAACGGGATGTCTCCCAGGGAACTAATTTAAACCCGATGATACTTAATAGCTATGATTGGTGCTTAGTAAGTAGGGTAATTATGTTTAATGGGGATGCCTTAAGGCAATTGAGTGGCACTTAAGTCTTTTGTATGTCTCAATCTCATGGTACTTCTATCCATTTTCCCTTCCATAACAGCTATAAACGCAGAAGAAATATATCCACCACCACCTGTTCCTCTGAGTTTGTCCCTTCTGTGCTAAATGCAGGGTCAACCACACGAGGCAAGTATTTGTTGTCTCCTCTGCTCCTATCACTGCATGAGCCACAGCACCTAGCCAAAATATTGGCTTCTGTTATTATTACAGACTTATCTAATAACACGATGCTTCATACTGCCTTGCTGAAGCTAATGGAAGTTTTCCAGAGGCAGAACCAGATTCAAGCTGAGCTCAGCTCAACCCCTTCCAGCAACGCTGTGCTCTGCAGCAGGACTTCCTTTCAGCAAAATGGAACAGGAATATTCTACAGTTCTTTAAAAAAAAAAACTTCAGAAATTTAATAAGGACATGAAAATTGTGGACATTTTTCTCCTGCATTTAAATTAACTAAGCTCTTGCTTTATTATATGAGCTGGTCTTTAAGACATAATATGGAATGTTGTGTTTTTTCTAATACATAATCTAAAACTATGCACGTAAAAATAAAAATAGGGTGGAAAAAAAGCTACTTAAACTAAGACTTATATCAAGGGGGAAAAAAAGTCACAGATTGTCCATAAATAAGTTTATGTTAGAAAACTAGAAAGCCCCTTACTAATACAGCTACCAGATCTTCAAATTACTTTCTAACAAGCACAGTGGAGGCACAAAACCGATTTTCAGATTTTCTTTTAACAACTTAGTGAAAGAGATGATATAATGTCATGTCCAGAATAGCAGAATAATAGATTTATTGATCAGAATGTGGGTCTCGATCCTATTTTCCTAAAATCATTTTCAATACAAGGGTGAAGACATTGTACAAAGCAAAATAAACCTTTAACAAATCTTTAATTCAACTTAGTGACACCCCTGTCTCAAGGAAACCAACAGCATCCTTTTAATATTGAATTATTTCTAGATTACTAGCAGTCTTACTTTTCTTGTCCAAGAGTCTAGCTAGTCAGTGGAATACAAAATCTCACCATTTTTTTCACAGCAATGACTTGATATAAGTAAATTGAAATGTTGCAAGCTAAGCACGTGGATGCTGTACTAAACACTTGCTACCACAGGGTACACACATTTGAAATTTAATGCAACAAAAAAAGAAGCTGCAAAGCTGTTAATGTTAACAGGTACCAAGCGAAGTGGTTTTATGAGGGTTCTCGCTGAGCTGTGATAGACCTGTGATTAAGCCACAATTTTAATAAAAGTTACAGACCTACTATTAAAGAGAATTAAAAAAATAAAATCACACGTATTTTACAATTTTCAATATACCTTTGCCAGATGGATAAAACATCCAGTTTTCCACTCCAAACTTGAACTGTAGAAAGACCAGTTCCCAACTGGGGGGTAAAAATACCCTTTATAAATCCACTTGAAGACCATACCTTGAGCCTATATAGAAAAACTTCCTAGTCAGTACATTATTTTTCTTATTATATGTATTTCAGTAGTTGTAACATATGCATATTCTGTATGAAATTTGTTCTCTAAAAGTTATCAGTAAGAGCCTGCAGACATCATCTGTTACTGTATTCAGTTCTCATTGATTACAATACTCCAAAGAGATGGATTTTT
>JANRMJ010000054.1:9176711-9191066 GCA_025584955.1 Alethe diademata
CAAATGACACCGTTGGTTATATCTCAAATCTTTTCATTGTGGAAGGCAAAAAAAAACCATCCAAAAACCCAGCTGAGATAAGACCACAACCCTATGCATCTGTGCATTAATTATTTTGTCTCTCTGTCCAGAAGCACTCATCTCTGCACAATATTTTGAGATCTATTTTCCTTTCGTTTTCTAATTACTTTCTGTCAGAAATTGCAAAAAATAATTTAATGGTTTGACTTTTATTTCAGTTTAGATTTGGAAATAACAGACACGCGATAAGATTCTTAAACATGCCACGTGTGAAATACTCTTGGTTTCATTTGATCCTGCAGGGGAACTACTTTTTACACTCCAAGAGAACTTGAAAGACACTGAACTAGATGCCTGTGAAAGCTGTTAAATTTTAATTCTTTCTTGTGAAAATGACAAGGAATGTAGGAGCACACACTCACAATGTGAGTGTGAAGTCCTAGGTTCAAAGAAAGGCAAAACAGCACGGTACAGCAACTCTTCCATTTCATTCTAAATCCAAAAACTATAACTCTTTGAATGTAAGAATGTTTATTTCCTGTATAACCCCATCTTTTCTCATCCTCTCTCTGTGTCTAACCAACATTCAGTCTCACTTGTCAACAAAAGGAAAATCTGAACTGCATGTGCTACTTTATGCATTACACAGCACAGTTCTCCTGTGAAGCATTAACTTTAATCCAGTCAAATGCATCATGTATTTCTAGCAAAATACAAATTCAAGGCTCCACTACTGCCTGCTGGGACCATGCCATGCCCATAGGGTGGCCAGTGTTTGGTGGCAAGAGGGTAATTAACATGTTCTTTCTACTCTTCCTCCCTGCTCTGCATTCCCTCTGCATTTCTTCACCTGCATTTGATGCCGCTAAGTCCAGAACAGTCAGCTACAGAGCTGCCTAAATAACCACAAGGTGGTTTTGGCCAACCACAGCACATTAATCTAATTTGCTTTATGGAGTATCTGAGGCAGATTGTGTATCTTCCCTGTCCTCAGCAGGAATGAGCATACAGCCATTGAGCTTGGTTTAATAAAGGACATGAGTAACAGAGCTCATGTATGCCTGCAACTCTGTCTTCACCATTTCTCCTTTTACTATGTTTATGCCTCCTGGAGTGACCTCTAATATTATCAAACTGAAAAAAATTCTAGCTTCTGTCCATTAAAAGCAAAGGCAAGATTAAATTTTAAAAAGCCAAGAGAAAAAGCCAATACACATTTTATCCTTAAACCTTACAGATTAATTCATCCTCCTTTATGTGTTAGTCTCATATTAGTCTGCACAGATCTTCCAGTGTTATGAGACAAGTCCACATAACCCTGCATAATAATAATTCTTAAGAAATATAAGCCACAAACAACAACAAAAAGTAGTTTAAGCAACTCCTGTTGTTTTTATAATTCTATAAACTATCTAATGTAGTTAATGGTGTTAAAAAGTTGTCTCCCCAAATATAAACACTGGTCACCAAATGATAAAACCTGAAACTTATAGTTCAGGTTTGTTAAACAAAGAAAGCAAATTAATTTTTGCCTATTAAAATGATTGATTTGGTGCAGTACAGATGCATTGGGGTAAAGGATTTCATGTTCTGTGTTCAAACTGAAAACTTGAACAGATATAAGCTGGCTGGTTGATTCAGGTGAAATGAGTCTACACAACACCAGATGCAGAGACTGCAAGAGTGACAGTTGGGGAGCAAATGTTTTATGGATCCAGAACCCTGCTGTGCTTTTTTGTCTATTCTTCTTTCTGCCAACACTCACCATCCAGCTTTTATCTGCAGGAAATGTCCACGGTTTCAGCCTGGGGTAGCTGCTTTCCCTCACGTGCAGCCAACCATCAACAAGCAACATTTCCTCCTGCTGGGAGGATGCTACATGCAACATATTTCATGACTGCCAGCAATGGGGGTTCATTAATCAGCCTTTAGGAGGTGCTGAAATAGGCATGGACGGACACAAAACGGGAAGAATAGCAGGAAAACTGAAAATTTAGAGTAATCCAAGGTCTTCTTTCCAGAAAATAAGCTCAGTAGGTTTGGTTTAATGCATCAGTTAAAGCTCAGATACCTCAGTGTTATTGCCACGGTTAGACTTCAAATGAAGCTTTTAGCAACTCTGCTCAGGACTCAGGCATCCAAAAATGCTTTCTCCCTTCAAATGGTGCTTGGAAGAAACTATTCAGGACCAGAGGCAACGCCAAAGAGAGAATCCAAAATTATTATAAAAAATAAATCATCACAAATTGCTATCAACATCATTACTACCTCGTTACTAAAAAGAACATAACTCCAGGTATTGCAGAACTGAAAGCTTTCTGTGGTTGAAACACTGACCTGTTGTGGGAGTCCAGGGTGTTCCCCTGGCTCCCCTGAAGACCCAAAGCAATATTTTAATTAAGCATATCAAAAAATCACAAAATTTAGCAATTGCAACCTGTTTTATTGTCTGTCCATGATGACAGTGATTGCACAGGATAGGCAGGATGTGAACAGGCTCTGTTACCTCCAAATACATTTACTAGCAGTACAGCTTAATATTCACTCCCTGAGCATTCCTACATTCATTCTCCTTTCTCTCATATTTGTGATTCTGGTGTACTCGAAGTCATATATGACAATTACTTTTTAAAACATCACTGATGCATCCAGTCCACCAAGCAAATACTCCCATCCTCACTGAACAATTAAAAAGCACATATAAATTTAACAAACTACACTTTCTTTTGTCTACCATTTTTAAGGTTAAGTAGCACAAGATTAATTTCATATATTAGCAGAAATTATGAGTAAGAGCAAAGCCAGAACCTTAATTAGAGAGAATATAAACATAAGATTCTCATAACAGCTATAACTCAGCATAGCTTAATTATGCTTTTTTATATTTCCATCAGGCATTAATAAAATCCCTGCCATAGCACAGATACATATATGGGTCTGAAAACTAAAGTATCTTCAGACAATCAAGACTGTGAGAGACACTGAAAAAGAAACAAGAAGATCCTTCAATACCTGGTAAGTATAAAATACTACTAATATATTTTATCTTTTCGTGCATAATGAATGAGAGGATGTGGGTAGACTGTGAATGAAGAACTATGGGTGTTACCTTGTTTCTACCAGCTCACCTGGTAATTGGGCACTGGAAAGTTTTATGTACTAGCGTTTCAGAATTCCTATTAATAAAGCAGAAAAAAAGACACTAACTTCTTGAAAAGTGTTTGAAGGGTCACTGTTTGGGAATGAATATATGTATTCTCCTACAGCATTTCCATAATACAATTGGAAGGAGTGCCTTGTTAAAGAAATGCACACACTTTGATAACAATTCTCTCTGCATAGCAACCAACTGTACTTTTATTCTGAAAATTTATCGTTCTTGTTAAGTTTTTTTAAAGACAGCTGAAAATACTCCTTGAACAGTGTTCCTAATGTACAAGGCAGCTGGCTGGCTTGAAGGAGACCACTTTTTTTTTTTTTTTTCCTGTATAACAATTGCTAATAATGAATAATCCTCTCCTTTGCTTCCTGCAGCTAATCTTTCCAGGGGGTTTGTTTTGCTGAAGGCTGGTGGTGAGAAAGAGGTGGAGCACTCACAGTGAGGAATAATAAAGGCAACACACAGCAAATTTCTGACTAATTAAGTGATATCTCCACAGGAGCACTGGCTATACAAGAGGAATACTTGAACAGAAGAGTAAACAAGATATTTTCCTTCAAATTCACAACAAGAATTCCTGTTTACTACCACTTAGGTGCCAGACATAATTCCACCTACTGATGTTCCACGTGAGACTATTATTTCTGAGACTAAATAAAAGGTGATCAAAACTGGCCATACAAACCAGAAAGAAAAGCTGGTTTGGCTGCAAAAAGGAGGCCAGTTTTCTACTCATGAAATACCATTCAGAGTAAGAATATTAACATCTACAAGTCTCAGATAACGTGACCCCTCCAAGAATCACAAGTAAGTCTGACTTGGATACCTTAACTAATTCAGGAAATGAAAGCCTACCTTCCTGTTTCTTATGCATTCCATGGCACCTCCTGGGATCCTCACAGAACTAGTGACTACATCAGGGTTCAGAAAAAGTTTGTGCACCCCTGTGTTCCAGCAAGAGGACAGATCCTACTTGCTGAAGGCTTTGTTTTGTAATAACCTTGATGCTGAGTTTGATTTAAGCAGAAATCCTGAAGTGAAAGACTACCTGAGTAATCCGCTTTCTCCTTATCTTATTTTGATATAAAAAAATAAATGCTATCACAAATAGTATGGCCAAGTTTGAGAACAACTCTACTTAGAGAAAAAAAAAAACCGTGATTCACTTGATGTATCCATCTCTAGCAGTTGTTCTCAGAGCAATTAATTCCTTTATTACTCCATGCATATTCAATGATAACGACAAAAAGGGATGTGAATTTAGATGCTGTCTTTTATTCTGGAAGCAGGGCAAGAACTTCCAATTTAAATATGTATGCACACAATGAGGCCAGAGTAGGACTTCCCACAGAAACAGAAGCCTTCTGTTGTTACTTGTTATGGTAGCACCCATTCACAATTTTATGCAGGCTTCCATAAAGCCTTTTTGTACTTGATATCTCAATTTTTAACATTAAAGTACTCCACTGCTCTGCATGGGTATCAGAGACCCTAGAGATTACAGAAAATAGGAAACAGTATTACAGCTCTGTGCTAGCAAGTTAAGCAGTTGGCAATTTTATAAACACACAGTATAAAGCACTTTTATAAACACACAGTGTAAAGCACTTTACCTTGGATTTCAGATTTTTTGGGAATGTGTAGCTACATCAAACTATTATCACAATCACTTGTTTACTAGTATTGCATATACAGAAATAAACCCAAATAAAATCACCTGCCCAACAACTACTGTGGCATTACCAGCAAATAAAAATGATGGCTATCACTTGTAGATTAAACAAAATAAATTAATACCATCACATTTATATCAACAACTCCCTGAAGAACAAATCTCACTGTAAGTGTAAAGACTCAAAGCTGGTATTTTCACACTAGAATAACACAGGCACAGGACAGTACCTCCAGCAACTCTCAGAGAAATACCACAAAAATAATTTCAGACTACCTGGTGGAACTGCTGCACGCTGAAGTTGGATCTCTTCCTTTTTTGCTTAAACTTTGCTTGACACAATGACTCTGAATTATGATTTATTCTTGTAACACTTTCCCATACGCCACTAATGAAACACATCCCAAGCCTCATATATGAAATGTTAACAAAACACTAAAACATTTGGGGCTGTAAAAGGGGAAGCAGTCTGGATCAATGCAAGTGCATGAACATTTTCAGATGCCACTTGAAAGTATTAACAACTCGCAATCATTTGCTGATGATATGTCGATTCCTTCTCCGTTGAAAATTACTGGCCATAAATCAGGCAAGCATTTACAGGAATCTGCAAATGAAACAGCTAAATCCATGATGACAGAGAGCCTCATAAAAGCAGCCCATTTATTCCCTCTGAGCACTCATCCCCACCAGAGGGATCAATAGCAAACCTCATACAATATACTTCTAAATGTCATGCTGCAAATCCTCTTTGCATTTATGCAGACGGAAAAGACCCTCCTCCAGTTTTAGAAGCTGAAATCAAGTAAAAAGCATAATAAATGTCTAAAACTCAGTAAATCTAAGGGAGAACCTTTTATTCTTAGGTCTGTGATTTTAATGCCTATTCTAAAAAACAATAAGGATTGTAACACTCAAAGATAAAGATTGCGACTAGAGAAAAACAAACAAAAAAGAGATGTTGAGGAATTAAGGAAATGTATCTATCCACTGTCTGGCAATTAAAAAAGCCCAGCAGGCAGGGAAGTGATATCAAATTGAACACTGACAGTCTCAGTTTCCCTGGCTTCTGAAAACAGAGGAAGGCAGTATAAAGAACAAAACAAACAAGTTGTAAATACAGAGTCTAAGAGGGGCAGCTCTTTGGCTCATTAAAACACTCAATCAGACACTTGAAATTATGGCAGAGTTGAGTAAACTACTATTCCTGGAAAAGCAGGGATGGGTGACCAAAGTGTAATCATCAACACCTACATCAGTCTTACAATTAACAAAATGCATGTACACTGAGAGCAAAATAATCCTTCCCTAAATTCTGCATGTTACATTTTGACTACCTCTTCCTTTTCTTTTTTAATTTATTTTTTGATTTGGGAGTTGAATGGAACCAAGCCTCTTGAATATGACTCCAGTAGAGGTCTTAATTCCTCCCTGGCATAAAATACCAGTCAGAAGCACTGGATCAGATTCAGGAAGTACAAAAGGAACAAGGGTCATTGGTTGGCAATGTATTCATACTGACTTGCAGCTAATTAGAAAAACTAAGTCATTTTATTTGATACATGATCAAGATCATACAGCAAAGCTAAAAATTTAAAAGCCTAATAAAATGCCTTCTGGGATGAATACTTACTTTATTATTGGTTAAAATAAATCTGTTGTATTTCCTATTAAAAAGGTGAGCCTTTCTGTGTAGTTATATATATTTAATGAGCAGTTAAACTCATTCTTTCAATAATAAAATAGTCTTGAGCATCTGAAATATTCCTTATGCAAAGAGAAAATGTATCCTGAAGGACAGAGATCAGACATAACTCAGCAGGGCCACTTTACTGCTTCATGAAGCCCAAACTGTTTCTGAGGAAAAGCATGTTTTGTTTTTTTTCTGAGGCAAACAAAGCCATGTCTGAGGCAGCTCTTCCAGGTACTACCATACATCTTTTAATTTATATCACACTGGCATGTCTGTGCACAAACTCATCTTCCATGAGTGTGCATCCCTCTTCTGTGTTGACAAATGTAATGCATTAAAAGGAAAAAAAGAAGCTTCACACAAGCAGTTGGAAACAAGTGTAGAGTACAAATTTAATCCCCCTAATCCCTTGTCAATTACAAGGAATGTCCTAGAGTAAAGTTGTATCAACAGTGCAGTTTCCAAACCCACAGAAAATAAATGAAGCCATCCTTTCCCTTTTTCCATTTGGACTGCATTCACTGTAGCTCCCTTAAAGGATTAGGAACACTGTCTGCAATAAACAGGGGCATCAATTTTTAAAATCTGCTCTGAAAATGGCAACATTTCACAAGCTGTGAAAATGCTTTGGTTTAGGGCATGGCCTGAGAGGCAGTAGGCCAGCAGGATAGCACTGGGATTAGCCCTAATTACCTCATGTTTCACCTTAATTAACTACTGATACAGAAGGTAAACTCTGCAGGATCTGTGGCGAGACCTTAGGCCAGTAGGCAAGATACCTAAGCCGTCATTGTTTACACATGATAATCTCTCTTTTGAATTTGCTTTAATTGCTCAAAAAGATTAGCTGAAGGATATGCATTATGTATTGATTAGCAATGCTAACTAGATACTGTACAGTTTTTGTGTGTGCTTCACAAATGCAGACTAGCAGTTTTAGGGGCACATTCTTTATCAGGCGATTGTCAAAGCATCAACATTTAATTTTGGTTATGACAACATCAATCATTAAGCAGAAGAAGAAAAGCCCCAGCCTTTGGTAACATGAATGGAGGGAGAAAAATAGAAAAGATTTTTGCTCAGTTCTAGAGATACCATTGTGCTCCTCCATTGTGAGAGGTAATCCCCTCCCACATGCATCCCTACTCAAATTGGGAGCAGAGGGGGAGCAGCAATAAAGCAGACAAAATATAATATCTACTTTAAAAATAGATCACAAGCTTGCCTTGTGTCTTGCCCCATTCACTTGTCATTACTCAGACTCTACTTTCTTTTTTTGTATTACCAGTTCTCATCTGCTCTTGGCAGGCCTTGAAAATTACTGGGCAGTTGGATTTTGTAAAATATAAGCACTACGTGATTACAGAATCTGCATAAAATTTAACGCTCAAACCAAGGAAGAAAGTTCTCTGCCATGTCCTATTGCTTTGTCTGCTGTCAGAAAAAAACAATTAAAAATATCTCTTCAGTTATTCTGTTCTTTGTTAATAAAAGTACAACAAAATATGAGTTTCCAAAGCTCCTCTGACCTAAAGCTCTTCGAAAAATTAGGAATATATTTCCTTAAGAAGGTAACCTTGATTTAATGTAAGAAATAAACTGATCAAAACAAAACTTGGCAACAAATTATAGTGCAGCATAAGAGAATAGTAAATATTTATTTCAAAACGCTGGAATTTTAAATCAAATGCATTCACTCAGGCCTTAATTGATCTTTAAAGTTCAAGACCTGAGATTTTATCTCTACTACAAGTGTCACTTAAAATTACAAAATGAAGTTTTTAGTGTAAGAATTTTACATAAGGGCAGAAGGGTATTTAAAAAACAAACAAAAAACAACAAAAAACAACAAGATGCTATGGAACTACTTTTGTCAGGGCTGTTTTTCTACACAGCATTTTACAGTATCTGCATCCTTAACTAGCATCCAAGCTTGTCCTAGCTTCTTAAGAGACATCCCAGAGAGTTTTCCTAATTCCTAAACACACTTTTTTATTTGCTGCTTCATTTAAGGCTTACAGTGGCAAGGAAATGCACGCTGCTCCTTTGAAAATGCTCACAGCCCACTTGCTCCTCATTGGAGGTGGCTGAAGAACTGAGAGCTTTCCCTGGGATCTCACTTTCTTTGCATGGATGAAAAGCTGCCACTGAGGTCAGGACAGTGCAATTTCACTGGTGACTGGTGCCTATTCCAGATCACTGCTTCGTCTCACTTGAGGTGTCACCTCATGCTCTGAGCAAAAATTTGTAACTGCCTACTTGACCGATAAGGTTCTGGAAAACTTTCAAATAAAAAAAAAAAGGATATATAAGAAAAGTTTGTTAAAAGCTGTTTAACAGACCCCTTCACTTTTGCAGAAGGCTAATACTAAGATAAAGGCTGCAAACCATTGCTTTTACTTGTTGGCTTTAAAAATATATTTAAGCTGTAACTGCTCTGAGGGACTTTGCAAACTTCAGAAACATTTGTGTTTGGTGGTCAGAGACAACAGCAGATGGGCAAAAAAAGTTGAATCTATTCATACAGGGTGTCCTACTGTAACTGATTTTATAAACAAACCACAAATAAGAGTCTTAAAAAAAATTAATGCTGTGAGACATGGAATAAATGGAAATAAAGTCCTTGCCTTTCTATTGTAAATTAACACAGTGGAAGCTTTTGCTTTCCCCAAATGACAACCTCAAGATGTTTTCAATCTATGTTAAAAGCACCATACATCTCTCTCTAAAGTACTGCATCTTCCCTCTGTGCTTTGGTTTGTTTTCTCGTGTGTCAAAAAATGTAACAATTTTTCAGATTCTGTAAATCTGAATGCAAGTATAAAAGTATTCTGTATAAAAGGACAGAAGGGATTTAGCTTATGCATATATATTTATGCACAGCCTAATCAGGCCTTTATGATGGTCTTTTTGAATATTTATTATTTGACTAATTACTGAGCTTAATTATAATCTACTTTTAACACATTAAAAACTTGCTTGAAAATGCTGAAGCAGTTTCACCAGCTAGCAGGGAAAACTAAGGACTTTTCCAAATAAAGCAACCTTTTTTTATTTTTTATTTTTTTTTTGTAATAGATCTTAACAGTGAATTGATTACTTACATACCTATAAGGTGAAACCTTGCCTTCACTGGATTTGGAGAAGCCAGGCTTTCTTCCAGCGACCTATATAGCTGAGTTATTTATCTTCTTAGAGAATATTTGGCCTGCAGTTATCTGATATCAAGCTGTGATCTCATCAGCTCTCACACACTCAGCAGGGAGGGGCTAAGAAAATACTTCAATGTGAAATCTCTCAAAGCACCCTGAGGGCACTGCAGCTATGGAAGGCGGTGTTTGAGCTGCTGAATGTTTTCCTTTGGCAGGAAGACTGACCCAGTGCCACACAATGATGCCCATATGCCACCGGAGGGTCATTTGTACAAATGAAAGACAAACGATCTCACTATGTCTATTTGGAGAAAAAAAAGTATTTCCTAAATTGAACATACCGATATTTTTTTGTGTTCTTGCAAAGAATTGAGGTAACTGTTTTGGCAGAAACCTCTTTGCACAGTTCTAAGCTTTTCTAAGACAAGCAGAGCTGTGCATTTAGTGGGTCAACTACTATTTGCAAAATGTGTTATTTGTAAGAAAATAAAATGCTTGATAATTCAGCGTACGCACAAGCCAACACAAAGAGCATATCCTTAAAATTCAGCTGTATTTTCAGATAGATGAAGGGGGTTGTTAATAATTTTTTTCCTACTCTTGCCCCATGCTCTGCTTTACTATTTGGGTGAAAATACTTTAATGTAGGGGAAGGAAAAGAAAAACAATCAAACAAGTCCTCAACTATTTAAATCACTGCTTTAGTATAAACTCTCTGGCTGACTGTTTTAGAGAAAGCTGACTGATAAGCTGCCTGCCTGGGTTTCTCAGTCACCTGGAAACAAGTGGAACATTTGTAAAATATCTACCAGTTCTCTACGGAACATTTTTAATGAATCCAAGATCTTCACATAGCACAATGACATTTGGAAAGGATCAGCTCGGAGTTAAAAAACAAAACGAGGAAATTCACAGAGGGGAAAAAAAAGTGGTTTTCATTAGCCAAAGGATAGAAATTCACCTTTAAGTATGAAATTTGGAATAACTTTGACACAATGAGTTAGATTCTCTATGCTGTACAGTCACTGACACAGATATGTACAAGGTATGCACATTGCACATTAATAGATCCAGAGAAATTAAGACCTGACTTTTATCAGGATACACGTGAAGAAGTGGTCACAATCAAAATACCAAATTCCAACAGCAAATTGAATCAAGCCATTGAATGCCTTTTATAAGCCTCTAGTGAATCCAAATGAAGGTTTCATGGTCTCTTTTACTCCCACTGAAGTTAATGGCAGGACTCGACATGGAACCTTTATTGCATCTTTCAGCTTTTGGTATTCTGGTATCATTTTGAAAGGTCACACTTTGTTATTTAATGACAGAAAATGAGGAGAAAATCAACAAAAGTGAGTTGAAATAGCAAATAGCAGTAAGACACAGGTATCCTTCCAGGTGTTCTCTCTCTCTTTTCTTTCTTCCTTTCTTTCTCTTCTAAAATGAGCTATTTTTGTACAAATAATGTGTTCTGAAAGACCTGGATAAAAATACCACTGGCAAGATGGGGGAGATGCTGTGCATTTTGTTACTTTGCCTTCAATCTTTACAAATGTTCTTACTTTGCCAGTATCTTGGCTTGCGAGGAATGTATAATTTGTGTATCTGTTCAAAACACAAATTTCTCCTCTATGCACAATTAAGCTTGTTCCTCCACTAGAGTATGGTTACATGACACACCATTGGAAATACATTTTCTTTGTGCCACTGAGTGGTCCAAGGCATCCAAGCATGGATTTTTCATCACTTCACTGATCACAGGGCTCTTCTCACCAATCTTAAGGGCTAGAGAAGTTTAAATAGGTCCAAGGAAATATTTAGGTGGTAGGAGAACACTAACTGTAGAGTTATATACTAACTAGCACATAACTAGATTGAATTATTTCAGCCAGTTCTTTCTTCTTTACATTAAATTAGGTTTAGGGAAGTCAGATGTTGCATTTCCTTTTATGTGGACATCAGATAATATTTAAGTATGCATTATTTGCACAAATAACTTCATGTCTGTTGGAATTTTGTTTTCCTGGCTGTTAACTAATGTGAAACCTGCACTGCTGAGATTATTAAAAAAAAAACAAAAACAAACTTTAAATGTGTATGCAATAATGGATTTTTGGATAATGGACAGGATTTGCAGCAGGCAATATCCAGCCAATACTATGGAGATATATGCCTTCAAATTGGTTTCTGGAGTAAAAATGCCCTAACATTACTGACTGGGTAATACTACTAACACTATATATATAGTTATAAATATAAGTGGATGGAGCAAGAAAAATGAAAATCTAAGTCCTGCTGATCAATTTTAAACTGTACAACTTTATAACCACTAAACCCACACATCCTGAAGACCAAAACAGGGTTTCTTTTATGTCAATAAACAAAAGGGCTTCTTTACTGATCACTCTAACTTGGTGACTAAGTTAAGAATTAATACAATGACTTGGCTGCTGCTTCTATGCTAGAAATACTTCATAAAACCTTATTTTTGTAATGCCTGAATTATTACACAAGCAATTTTAAATGCCTCTCCATTAACAGCTTCGCTTACTCAACAATAAAAGACATATTTTTTCTAATTTCTTTAACAGTAAATTCAAAGGGAAGTCCCAGAAATCTGAAATTCTTTGACCATTTGGCTTGGTCCCTTGGGATATGAGAAATAATATAAACAATGAGTGTTTCCTAGAAATACAAGGGGAAAAAAATATCAATTGTAATAGTGAATAACACACTGTAGGGGATATAATCTAAAATAAGTCAGCAAACCAACTAAACCACATTAATACACAAAATGTTAGATATACATTTGAAGAAATGTCAACTGAAAGTCTAAAACAGTTTGTGTTACACTAAGATGTGTCAAGAGGCAAATCCAGATGGTTATAAATCCTCCGTACTCTTGTGCTGGGACACTACTAACAAACCTACATTGTTTTCTTAACTACTTTTAGGGAAAACCCATACTGTTAAACTTGACAACCTTGATAAATAAGACAGCCAACATTATTTGGGACCTACAAAATAATTATAAAAAGATACTCAAAATCCTGATTTAGAAGCTGAAAATACAAATAAAGCTCTAAATATATGCTGTAAAAGAAAAGCTACACTGTTCATCATAAACTATGTTCAAACAGTAATTACATTTAATATAATATAACTAAGGGTAACAGGGGATGGGAAAAAAAAAAGAAAGAAAAAAAGAGTCTCAAGAGGAAGAAAGAAGACCGATCAAAATTCCTGACAGGAAGATACATTAGACCAGTCTCTCAAGGGATGCAGTAGAAACCCAGGCCCTGAAACTTTTAAGAGCAGAACAGACAAATCACTAGAAAATATACAATAGGGAACAATCTTTCACAGGTAATGAGATGGGGAGCAAACCAACAGAGGTTTTCCAGTTCTGCCCTGACTTCCTAGCATTGATTCCATACCACTTAGTGCTGTCCCCAGAAACTGATCTGAATCACTGCTTAGTTAGGAATGCTGAGAGGGGGCAGGGACAGATATCAAAAAGATTACATCGCGTAGCAGTGCTTATCTACACAGAGATTAGCCACGTTTTGTGTCCGTGGCGAGATTTTACTTGCACATCTCTCCACAGACACAGCATTTTCATCTTTGGTCAATAATGTCTTTCTGGAGATCAATACAGGTCGGGTGCCCACGTGTTTATGAGAGTTATCAGTTTCTGATGCAAGCAATTGCTGACTCACATGAGAGGGACCGGGCAGACTCCACTGGGATAAAGTCACCCAGGGTCTCCTAATGCAGCATCCCCCAGACAAACCAAGGCTTAAACAACACAACAAAGGCTTAAACAACACAGCCAAGGCTGGGAAGAGTTCAGATTAAAAACACATTAAACTGACAGAAAAACAAGCCCATGTTCTTTTTCGGCAGCTCTGACATGGACGGTCCTATAATGCTGTAGTTGGTGGCAAGACAAAGACTTTGTGCTAAGTAGAAATGTAACTCCAGAGTCCAGAAATGCCTCAAGAGAGTATTGGAAGACTTTGCCACTAATTAGCCACGAAACACATGTGAATGGAGCAAATTTGAAGCCCTGAAAACAGAGAACAGATGTTGCTCAAAAACGGCAGCAGGAAACTCACTGTAGTTTGAAATGTTGCCTTCATCTGCGCTTTGCAAAGGAACTTTAAGTTTTCTTTGGTGATAGAATCTAATCAAAGCAAATTCATACTTCTCTCAGCTCAAATACTCCATGCTGCAGTACAGTGTTTTCAAAACTGCTCTTCAAGTTCATGCAGAAGCTTATCATGAACGAGGCTGTGGACAAATACTGTTAAAAACTATTCAGTTCTTATTGCATCTACAGGTGAACTGCATTATCATCTCATTTGCTTTTGGGATGGATGCCAGGATAATTATAAAATAATTTAAGGCCAGCATCATTTATAGAACGTTTCCATAGAAATTTTCCCTTGGGAGTTAGGCATCTCTTTTGTCTGAATAGTTAAACTCTGAATTTCCTTTCCCAAAATGTCTAATAAAATCAGCCTGCAGAAAAGATACAAAAATACTATCTTTTAGCTAACTATCCCTATGTATATGAACTCAAAAACAGCCACGTTAAAATTTGTGCATCCTTGAACAATGTATACAATTAACATCAATGCTATGGGAAAAA
>JANRMJ010000054.1:9191166-9218207 GCA_025584955.1 Alethe diademata
AACAACAACAACAACAAAACCCCCACAAACCAACACATAAAAAACATGGGCCCTCTTTCAAACTGTATACAAATAACCCAAAGTTGTGATTTTTCTCATTTATAATTTCCAGGCTGCATTGAGGTGAATGTGATTAACATATAAACCTGTTTCTTGTTTTCATCCCTTTAAAGCTTGATGGTTGAGATCTGCCATCTTTATATTGAACTAATTGCTAATTACACATAGGATAGAAAAGAAAATCCTCATAATTTAGCTGCCACAGCATTGCAACATGGCTTTGACCAGAAAACACCTCCATTTCCCTTGTTTGCCTCACAACATGACATGAAGTTGGCAAGATAAAGACAAATGGCACAATTGCCTACTGCTGATTGGCTAAAGTATTTTGTATATGTGGGAAAATTCAGGACATCCATCCTAATAGGCAGAGGACAGAACACTTTAGCAAGTGTGACTGTGCAGGACAGCAGTCTGTCCCTCGTGGGGTCAAAGGCTGAGGTCAACAGGACAGGATGGCCACGTTATTATCTGACATATGGGCTGCCTTCTATGCACTCTGTCTATGCCACACATGGCATGTGGGGAACTCTGAGACAGATATCAAAATCTGGAGCTCAACATGCTAAGTGAGTTGTACAAGAGAGCAAAGAGTTACTTAGAGCATAATTAAGTAAAATAATTGATGTGAACACAATAATAGAATTGGTAATGTCAGAATGAAGGTTTGATACCAGTATAAATAGAGGGTGGACAATTGACAAAAGAAGAAAAAAAAACTATTAGTAGCACTTCTTATGAATTTATAAAGCTTACCTTTAATAAAAAGTACATTAGAATCAGACTACAGACAGTCAAGCCTAAATAAGCCTTTGGAATGTCTAACTCATATTATCATTAAACTCCTTTCAGTTGCTCTACAATTTAAGAAAAATGCTGGTATAAATCTGAAACCACTAATCCACACTTGTTGGCTCTAGTTTCCCCAATTATGTACAGCTGACAAAAGGTACCACAGTGTCCAAAATGTTTAAGGTAGATTGAATAATTTCAGGAGCCATTCACATGGGAACTTATCTACACAGCAATGAGAAAATAAATGTAACTAACTGCAAACACACAAACTTGGAAAAAACAAATATACATACAGGAACAAAATGGGCTTTGTCAGTTTATGAGAAAGATTCCTTATACTAATCAAATAATTAGGTTAAAAATAGGATCCTTAAAATTTTGCCACTGCCATTCTCATGACCAAGAATGATTCACGGTTACTGAGGTGGAAAGTCAGTCTTGGTAAATATTACTGAAACAATACTGAACATTCTGGTTCTATGAGTTAGGTAAGAAAGTTCTCTTTACCAACCAGCACTTCACTCTCAATGTGAGCATTCCAAAATCATACAATGCCTACCAAAGTCACAGAATTTGTTTGGAAATTATATATAAAAGTTCCATACATGACAAAGATAATAATCAATAAAACTTTGTCTTTTCTATGCCTTTGAGTTCACATTTTCAAGCTTTTCTTCACAGCTTTGGGCATCTGGATTTTTTTGTGTGTGTTTCTTTGTTTTTAAACACTTAGCATTAAAAAACAAAAGGAGGTCAAACTGCTTTAGAGGCAGTAAATTCAATACTCTACTACTTGCCCTAATAGACAAACATTAAACTACAGTTTCTTAGTGCAAGCTAGTAAAGAGATGAAATAGATATTTCCACAAAGGCAAAGACTGTCATAAATACCTTTTCTTCAAAGATTTGAGGAAGCAATAAAAAAAATCTTCTGTTTCTTCACAGTAGTAATAATTTTTGGAGTATTTCTGAAATGTTAATTAATTGATTGGGCTAACTAGCTACCACACTATTTTTTGCACTCAAAATTAAAGGATAAGTGTGAGAGATGTGCAGAGGTAAAAAAAAACTTCATTTGAAAACTTGGTCAAAACTTTGCTGGAGAAAACATGAAATTGCCCTAACTTGCATCTCAGCAGATTGTTCCTGCATGGGGAAGGCTTTATTTGACTTTTCCATTTTTAAAACTGCTGAAGAGCTTCTTCAGCTTCACCTGATCTTATTTCTAAAGTTTCACAGAGCACATGCAACTTCCAGTATTTATAGTGAACAGTTCTGAACTTGACTAATGAAACAAAAATATTCTTTTTTTTCTTGCCATAAAATGCACCTGTATTAAAAAAACGCTGTTACTTCGCTTCCAAAGACATGAAACACATAATTAACAAATTGAAAATCCTAAGACTTCATGGAACAACATACATTTTTTGTTCAAGGTCTACTTAAAGAGCTTTTACCATCCATGCAAAGTACCATAGTAGTAATTTCCTACTAGTCGCATTTCTAAATGACAAATAAAAAGAAAAAAAAAATGATGGCAAGAGGCCTATAGTGAATCTTGCCTTGCTGGTGACAAAGGCTGAGGGTAGAGCTGTCAGAGAGTGAGTTTTTTCTGTAAGATCTGGAGAAGGATGTCTGTTCCTCCGACGCTCCTGTCCCTGACATCTCATCACACGGCGCGGGTTCCCCGGGGGCCACGGCAGCATCTGGCTCTTCAGCTCTCTGGTGGCAGCTGCAATCATTTCCAGGATAATCTCCTGAAGGCGGCGTCTTTATTCAGCTACAGATGTCTTCATCTTACATCCTGTTGGATTCCTCAGGCCTAACACTGCCTCTGTGTTCTGGTTTTACCCCTTTGGGTCACTTTCGCAGTCATTGCCTCACTTGAAAGGTACGTACAAGCATTCAAAAGATGTGCTAGGGAAGAATTCTTTTTTTTTCCTTTTTTTTTTCTTTTTTCAGGCATTCATTTGTTGGTTTCCAGTTTCTTTTCGAAGCTATAATTAAAACCTTGAAAAACCATCTAAAGATCCAACGCTTAAGTGGACCTCCAAGCACAAAGCAAAGAGTGTTCTCTCTTGTTTGTTTTCTACTTGCCCACAACAATTTAATTGGTTTCTCTGGCTTCTCTCTTGATACAGTGAACAAAGGTTCTGTACAGAGTCAGACACGTTATTTATGAGGAACCCCAGTGGCCGGAAAGGAGAATATTTCATATTTCATGTAGTAATATATAGCTTAACATTAATCATTTTTTCAAAAGTTACTTATTTCTGATCTCTTCCACATGCATGGCTGTAGATTCAGTCTTGTATATTTAAAGGTGATTGGGAAGGAAATCCTAGATCAAAACTAGCTCTCCCAGGGACACAAATGCAATAATCTCCTAATGCAGGCCACACTGACACCTGCATGAAGACCTGCTTTGGCATACAAAAAACTGAAATGGCTTTGTAGATCATCAATATATTAAAAGAAGCCAGATACTACCAGTTTCAAACCAGCTGCCTTACCATGAATGCCTTATCTTACTGAAAAACACCAAAATTACTGTATTTAGCAAAGATGGAATAGTAACAGGTATTTTGTTTTGTCTAAAAAACAACATTATGGTTAAAAGCTTTTTTTTTTTCTTTTGTCTTAGATATCAGATAAAACAGATTTATTACATGTACATATTTTGGATTATTTTGCTGATGGTTTCCTTACTATAAAACTATTTTTTATACCACCTTTTTCTCCAGACAGCTTAAAGATACATCTTTCATTAGCAGCCCTCCTCCTTCTTTATTCGTTGGTTGCAAGCAGTGAAAAACCAATCAATTTTCTCCCAGCCAGTGTATGTTTCAATTTCACTAAATTGATTTCACCACCTTAAAGGAAAACTTGGGCTTAATTTAGAAGTCCACATTGAGTGACATTCATCAACCAATATTATTTGTTATTAAAAACAAATATTAGTTCTACAATATTCTTTTTTTGAATTTGCTTTAAGAAAGGACAGCTGATGTTATTTTGATGCTGTCTTTGTAAATAGAGACACTTTTTGAAGATTGTTATTATTACTATTATTATTATTATTTTTGACTAGAACTTCCATCCGTCACCCTTCTTTAAGTGACATTTTTACTCTGTTATTATCCCTAATATATTCCACTGAGGGTTTTCTCTCCCTGCAAAGAGGGGGAGGAGATCAGCCAAAGGCATACCCCCAACAACTCTGCCTTCTAAGCCTGCTCACTAGTCAGAAGTGGGTCAAATGGTCCTCACATGAAAGCATCTAACAAGGTCCCAGAGGAGGCTTCCCTTTAGTGGCAGCAGTGAAAAACACTATTTCTCTTCAGAGAAGATGGGTACTGTCTTCCTGTGCACGACTGAGGGACTGATACTTGCCACTTTGAACTTCTCATATTCATGGATGCTTTCCGAAATGCTTATATCATTTTGGGAATTAAGTCCCCAAGATCAGGGACGCTGAGCTGTTGAAAAGGGTCTGTTCAAAGGCTAAAAAAATTATGGAAAAAAAAGGAGTAAAGCTCAGAAGCTTGACACTGATTTCCAGAATAGCATTGAGGACAACTTCAAAATACGTGTTTTGAAATAAATAAATTGTGAAGATCGTTAGCCTCTGTGTTTGCTCAGTTTTATGCACATAGCACAGCCCTGCCAGCTTTTAAAACTGTTTAGCTTGGAGCTCAGAGCTCAGAAGAGACTTCACATGGTAACACAACATGATGGAGTCTGAGGTGAAACAAAACTAAACTGATAAAGGAGTAAAACAAATTATTTGACTCCTGTAGGGTGGATGTGTGCCAGGTTTTAGTAATAAGGGTCATAAATAAAGAAAAAGGAGGATCAAATAAATTAAAGAAATAAACTGAGACAAAATTGCATCAACCCCCTGATCTGCAGCTGAGCCAGAGGCTTAAGTGAAAAGAGTTCTTCACACAAAAGGGACTATCTGACACTAATCATAGGATAAACCTCACACACACACATGTGAATTAACACAGCACACCAGTCCTGCATTATTTTATGCACTTTTATGTGCTAGAACACTCACATATTTACTTATTAGTTACATCACTTCTTCATCTCAGTAGCAAAGCTTGCTGCACAACAAGTCTGCCTTCATCACTTGTGCAGTCACAAATTGTGTAGATTAAACTGAGCAATAGCCTCTTGAAGATTTTTTTTACTCTATTTTTACTTATTTTCCTCATCACAAAATTACACCTTTCAAATGTGTGTTTGCATATGAGAAAATGGAAAAAGCTAAAAGAAAAGGTCATAGAAGGAAAAAAAAGAAGAGGTGTTCTCCTCCCACCTTCCCCCACACCCTTTAAATCCCATGAAATGAATGTTTAGCTCAAGGATTTGCTGTTCATCTCAGTGCCCCTCAAGCCTGAGGCAGGATTAGGCCAGACTTGTGTTTGAACAACTGGAGAAAATCAATGGATTTCTCCTTATTAATAATTAAAAGACTTTCAAGTGATTAAAACTGTGTACAAAATGTATGAATTATTGTAACTGGAAGTGCACATGTGCAAGAGGTGCTCTGACAAAAACGACAAACTAAAGGAAAAGAGCAATTTTCAGGTTTTACTGTAGTATTCAGAAGAGAAAAAACATTTAGCATAGTGCTAATTAGGTGTTTACATATAGATATACAAATACTTTACATGAACTTTAATTGAAAGCTTAACTAACTCCTAGGTGCTGTTACAACATTCAGAGTAATTGAAGGCTGAATCACATCTTCTAAACAGCCTCTTTTTGATAGCTTGGAAATTTTTTAATAGTAGTAGCCATCAGATATGTATTGAAGAAACTATTTTTTTCTTTCTCCCTCTGTGCACAGGAGCAACAACAGCCAATGTTTTTGCATTGTCAGTCTTGCCTATTAAGACACTGTTAGTACATAGCAGAATGTGCCATGACTAAGCTATCTAAAATTTAAATTAAAAAACAACTTAAAATAAACATTCAATTTTATCACTGAAATAAACAGCTGCCCTACTTCCTGACTCGATAAGCAAGGTTTGGAACCACAACTTTGAAAGGTCAAATATTCTGGTTTCATTTAATTTTTACTTCATTTACACTTTGACATGACTACCTATAACAAGGACCCTCCATGAAAGGGACTTCTGCTGTGCCATTTAGTTTGGCCTTCTTTATATCATAGAACAGAAAAAAACCCTCCTGTACTTCCCAGACTTACAAATGTTACTTAAAATATTTCAGCCTTTGAAGCACTCCAAGTGTCTGTTACAGACAGACAAACAGCAGAAAGCTTGAGTATATGTGGGCACTTGAAAAGTAAACTTATTAGTCGAAAAGCACCTTGATGAGACCATGAAAATAAACCAATGTTTATGCTGTTCACACTGCCAAGGGAACCAGAAACTTCCCTTTTGCTGTCAGAAAAATTCCTCTCAAACCCCAAGCATGAGAACAAGACACAAATTCAGCCCTGAGAGGTTTCTCTGTAGCCTTTGAGAATACATTTTCACTGTGCATCGTGCACACAACTGTCATAAAACACGTGGAAGGAAAAGCAGACTGGAAGTGAGAAGTGTGGGTTTCACATGTGTACACTATAATAAGTACATATACACTATATATAGATATAAAACACACACATTTATGTAACTACAGCTGAACTAAAAAAGCTGAAGCTGCTGCCACAATATATCTTACAAATTGCATGCCTGCTCTGCCACCAAGCTCCCATCCAGCCAGCTTTGTGCCATAGCTCTCTCCCCTATAAATCACCCTGATATAGGGAAGGATCCCATCAAGCAGGCTGCCAAAAGGAGGACAAAGCTCTCCTGGAGCAGGCAGTTCCAAGTTCTGCTCGAGCCCTCTCCCCGTGCCAGCTGAACCAGCAGCTCCTCTGCCTGTATCTCATTAGATCAGGATGTTTGAGCAGCTGCTTGGAGAGATTTTAAAAAAAACCTGCAATTTTGGCTTGCTAAAATCCAAATCTACTTCCCACGTCAGCATCCCACATTGCTCTGAACAAAATCTACCCTCGCTGCATGGAGGTCAGGCTTAGCCCTTCTGCTCTTTTTCACGAAAAAGCCACACTTGTCACTCGCCTTTCTGGCAAGAGTTAACGAGCCACTCCTGCCATAATGAATCAGCAGGAACCAGTAAGCACCTCCACAGAGAAGGGTAACACTTGCTAACAAGACAGATCTACAGAAGAAACCTTTGCCCTGATATATGGTGGATTTTTTATTTATTATTTCAATTTCATTTTGAGTGCACAGATGAAAAGAATCCAGGAAAATGGGAATACTTGGGAGTCTTTATATCCCTCAGGATTTTTTTTTTCCTTTTGTATACATCACTGGTGTATTTTTAGCTGTACTATATCACCTTAAAAAAGCAACATAGAGAGATTTGTGTATTTGAATTAAAGCTAAACTACAGGCATAGAAACTTCTTGTCACAAGATTCTGCTTTCTTCCATTTCCCTGCCAATCCCAACAGCATTTTTCAAATCCCTTCTCACTGTGCACACAACCTACTTCTCCTGACTTCCCCAAAGTATTACCATCTAGCCCATAATTACCCATCTGGAATTATAAAAACAATTGTAGTGTAGGGAAAATTCCATCAGAAAGAGACAGTCAAGTGAAATTAAAGTCGGCAATTCACAGAATACCTGTAGAAATTACATCTGAGATGCTGCAAAACTACTTTTCACTTGACCAACAAAAAAAAAAAAAAAGGAAATTGGAAAATTAGTATGAAGGAAATGAAACGCATCACTGAGGGATTTGACTGCAAGAAAGCCCAAGGTAATGACAAATGCAGACAAGTTCCTGGGGTAGTGGACTTTAAACCCTGCAAGACAATTCTGCCAAGAGCAACTCTTTGGCAGCTCTCTAAACATGGTACTGTCAATCCACATGCACTTCCAAGGTTTTAATGGAGACCTAAAACTGCTAAATCCCCTTTCCATTTAAGAGTTACTTTTCAAGAATTTTACTCCTTCATGAAGAGTTTTACAGTTTCCATTTGGTGCACTGAGAGAGGTTTTTCCTGATTTACAGTCAATTTACTGTAAAGGGCTGGCTGTAAAAGGGCATAAACCGAAGAGCTGTGATAATGTCCCAGCTCAAACTGGAATTTGGCATTTAAGCTCAACACAGTTAGAAAGATAATCCATAGGCAAGCATCTTCCACAAAGCTAAAAGGAACCTGGTTTTCCTCCTGCAGTTTTGAAAAACAGTCCTGTTTATTCTTTATCAAATATAAACCATAAGAAAAGCCTGTGCTGGAGACAGATAACATTGTTGCTTTGAATTGGTTTATATTATTGCTGTCTTCAGTTGTTGGTTACCAGAAAATAATATAATTTAGGAACAGAATGAACATTTAGCACATATAGAGAACTGCTGAATGATTACACTTGATCTTCAAAAGTATTAAAAAACATTTAAGTAGTGGAGGCTAATTCCTGTGCTTAGAAGGTGTCCAAACATACAGTAGGTCATTATAAACAGTAGAAACCTGATCCTACTGAAATAAGTAACTGAACTTCCATTGACTCCAACAGGGTTGAATTTCACCCACTGCAAGTGAACAAAACTTCTTACTCCTTTAAACTTTCCATGTTTTAAAAGGTTCTACCAACCTGTAAAGAGTAAGAAAAAGAGAACATAAATATTTAACAACATTTTAATACTATTTAATTATAGTTATCCTTTTTCTGTTCTGGTGTCTTTCACATTGTTCTTTAAGAACATAGATTTACCTGAAAAACCCTGGCTCTTGCTGGTTTTGCTTCAGCTTTGCTTTCCTTTGCTTCAGTGCAAATCAGGAGTGATTCTAGAGAAGAACTGCAGAACTTCTGTTTTCACCTCGTAGTCAAGTTACTGCTTGGGCAGAACTTAGTGCAAAATGTATGACCTTACCATACAACTATTTGTCCTTTTCTTTAGCAGCAAAACCCTTCATCTGACAAAATCTATGGCTGCTACTCTGGAGATTTCCAAAAGCAACCCAGCAGATTGGTGCATGACCTTCAGAGGCTTCCCTGCTGAATGCTGGGTCATAGTCAAGGCATTTATGCCTTGATTTTAACAGCAAGTACAGACTTATCCTGGTGAGGTGTCTGCAACGAGGCACACAAGAAAAAGAAACCAACCTTTCTCAGAAATGGTGCTAATCAATTCAGGGAATACTGGAACAACTTAACTACACTGTCCCATCATTGCTTTCACAAAGAGAGCTGAACACCATCCATAGAGCGCATTCAGGTTCGAGATCCCTCCTGTACCATATGGCCACAGCAGGCTGCAAAGGCAGCAAGAGCAGCATCCAAAGCAGCATCCCAAACACATCAGGAAGAAGCTGTCAGGACCTGGGGGCCAGGCTGAGCCCCCTGCTGCCTCTGGCCAGGCCAGCCTGCAGGTGCCAGTCCCTGCAATGCCACAGCAGCCCTGGCATGAGTGGGGCGAGAGAGGGACAGCAAAAGGGAACCTTGATTTTTGTCTCTGTAAATCTCTGCTTGCTCCTACGACCAGACCTTGTGCCTAAAGGGAGCCAACAGCAGGCAATCTGCTGTGACTGAAGATTAAAAGGATTTTGGAAATAGTGCATAATATGGAATTCTGACCGCTTCAGGCCATCCTGACACTAAAGTACCAAAACCCTACACTTCAGCTCAACAGCTACAGGTGCTGCCACAAGTGCTGCTTCCCCTGATTCCCACAGTTTTGCCAGCACAATAATTTGTGGGACCACACCACGCCACAGCTCAGAAAACCTTACAAATCTTCTCATGTCCTTCCCAAAAACGTGCTGAGTGACAGCTCGGTGGAACTGAGCTGTGGTTCCCAGCGTGGGGCCACGGCCACGTCTGCCAGCACACCTGACAGAGCCAGCGTGCCATAGCCTGGCAACAAACAATGGATGCATCAGTATTCCAGGGGGTACTGCTGCCAAACATGGAGACTGGCTCATAATTACAGCCTGCCTAGCATAGCCTTTCCATATTTCATGACAAATTGTTTTTGTCATAGCTCTTTCTCTAGTAGCACCACCCCAAACTGCAATTTAACTCTTCTTCCAGAAGTGAAATCTCTACTCTCTAGTCCTACAGTTACAGACTCTAATAATCTCTTCCTTACACGTTGGCCTCCTGTGTTCTTTTATTTGCTATGTTTTACTCTCCTTTTAAATTTTACATGAACATTTTAAATGAAATAAGCAGAGCAATTACATTTGTGCACAGAAACTATGTCATGCTTTAGCACTCCATAACAATCAAGCAACTTAATGGTAGTACCTCAACTTTGCAACTCACAAGGGAACACTTGAAACATGTGAGTCTTAAAACAAAAACTTTCCAGTAATTACATTCGAAGATGGTGTGTCAAAAACAAACAAACAAACAAACAAACAAAAAAAAACACCATCATTGGCATTACAGTACACAGACTTTTCTGCCCTCAGGTTCAAAGCCTGACTTCACAAAAAAAAGTGGCACAAGTCCTGCCTTAAACATGACCGTGGTTCGTCTCTGTGCAGTAAGAGAGCAGAGATGTCAGACCACTACTCAGTGGTTCTGGCAGCCTGGATGCTGCCCTGCAGCAACTCCAAGTTGAGGGAAAGGTTAGGAGAGGTGGGTTTGGAAAAAATCTATCTAAAAAACCAAAGATGTGGAAACAGAAGTTTTGGAAATATATTCTTTATGTAAAGTGGCTGTACAGATACCTTCCCTCTGATGCTATCTCAGTGCACTCACTACAAGAACACTTCAGGGTTTTAGTTTTGTTTTTTTTTTCCCTTTAAAAATATTTCACTTTAAGCAGTCACAAGTCCAAGTTTGTGATTATGTAGCTGTGGGTGTTGTAGATGCTGTAGTACTTGCCTCAAGGGAATGACAAATGTCAGTAAGATGAAAAAATAGACCCAGTGTGAAATCAAAGGAATACAGGAAGTTTAGAAGGTGTTATTTAAGAGCTCCTCATGCAGAGTTGCTCAACTGAAAACAGCTATGCAATATCCTCAGAAGATCTAAGTGAGACACAAGAGACTGAAAATCTGATAATGGCTTTAAGGGTTGGCAGAGCACCCTGGAATACTTTAAACCTCCTATAGATTCCATGGAAACAGGAAATGTAAGGACACCGTCTTAAGCATTTTAAAAGTCTGATTTATGAAGAATTCAGGAGAAAACACCGGTGTCTTGTTAGGGAAAAAAAAATTACCCTGTGATCTCAGAGTCTTTGAGTTGAAGGGAAAAAAGGGGCATCAAAAGACCAGGGTTTATCACACTTGCCATTTGGGACTGTGCTAATCAGCAGAGGGAAACAGAAGCACATTCATCTTTGCACAGACTCGCCACTGAAATAATCTCTGCAACACCCACTGCTCTGATAAAAAGGACACTTTAGCCTAACAAAGCTTTAAGGCCAAGCAGTACATGAAAACAAAGCACAGTTATTTCTGTTACTTCTTCAGTTTCCTCAAAATCCCCATCTGCTCTTTTTCTTTATATTTTTTTTTCTTTCAATCCCTGCTTCCTTTGTGTTCCTTTATTTTTCAGTTCCTCAATTTTATGCATTACTGAAACCGTTTTCCCTTATTTTCTCTTTACTTCTGCAGTTCTGATCACTAAAACGATATCTCTTGCTCTTCTGAAAGAACCCAAACATCTCAGTCCTGACATATATAATTAGCTGTTTTCCCCTGAAGTGATATATTCAAGAAAAATTATGTCCTATAGCTGTAATTTCATGACAGATTCAAGGACACAGACTCAAACCAGGACTTTACTTCACTCACACTGAAAATCTAATCTCAGAAATTATTTAACTATACTGATATTATGATAAAATGGTACAGAACCTGAAGACCACCCCTAAAATGGGGGTGGGGGGAAGGTCTACATTTCATAAAGAAAGCTTCTCACAAGAAGAATGCAAAAAAGCAAACATATGCATTTCATCTGAGTTAGACAACAAACCCAAATTTAATTTTCCTTAGTTTTGCCAAAATGCAAACTTTCCCATTCGCTTCTGTCTGCTAATCAGGGCACCAAGGTGAGCCATAAAGCCCTGTGTTAAACACTGCAAAATTTTCATAAAATGTAAATTTTGATAAATCCTGACTATAACAATAGTTATAGTCATTTTTATTATTTTACATTTTCATTTGCAATTATCCAGGAGTTGAAAATTATTCAGAATAGTTTCTTTAAAAAAAAAAAAAAAGTAAAACAAAACAAAATTCTAGACTAAGTGCTGGAAACCTTGTCACACAGACCTAAGATGATCACACTTTTCACCTTGTTGATCCACTAATAATCCTTGCAATATCTTTGGGGCCTGAATTCGAAGTAGTAAAAATGAATGCAGTATAGATAGAAAAGATGAGAAGAGACTGCACACATCAGTTTTTAACATGCTTTGGTGCTCCATGGCAGACCCATGCAGAGGTGACCTGTCCAGAAGCTCTTTGTGTGTGACATGGCCTGGCACCTGCCAAGGCAGTGCAGGCAGCTGCAGAATTCTCTGATCACACAAAGCTGCCAGGGTTTCAAGGCAAGGCTTCACAGCTACTTCTGCATGCACAACCCACAAGTGGGGAGAGGCCACAGAGCAGGCAGGACAGGATTATGCTTTTAGTCCATCCTTTTACCCAGAGATTCAATGTTCAATTCATGTCACTTGCCACTGGAAATTAATCTGGAACCAAATACGAATCAAACTCTAAAGTTTCTTTGCAGCTGAGTATTCTTACAGAAAAAATAATCTCCATACCAAAGTTAATTATTTCTATATCCACTTCATTATATGCTGAACGGCCCTAAGCACCATCCTCAGCTGGGGAAGCTGAATCAGGAAAACCTGGGTAGCATTCTAGGGAATACATCAGCGGGTGCTAGGAAGCTGTTACCATTACCAGAGCAGGGGCTGGGAGCAGGCAGAGCTGGCAGGTGAACTGCTGGGTGTCTCAGAGGGAGCTGGCACAGATGGGAGCACACCCTGCCCCTGTGCGGCTGTGGGCTGTGCTGGTCAGTGGCACAGTGACAAAACTGGGTTAAACAGGCTCTGCTCTGATCTCTTCTGACAGCCACTGCAGTCTTAAGACCAAGTGTTAAAGGAACAGCATCAAATACAAATTGCCCCCAAACAATTTTTTTTTTTAAAGCTATTCTTCCTAAAGAAATAGGAGGAGGAATTATCAAAAACCCCCACCATTAAAAACTCATCACCATCAAAACCAGCACAAGCGCCTAACAGAACATCTTTTATTTAAAGTTATTATTACTTTGTAAATGTGATTTTTAAGCTTTTATTCAAAATAAACTGTATTCAATAGTGACAGAATTTTAACGACACAGTTCACTTTACAACTTTTAAATCAACACTATGCTGCTGCAGGTTTTTGTCTTACCTAGTTTTGTTTACTACCTGAGAGCATGCTCTGCTACTCATCTCACAAAATAACTGAATAAATACCTAATACTTGTATTTTTACTGCCAAATTATGGTAAAAGACCACTGAGAGAAACATGATATGTTAAAAGTGAAATCTCTTTGTTTCTGTTTTGAAGAAGGATATGCAAACATGAATCATACCTCTTGCTTCTGCTACAGTAACTCAATATCCTCTGCTTGGTTAAATAACAGACACTTGGCACATACAAAATTGACATTCTTGCCAAGAACTGAAATTTGCAGCAACTCTGAGCTCTGTTGAAACCCCACTGTTGATACTTAAGTTGTACACAGCACTCCACCAGGATCAGCTGCAACATGTTAAATGAGTATTCAGCATCAGAATGACTATTTAAATCTCTCTCCATCTCTGAAACACTTATACTGAAGCTGAAGAGTTTTGAAAAGATCTTCAGGATAACAGAAGGTTCTTTATGCATTGTACAGCATTAAAAAACACCAGAAAAGTATACAGAAATGCCAGAACCTGTGTGTGTCCTGAAAGTTTGGCTAATAGTTGCAGCAACACCAAACCAATCCAGATGGTACTCCAGAGAAGGATGAGAAGTCAGAGGTGCTAAAAGCATATCTTAAAATAAAAACAAACAAAAAAAAAATTGTCTTGTACTTTTTAATCAACCTACCTCAACCTAAGTGAAATATATGAAGACTGTTTAGACAACTAGCCCTATCTCTGTCAAGTTGCTACAGGAGTCCAAACAGTTGGCAGCAGTTTCTTTCCTCCCGAGTGCTACAGAGTCTGACTTGTGAATTCCTATTCCTTTGAGAAGGAGCAAAACAGCCCTCAGTGTAACTGCTAAGCACTCAGATACCTCCTTGCTCTGGTTTAGCTCAAACAGAACTGACAGAAATTACTTTAAGATCCCTTTTTACATATCTATTCACTGTGAATAAATACATCTGTAGCCTCTTCCCGTTCAAACACTCTGTGAGTTTAGATTTTCAACCTTCAGCAGAGCTCAGTCCCTGCATGTATGGGGCAATTTACTTGTTTCTATACTTCTAAGGTAAACATTTTCCTGATTTGCATTTCTTTATAGCTCCAGGTTGTTCAGAGCTGCCCATATGCACGGAGCAGGGCTGCATGCAGCAGTGATGTACTGCCTACTGCCCATTAAGAGGCACAACCAGCATTGCCTTCACTTTGAGTTAGGAACTATGCACATGAAGACCCAAGTACCATTTGGGGCAGCTACTAATTGGAGAGGGAAACCTACTCTAATTACAGAATCACTGGGTTGGAAGATACCTTCAAGATCATCAAGTCCAACCCATGCCCTAACATCTCAACTAAACCATGGCATCAAGGGCCACATCCAGTCTTTTCCTAAACACATCCAGGGATGGCGACTCCAGCACCTCCCCAGGCAAACCATTCCAATACTTTATCACCCTTTCTGTAAAAAAACTGTTTTCCTAATATCCAACCTGTATTTCCCTTGGCGCTGCTTAATTCTTCCTGTTGTCCTGATTATCACACTTTATGATTTCGCCTAGGATGCCATTAATCTTTTGGTAGGAGAAATCATGACTGTAGCCTTTCCATCATTGTGAATGATGTTGAAGGAGAATATATAGGTAGATAATGCTGCTCATGTTTCTCAGCTGCTTGCTTCCCAGCTACATGGATTAAGAGTAGTGGTGTTCGAGCAACTCCAGTTAAAACAATAAGTATTTCCTATGATTTCATTTTTTTTTTAATTCATATGCCTACAATTATCTGTCTTGTATAAAAGACTAAGTAACTTCAGTAAAAGAACAGAGTTGGACCTGACTTTGTAACTTTTGAAAAAAGGAAATGACAAGTTAGGTTTTACTTTCCTACTTCTTTGCCACCACTGTTAAAAGAACAAGACTGGCAAGGATTTAAGGGAAATCTACTCCTAGGTAAGTGAAAGTTGTGGAAAACAGGAATTTGTGATGGCTACTAAAACAGAATGCCACCAATGAATATTAGCCTATTGCTGAGATGACTGAATAAGATGCTCAAGTCTGATGGTTGGATCCAGTATGAAATGTAGACAGCAACATGCAAGATCAGTGTGCCAGTCAATAAAGATCTAGCCAATGCAGCACTGGCCCCTCCTGGAGGGGGAGCTTGCCCAGGGCCTAGGGTGTCCAGCTGGCCAGGGGTCACCTCTGCTTCCTCTCTGCCTGGCAATTTGTCCCTGCAGTGGCACTGCTCAAAGCTGTAATTTCTGCAGCTTACTCCATCAAAACACACAACTCTGATACTCCCCTTCCTCCAGGCGTAGCTGAACAGGAGGGATACAATTCACTTGCAAAATGCCCTTTCTAATGCCCTGCAATTTTGCTCTTAAAACTGTCAGTAAAGAAAGTAACTGTCACTGTTTAATACCCATTAAACTATAGCTCTAATTAAGAATTCCATAATCGAGTTATAAAGTTCCATAATGATGATGCTTCACATGACTATCCTTTCTGTTGCAGGAGAAGCAATTTCTATAACATATAAATCTAAAACAAAGAATTAAAGAAGTAAGTCAGTAGTTTGCACGTGTTTATGTAAAAATAAAAAAAATTGTAAAAGAGCATTGGAAAGGTCTAATTAAGAGAGCTTGCTGTGTTCATTTCTTTCATCTTATAATTAAGACAAATGTGTGGATTATTATTTTTTCCACTGAAAAAGTCTTAGGTTTATTACATATTGCACTTTAATTATGCACTTACTCCACTGAAATGCCATATCTGACTCATGATTTAGATGCAGTGGAATAACTAAATAGAATTACTGTAGAAAAATCTCAACTGCATTTTAAGCATCAACGGGGTGTAACAATCTTTCTTAATTAATCCAGTTTCAAAATATATATGGTATTTTTCCAGGACACTAACAAAAACTTGGAGAGCTTTTCACCTCTTTTCTAATAAATTTCTTTGTCAGTTGAACTATGGAAAATCTAGACAGACACCTTGCCTTTCTTCTAATCTTTGAAGAAAAGTAAGCCCAGACCTTCTTCTCCACCATTTCTTTCCCTTCTTTTCTCAGAACACTACCACAAATCAGGAACTCATGCAAGATGTATGTTTTTTGGGGGGGGAATTAGCTGAAGTGTTTTAAAGCAAGGTCTACAATGCCGGGAGAGAGGAAAGGGGTAAAATAATAAAATGCTCTCTGACATTTAGAAATTTTAAATTAACTTCTGAAAAACAAGCTCCTGCAGTTAGGATTATTGCCTAAATGTTGTACCTTCTTTTCCTCACCTCTAAACCCTAAGAGAACAGGCTCAGAGGCAAAGGCTGGCCACATACACTACCAAGGCTTGAAAAATAAGGAGTTCAGGGGGGCTTGATTCTTTACTTTCCTGCCATTGTGATATTAATGAGCATTTTCAACTGTGAAAAGTGACTGTAAAATGGTTATAGGCAATATATGCCATTGTCTTCTTCTTGTGCATTTTACTGAGACAAATTAATCTGAAGCAGAACCAAGAATCCACACCAAACAAAGAATATTACTATTTTAGAGCAGCATGTCCAGCAATGTAACGAGTATCCTAAATAAAAGCAAATTATGCTTTACATATCTGCTGCCCTTCCAATAATGATTAAACCAGACCAGGAGCTAGCTAAAGTCTATATATTCATCTTTAAAGACTCCATCCCTAGTTTTGTTTCTGTCTGCTTCAGGTTATATTTTTAGTTTATTCATAACCAATTTGAGTAAAAAGCTTTCCCAGACAAAAAGGCAGAACCAGAAGCACTTAACAGAGACTATGATTTTGCAATTCTCACAAGTGTGTCCTCAGCTAAGATTGCCTTAAGCAACTGGCCTCAGGGAAACTGACCTACCAGTATATATATTTAGTTGAGTTTAATGAGATTTGGATGATGCTCCAAAAATAAGGAGTGTAATTTGTAGTCCTTGAGAGATGGCAACAAATTCTGTAATTCCACAGCCAGTACACCTTTTGAAATGTTTACAGAAGAGGCTGCTCCAACTGTAAAATACTATCCTAGTAATCTCACCTTAAAAATGCATGACACTAAACCCCTATGCAAGTAATTTCTAACAACATTTCAGAAGAGAAATAAAACTATAAAGGATGTGTAGGTAAGTAAAGGGGAAAAAATGCAAGGGAAAGACACAAAGAATTGTCAATGCAGGAATTGTCAATGAAGGTGTTCATTTTTTCTCAGAATTAAACCATTATTTTCACATTTTAGATAGATCAGTACTGAATTATGTCCAATTATGTTATTTTACACATACCAGGCAAAGTCAGGAAGAACATACCCCTGTCAAATAAACTGCAGCCCTAATGTTCTGTGTTCTTGATATAATCTGTGCTGGATTCCTGCTTTTCTGTTAACAAGGAAGAGGTTGAAATTTGTGTGGACCTATTAGAAATAGTTAGGGTACACAAAGAAAAATCTCAAGAGCATTTTTCTCTGGCACAAACAGTGGGATTGAGTGCACCCTCAGCAAGTCTGTCAAAAACACCAAGCTGTGTGGTGTGATCAATAGTCTGGAGGGAAGGGATGCCATCCAGAGGGACCTGGTCAGGCTGGAAGGGTGGGTCTGTGCAATCCTCAAGAAATTCTGTTAGAGAAAGTCCAGAGGAGCAACAAAGATGCTCAGAGGGCTAAAGCACCTCTGCTATGAAGACAAACAGAGAGTTTGGGTTGTTCAGCCTGGAAAAGAGAAGGCTCTGGGGAGATCTAGCAGCCTTCCAGAACCTTCAGGTATTAGGGATCTGCAAAGGGGACCCACAAAGACCTGGAGAGGGACCTTTTCCATGGGCATGCAATGACAGGACAAGAAGGAATGACTTTAAACTTAAGGATGGTAGGTTTAGATTGGATATTAGGAAGAAACTGTTCAGAAATTGTGAGGGTGGTGAGGTCATGGAACAGATTTCCTAGAGAAGCTGTGCATGACTCATCCCTGGAAGCGTTCAAGGAAAGGTTGGATGGGGCTTTAAGCAACCTGATCTAGTAGATGGCCCTGTCCAAGTCTGGTGAGAGGGGGCCAGATGATTTTTAAGGTCTCTTCCAACCCAAAGCATTCATATGACCGTTTAACCCATGTACATGCAAGAGGCACTCTACTATAATGATTTAATAGTCTCATTAACAAATTACTGTGGAGAAAATACAACAGTTAACACATCTATCAAGGCTCTTCTGTGTTGAAACTTATTAAACAGATTGTCATTCAACTTTACAGATAAATATTTTTTCCCTCTCTATCCCTGCTCTCAGAAAGTCCTATAGAGATACACACATACACAGAAATACACAGTTGATGTATCATAAGAGCTGTCAAGCACTGGTGAACTCTGGAAGTCCAAGGGTTAACTGGAATGTAGCATTCCTTTGAGAGGATAAAAAAGAATAAAGTTCTGGAAGCCAGAGGTAATATTTCAGCCTCAGATTTTATTAGACTCTGTTTCATTCCTAAGCATTGTATGTCCCATAGAGCTAGAGAAATTACTGTCTCCAGTTTTCAAAGACTGAAATGCTTCATCTTTCTCATAATCCCTCAGTAGGAAACAGAAAATCACTTTCAACATCTCCATAACACCTTTAATTTTTCCTGTTGAATGTTCTTTTTATTGCTCACCTCAGAAAGGTGCCAAATCTCAGTTATTACCTATTAGTCCACACCAGTTTATTACTTCTTTTAAAAACATGGTGCTTCCATTCTCCAACTATTTGCTTTACACACTACTATATACATATCAGCCCATCACTTTTTTCTTTCAAAAAGGGTTTGGAGAAGGAGCTGAAAGAGATGCATGACACAGGATCACATCAGTCCAAGAGCCTATATATGCGCCTAATTTGGTGTGATCAAACTAAATGCAAATGTCAAGTTCTCCTTCAAAAAAACCAGAAAAACAATGAGCTGAAAATGTGCATTTAAATCACTGATTACATTCTCAGTAACTTCTGTGGATGGTGAAAGATAAGAGATTTTTAATGGGAAAAATACTAAGTGGAAGGATGATGTTAATGTCAGAGTTCACTTCCCACTGAAGGCAAAAAACAGAACAAAACAAAACAAAACAACAACAAAACCCTAAAAGTTAATGGCTTTACAGGGGAAAAGCAGCAATGAAATACATTGTTTTAAGAAATAACAAATTCCATAGAAGTTTCCTGTTGTTCTAGAGCTACCAGACCCACAGATCCCGATGTCAGTTCAGAAATGCAGATTTTTCCGTAATTTAAACAGTGGAGGGAAGTGGAAAAAAACAAACCAGAACAGCCCCAAGAGGTAAAAAGTGCACAAACAGGGAAGAACTGTGTTGTTCTTCCATGCTACAGCCTCTGTTGCTGAGCTGAGCACTGCAATGCCTAGAAATGCAACAAAGAAAATAGCTCATCATATTAGCTCCTTTCTCCCTAATACTTAAACAGAAGAACATCCCAAAATGGTGATCAGGGTTTTGGGCTTGTTTTGGTCATTTTTGGGTTTTTATGTCTAACTCTTTTATCTTGGTATATTTTTGCATGCCTTATGTAACCAGTGGTTCCCCTCCATACCAACCTCACTGTCACCAAAGAAATCAAACTATTTATTCTTCAGGAGGCAGACACAAACTTATTTCCTGCTATTTGTTTTTTATTTTTTTTTTGAAATAGACTTTGTCCTTCAAGTCTCTCCGTATCTTTCACCATAATATAACTGTTCTCAAAGAAAGAAAAAAAAAAAAGTGCTAAAAGTATTTCTCTCTCAAATTCACATCCTGAGTTAGCCAAAACTTTCCAGATTCTTTTTTCATACCCTGCTCATTTTCTTTAAACAGAATGAAAGCTGCAGATGAAGAACAGACTGAAATTCAGATTCTGCTTATGCATTTTGTGACACTCTAATATTCCTTGCCATTTAGTGCTCTTACTATGTAGGTGCTTCAAGTCTTTCCTAAATTTCACCTGACCTAACATCAAATAATATAATTTAATTTCTCTTCTGAAAGAAACTATTTCAGTAAAGTCAGCTTCCATTCCTTTACTTTCCATTCCTGACAACTTTAACCAGACACTTAAGCCCATTGTAACAGCTCATGCTTAACAAAATATCTGAGCTTTAATTCACTTGCTTTTAAAAACTTGCACTGTTGAAAAGAAACAGAATGAAAAGCAAAAGAGAGAGTAAAGCAACAGCAACATCTGCATCTTCAAGTCTATTTTAGAGCGACGTTAAGTTAGTAGCTTAGTTTTAATGGCACTGAGCTGCTTTATGTTGATGGCCTGCTGTTACTGATCCTGGGAGCATAATGAAGAGCATTAAGTGTTTAAACATAGATGTCAATAAAACACACAGCAAATAATGGCTGATAGTGGGGGTTTGCAGAGATCTGCTATGCTGATACAGCTCGTAATAGCCCATTAATGAGGAATGGAGCAGAGGAAATTCTGATAGGAGGGATTGATCAAAATAATTCATACAGCCTTCCCATTTCTGATAAAGGGCTTTTCTAAATGAAGACATTATAGCCCAGAAGACTTGGCTGTGAATTTACAGCACACTGGTGACTCCCCAGACTGCAGGCCTGCACATGCTCCACTCAGGCTGGTGACACTGAGTGAGACTCCCCATGTCACACGTCTGGAATTGCATGAGGTCAGAGGCAGATACTGTGTGGGTTGGTTGAAATGCTATAAATGCCAGTACAGCTTATTGCAAACCATTATTGCCTTAATTAGAAATTGAAGTCTATACAGCTCTTTCCTATGATGAACACAGATGTACACACAGACAGGATTGGAGGGAAATGGTGGGAGACCATCTTTATGTAGGTGCACACATTTATCAAACCCTGAAAACTAATCCATTATTTACTGCTCTTTCTATATCTCTCACTGTCCAGGTAACAGTGATGCATTTAAAGTGCTGATCCAGATGAAATCCCTCATATTAAGCACTGGGTCTCAGCATCATAGCTTCTCACCTGAGGACAGGAAATGTTCTTCACTGTCTTCAAAAGCTGCCACATTGCTCAAACTTTTAAGAATCTGATGCTTATCACTGAAGGGTATAAATATATGTTCCTCACTGAATTTTTATGGTTTTAATCATATGTGCTTCTGGAAAAAAAATATCACCTAAGACTGCTGCAGGAAGCCAATGGGTTTAATGCATTTACTGATAACTATTTTGGCTTCTCCTAAATTATTTATTAAGACTTCAGGTACCAAGCAGCAAACAGTCAGACTGCTCGGTAGTAAACTATCTAAAATGCTATTTGGAAGACAAAATAATATGATGCTTGCGGAAAAGGAGAGAGAGGGGACAGCTGTAAGGTAAAAACAACAGATGATCTCTTGGTATTTAGTGGCACATGATTTTTAATGGTTCAGGGTCTCTCTGCAACACATCCCTGATGTAAAGTACAACACCCTTTGCTATTAAAACAAACACATATATATGTGTCCACACACACATCTATGTGTATATACACATCTATAAATGAAAGCAGTGAATTACAGAATTGCCAGCATGTATGACCACATTCAGTACAACTTCAAGCCCCAGGAAAGGAGACAAATAACCAGGAAGAAATGGAATGAAGAAATGGTTTAATGACACAGGAATGAAAAGGCAGCACATGAATATTAGCAGCTCATAAGCTCTGCTCCAGCCACAAGGTTGCTATGGGATGGAACTGCTGTGTCCTGACATGAGCTAGAATGCACTATCAAGAGAAAGATGGAAATTGTCAGACTACTCCTATTTAAAGCAGCAGTAGTGATAAGAATAACAATAAATCCTTTAATTTGTTTTGTGTGCTGAATGGAAGGAAACAGGAGGAATACGGAAGGCAAAAAATGTCTGTTTGAAAAGAATTATGTCAATAAACATCAAACATCTTGAACACTTTCCAAGCTTTCTTCAGGAAGATTTAACCAGCTCCACAAATTCTCTCCAAACACAATTAGTCCTGACAGCAGTTCTGACTTGCTGTCCCTGACTGCTTAACCAATTTCTTAAGACGAAGAGAAACACTCCTCTTGTAACACTGGGAAGATAAATAATCTAGTCATACCCTTCTTAATATACAAATTCTATTTTTTTCCCAATTTTCTAGCTCTCTCTTATTTATTACATTTTCAGAATGATGCCTCCAAACACCAGACTGAACAAATAAAGGTTCTTCTTGCAAATATCTGTTGCAGTGTAACTTCTCTTTTGAATGGATTACATATTTCAGCTCTATTTTGTGCACATTTCTGAAGTATAACCTCATTTTCTTTGCCTAACCATTACTCACAGTCCTACATTTTCTGCAAGAGCAGATCTTAAGCATGATTCCAAGATGAAGAAAGACAACACTTTCTTATTCTTCCTAACCTTTTCTCTATTTACACAGATAATTTGTTGTGTTGATAGGAATCATAGCAAATTTTGGAAACTACATTATTTAATATATACTCACTGACCATTCTGAGATCCAATGAAAGTCACTGATTTCTTTGAAATACCATATCACAACTTGTCATAACAACCTGTGTGATCATATTGCCCAAAACCCTCTAAGAATTAGCCTGACTCCTTTATCCTCTGTAATGTGTAGTCTTTCAGAACTACTAGACTCTAAAGAAGACCACATCAGTTCTCTCCTGCTCTCTCACTTTTTGAGCCACTAGCTCAGCAAACCTTGTGATTAGGGTAGAACTGTGCAACTCAAGATATGCAACATGTACTGCATTACAGAAAATGTGAAAATGCAAAAAATTCAAAATAGCAAACTCAGAGGAATCGCTCTATAACCTTTTGGGATGAAACCACTTATTTTTCTAATTCAATTTTTAAATTCAATTTTCTAATTTCATTTTTTTTTGTAATACACTGTGTAGAAGAAAAGATATTCAAAATGCACAAAAAGGGGGTTTTCTAAAGTTGTTTACTTTCCTTTTTCAGTACCATCCAAAAGTACAATACCCAAAACAATACGGCTGAGCATCTTTTAAATAGAAACTAAGTGGCAACTTAATGCAAAAATATGAAGTGTGGAAAACAGTCTGGTTTTGTTTGCTAAGTGGCCTCACACTAAGCTTTTGATCCAGGTGTTATGGGAATGAAACTGACACATACTACACTTCCAAGATTTTAATGATGCCCAGAGCTTTCATTTTCTTTTATGCTCTGACAATGGGAAACATGGTCTCCTTATGTACAACATAAAATCTAATAAAGAAGCCAGCTGTTCCTTCTCTGGTGAACCCTGCAACTCCAGTCTGAATACAGGTTTTCTGAGAAAAAAAAAGTGGAGTAATTGCACTGTACCTGGGTGAGTACAATACACTCAACTCTTTTTACTGTCTACATATATCAAGTACACAGAAAAAAATTGCAGAGTGGACAGGTATAAACCAGCAAAATAATCACCTGCTTAACAGCTAGCAGGTTTTACATAGTTTCTTAGCTGTCCCTCTACAGCATCCTACAGTATATCCATTCCTCCCCAACAGCCCTCAAACCTCTACTGCAATAATGCAAACTGACATATCTGTTCTGCCAAATGCTGGCTGCCTACTGAAACAGCCAAAGCAAATATCATACAGTAAGTGTGCTAATTGAGAGACCCTCCAACATCAGAGGCCAAGTTTTGCTCTTGGCAACAGCAGCAAGCACTGATACTTGTGAGACCACAACCTCAGGACTGCTTCATTTCCCCATCTTCCTCCTTGCTAAACAATTCAAGAGATTGCTACAATATCTGGATAGCAGAGGAATGTTTTCTAGCTGCAGAAATGTTCCTCAGTCCTGCTGCTTTAAGTGACATCAAGGGGACATATCTACATTCCATGTTTGGGGAGCAAATGAGGGAACCATCAGAGCTGTTGCTCCTGTATTTGAATTGCAATCCTTGATCCCAGCTAAGAAGAAATGCCAAAGAAATACAGCTTTAACCATCAGTTAAGCTCAGTTTTAACTTGGCAGGCACATGCTCTTCTGGCAGGTCATGCTTCCAGTGCATGCCAGGGTTCTCTCCCAGTGTTTCTTGCCTGGGCACAGTCAGGTGCCCTGAGATGGCAAGGATAGCACAGAGCCTGGGCTTGAGGATTCCTGTACACATGCAGGTTCAAATGCCAGCTGGAGAGCCCCAACACTCTCTCCCTGCCTCTGCAAGAGCCAAAATAAAACTACTCGTACACACAAAAACTTCATACTTAGAGAGAGAGATGAGGGAAAAAAAAAAATAAAAAGAAAAAGAAAAAAAAAGGCAGCTTTGCCAGATCTGTAGGCACTATAACACTAATTACCATACTTCAGAACTTTCCATTGGTTGGCTGTGCCATGAAGTGCAGCATTATTATTTTTAATCTATATAGTCTCATCCTTCTGCTATAGATGTTAGAAAGGGGACACCAAGAATTGTCTTGACCTGTAGTAACCTTGGTGGGTATCTTCATGCTCAGGTAGAGCAATTTGCTGTTATCTGTATGGTCAGATTTACTACAGTAAATAACAGTCAGTAGATACTGACAATAGGTATCCAGTGGGTACTCACCCACCGGATAGTGTGATCTCAGAAAACAGTTTTTCACATCCCTGTACCTTGCTTTGCTGCCCCTTCCCAACCACCTTCATTATCAAGAGTTTCCTAGCTCAGTATATACAAACACCACTGATATAAAAAAACTACAGTCATTGAGTGGCTGAAGACAAGATTTTTTTTTCTTAGAATTTTTCCTCCAAATCCCTGAGTAGGGAAGTTATTCTCAAAGACTTCCTTTTCCACTGTAACTGTTTCTTCATGAAGATTAAATAGATTCTATAATGCAAGTAGTTGAGCAGGTGCTAAATTTATCTTAATACTTAGGCCAAAATATGGCAACATACATGTTCCCTTGGGAAAAGGAAGAATCAGGCTGATCCCAATCTTTATCAGCCTGGTTTGCTGCTTGCTGGACTCAATACTAAACGTGTTTTTATTGTTTCTTTGGAAATTAAGATTCTTTTAAATTCTAAATTTTAAACAAATAGTTTTCAGCAAAAGTACTGATGTAACTGGGGATCATTCACTTACCTATTGAAGTTACAGCAAATCCAAGCCATATGCACAGCAGTTCAATTATCCATGTTAGGTATCCATCACCACGTGGAAAGGACATGAAAGAAAAATAAGAAAAAAGAAAACAGTAAGCTACCTTGCTCCTTTTCTCAAATGCAAAAAGCATTAAAACAAACCTATAAATAACAATCAGTGTTAGCCTCTGCCATAGAATATATTCATTTAAGCAGATACCTACTAATGCAGGTTTTTTTTTCGGTTACCATCCATTACAGCAAGTGGGTTGTTAAAGTAGCTGTTAAAAGAAAATGTTGAATGGTACTTACACTACACATAAACAAAATTCAAACAATCTTGTTATGCTTGATAGCAGGCTACAGTCAAACAGTTTCACAGCATTTTTGTAAATGACTTGAATGCACTCTTTATCTGCATATCAGCAGGCAGAAGGCCAAGATGGAAATTTTGGAATGAGAAGGAAATTGAACAATTCAGATATATTTATGGAGAGCTCACAAATCAGGGCATCTCATTTGGCATCAAATAAAGCTGTTATTCATGAAGTGGAGCTACAAAAAGGAAAGCTGTTCTCTGCTAGAAAGTGTAGCCACAGTAGTACAAGGAAAAGGAAATGGTTTCTTAGTAGAAAAAAAAATTAAAGTTGACATTCTTAGGGTGTCCTGTGCAGGGTGAGGAGCTGGACGTGATGATTTTGATGGGCCCCTTCCAACTCAGCATGCTCTGTGATTCTATGATTGTCATAAAAATACGGCAATAAGCACTGGGCCACAAGCATGACCATGAGTATCTATGACCACATGTCAGCTGAAATCCAACCAAGAAATTATCCTGGCACACCTTTTCCTTCAACATCATTTCTTGGACATGGTGCGATGATCCCAACCAACAAACTTCATCTCAGAGTTACATAAATACATGAGCTCCACATCACGCCTGCAGACACTGATTTGCAAAGAGCATCTCTTTGTGGGAGCTTCTAAGATCATTTGCTGGGCTACTTGAAAGCTACACAGTTCCCATAGCTGGATTCTGATGCATTCCAAGGTCTGGCTCACTCTTCAGATTTGTCAAATTAGATTTTATCTTGTAGATCAACATGCTAGAAAGCCATTTAATATGGTTGATATAAGATGGCATTAGAACCCTTAAAATTTGAATGAACTTTGTTACCTATCAAATAGCTGACTTTACCAGACTGTATATGAAAGAAAAAGCACCTTGCTTTTTTGTCATTCTTCCTACAATAAGTGTTTTTTAAAAGATACCAAAATCAGCATTGATTTTTTTTTTAATTGATTCACACAAGTCAAAATTTATGTATTTACTGGAGGAACAAATACTCAAATCCTGGAAAGTGAGAAGGGAGACTATTTGAGTTTATTCTCCATTAAAGATGGACCCTAAAACCACACCTGTGATAAAAGGTTACTTCACTTGTCAAAGATTCCTTTTACCTGACCGTGTTTTAGCTCCTTTGCAGCTTATGTATTTCAAACACTCAGCCTACCCAGAGGTCTCTAAGCTGGGATGTGTGGTGATCTCTTTAGATGTGTCACACAAATACAGGCTGCTTCATTTAATTGGGGAGATCAAGGGAGAGCCCTTGTATTCATATTGTTCTATTGTTTGTGTGCAATTCAGTCTTTGCTATCATGAACAATACAAACAAAAGGCATTATTTAGTGAA
>JANRMJ010000054.1:9228311-9250137 GCA_025584955.1 Alethe diademata
GTTTTGGTAGAGCCATTTTAGACTAGACCTAAGCCACTACCAAACTGAATTTTCACAGGCTGCTGGAACACACTGGAGTTTCTTCTGAGGAACAAATTTTGCTTTAGTTCCTACTGAAAGGAGCAAAGCTGCCATGGCCCAACACCCCTCTTTAAAAGGAGCCAGAGGACAGTGATGGGATAATCACATTCCCTTTTCAAGAATAGCACTTCTGATCTACCCTAAAATGCTGAAGTGGAGGAACCCTTTCACTTCTGTTAAGTTTTGCCTCAGGTGATAGGCTGAATTTCTGCACCTGTCTCAAAATAAAACCAACCAGGTAGGGTTTCTGAAGAGCAGCTCTCTACCATCACTTACATGGCAAGACTACATTCAGATTTAAAAAAGAAAAAAAAAAGCAGCAGTAAAGAAATCACTACATGCAGGCTTAAAAAAATGGGAGATGAATTCATTAAGAAAAACAAAAGTAATAATAATCTTATAACTTTGGAGAAGACCAGAAGGAAGCAATTACTTCATGGCTTTTAAGGACAGAACTCCCTTGATCATTCAGCCAAGACTGAATTTGGTTCATGCTCATTTGGTTCTTAATAAAGCATTTCATATTTCCAAACATTTTAATTCTGAGCCTGTCCTCCACAGTGAACAGTAGAGGACAGCAATCACATCACTTTCCACTGTAGCCTCATGGCTAGCACACGACCAACACAATCAGATCAGCTGTGGATCCTGGCAAATAAAGCCCTTTCCAAAAATTCAAAGGTGAAATGAAAAAAAATCAGGTATTTAATGCCTATAGAAGGTGTAGATCTCAACATTTAGGTCCCCTTAAATAATACATTTGAGGAAAGGAATTTAAATATAAACAAATAACAACTGCTATAGCTTTAACTGAAAATACTTCACTGGAAAAAGCTGTCAACATTACAACATTCACAACACCAGCTGCACTTCCAAGGCCTCAGCTTCAAAATCTTGGCTGCCATTCTGCTGTTCCTTGGAAAAAGTGCAAAGTGTTAAGCATGAGGCCGGGCAGTGGGGCTTGGAGAGTGTGAGCATGAGGCCAGGCTTGGGCTTTGTCTAACCAAAGCATTATACAGCTCAAAGTGAAGCAATCCTATTTCCCAAGCTTTGCATATTATTACCCTTCCTCTGCAGGTCACCACTCAATGCATCGCTGCTTCCATAAGAAGTATCTGTTTCCACTTCTAACATAGAAATATTCATGCTATTGCACATTTTAAAGAAGTCTAAACTGTACAATTCCATGCTGTTTGACTGCTAAAATTTACATGAAAATTCAGTTCTAAACAAAAAAAAAGAAAAAAATTCTAATGGCATCTAGTAAGTGAAACAAGTAGTGGGCCTAACGTATCACATGGGAGATGCTGCAGGAATTAGCCTGTGTTGAGTTAGTTCATGTCCCCAAAGAATTGTGTTTGAGCTTTTTGAAGCTGCTCACTCAGAGGGATTATCTCATTCAATCTGCTTTAATCACAACTAAATGCTTTCAATTGCTATATACTGGGACAGAATTAGAGAATCAGAAGCTCCCAAAATCCATGTGATGGGCTTAGGGCAGTGGGATAGAAAAGAAAAACAGAAACACTGTCGAGATTTTAAAAAAAAATAGAATACCTTTTCTGTTACTCCATAATTGAAGCTTACACGTTTGATTTACTGTATTGTAATGGAGTTACACCAGAATAAATCTAAGAAAATTAAGAAGGATGTGGTAAAGCAACTGATACAGCTTTGGGGTTGGAATGCTGTATGCTTCATAAATATTCACTGTGAGCATAACAGCCATATTATCTTCCTACTTCAAGACCCTCATCTCAACACAAAGTTTTCAAGAAGGCCGTTAGCGAATATAGATGTAATTTTGATTACACGTACAACAAGCAAATGCTACCATTATCGAATTTACCATATGAAAAGTTCAGTGGGAACACAATGAAAATTGCAGTGCAGCATTTTCCTAGAAAACCTGCTGGGTAGTAACAGCAATACCACAATACCACAATATTAAAAAACTGAATCATCCACATGGATTTCAGAGTGAAGGCACAGATGGGCTACAGTCACATTTTCTGCCCGTGTAAGTGTATGCACACCATTCCACTGTCAATTTTCCCCCAACTGAAGGGTCCAACAATTTGACTGTTTGCTTATTGCTGTCAATGGATTCATACTTTACCCATGATTTAGAGCTATCAAATAATTTTATGCTGACATCAGTTGCCTCCCTGACAGCTCTAAAACACGAAATAACAAGCAGTTGGTGTCAGCACTCTTAAATCAAGCCCAAGGGCCCCCATGGCACCACACTATGGCAGCTTGTTACCGCTAAGCAAATGTCAGTCCAGTCAATGTGTGTAGGAGGTTGTCAACTCCCTGGTTGCATCTGCCCTAATAACTAGTCCCCTGTAAGGTGAAATTCATAAAGCCACCACAGCATCCCCTCAAACCCAAGGCAGCAGAGGCTGGCACAGATAGCACGGCTTTCCAAGCCCAAGGAATGGTTGCCAGCGTGGCAAACTGGGCCCTGTGGCTGTGCTTTGGAGAGGCTGTTATTCTGCTGCTTTTGCTAGAAAGTACAGAGAATAAATAGTCATTAACATGCAGGGATATGCTATTTTTTAATCCTCACTTTCTATATTCCAGTGTTAACAGGAGGCCACTTTTATCACTGCAATCTAGCCAGGGGCGTAGCTAGGAATTTGGAAAGTATACATGCACATTGGCCTCCCTGTTGGTCCCCTGCCCTCACCATTCCCATAATCTCCCAAGGTAGACATACCATTACACATATCCCCATCACTAGCACAGCAGGTGCTATTAGATGGGGGATCTAGCAGCATGTTCATAAAAGGCCTGGCAAAGAACAAAAAAACCCCATTGCCCTCCATGAAATTAAAATTGTATGCTGTGGCGTGCACAGCACATGCCTGCTTCCACTTGAATAACTTCTGATGCAATGCAAAACAAATCCGAAAATCTAACAAAGAAAAAAAGGAGCCAGATTTGAGTTCAGCCATACCACAGCAAAATTTCAGTTTTCAAAATTCTAGGACATGGAGGAAGGCCTGAAGACTGTATGAATTATAACAGTTCTTTTAATTTAGCTTGAAAAATGGCTTACATCTGCAGCAGAATTTGAAAGATTTGCTTTATAATGAAATATATGACAATACCTTTCCCAATTTCATTTTAAATAAAGCTAGTAACACTTTAAGTCCCTGGGTTATACAAAGAAAGAAAAGGACAAATAGAGACCACTGTATTTTCCAATAGGTATGTAGAATTTAGTGTTTGCAATTAATTTACCTTCTTTTTTGTAGTTTGTTTACATGCAATATTCACTTTTAAGAATTTATGATTATCTACCATAGCACTGTACCCTGATCAAAATAGTTTGTGTTTAGGTGATCACTCCCTAAAAAACACAAAAGACCATAAAAGCAGGCTTAATTTCCCAGATAAGCAAAAAGTACCCCGAGACAGTCAGAGCACTGACCCTGAAATGACAGAAATATTCCCATTTTTCCAAGGTGCTCTCCAGGACACACCGCAGTGCGCTATTAGAGTTAATCCAATAATACTCCATGAGCAGTGGAGGACGTGCAAACTGCTCCCCTCAACAGTGAATTCCACAAATACACAGGCAAATCCAGTTTAGGCTTCCCCCTGTCCGAGTCCAGTGATGATGGGCAGCTAAGGAGGAGAGGGATCAAAAGGGAGAATGCTTTGAAGGCAAAAGGCACAGGGGTTTGAAGAGGCAATTAATCTTTGCAAAGACACAGGGAAGAGGAGGAAGATGCCTGTCACCTCAGCAAGACAGGAGACAATACAGTATTCCTTGTGTGACATTTTAATTTTTAATAAAGAAAAAGAAATCTGGCCTTTAGTACTGGGCAAACAAGAGAGAAACAAATGGGATTTGGTTTAAAATGACAAATGGCACAAACATTTGTAACTTTGTATTTTAAGTGTTTCTACATTATCCTGCTATGTCCTAATAGTTTTTTCAACACTTATTGGAATTTTAAAAAATATTAGTGGGTGCCATTCTCATGCTAAGTCCTGGGATTTTGTTCTCTCTACAGAGTCTTGAGAAAAATCTCCCACACTGTGACTGACTTAAAGAGCTGAAGCTGTACCTTACCAACCAGGAGAAAAAAAAAAGGGACATAAATAATATAGCTTTATTTCTCTTCTTTCCCTTTTTCCCTCATCATCTTAAAATTGTTTTCTTCTCCTCATTTTCTTCCCTTTTTCCCAGCTGAAAATTTGTCTGAGTTTTACTTTTCTACTTTCTTTAAGCAAACCCCTATTTTTTTCCCACAGATTTAATGACAGTGACATGCCATTCCTATTTGTGCTGGACAAATACAGACGATATATTGATTATACAAATTAGGAGAATATTGCTGTAGGTAATCTTGGCCCTTTAGAAGCCAGAATTAAAATAGCACTTTCCTCCATCAGAGCATGTCTAATTAAAAATAAGTCCAGGAAGCAGCTGAAAAATGCTTTAGCTCAACTGTAACATGCTTTTCTACAAAGCAGTGTCTTAAGGCTTCAATACTCTCAATACATTACCTTTTACAAGAAGGAAAAAGAAATCCAGTTGTTAAAAAGGAAAATATAATTGCCTTCTCTTTGACAAAGGGAAGCATGAGAGTTTATTCTTACAAGTAGTCTGAAGTGCTGCATAAGTAACTACTGTAATTTGTGTCTCTCTAGGGACAAATGCATGGGAATCCAACATCAGCACTGAAATAAGAGGAAAGAAGGCAAGAGAAGGACAGAGACAGAGTGAGGTAGCAGTGTCCCAGAGCAATTCTGCTCCTCTACCATCTGTCACAATCACCACCAGTCCCAAAAGACCTGGTTTAGAAAGGCCACTACGACTAATGAGCACTGGAGAAAGGTGGAATCCTGAATCAAGCTACATATAAACATCAAAAAGCCAAATAAACCAGGCAAAGCTCTTAATAAACCCTCAATACAGCATGACAAAGGTCTATCACTATTGGTCCCAGTGGTAGCTTGCTGGAGCTCACACTAAACCCTTTAGAGATGCACATGTAGTTAAGGAGAAAGACTCTCATCCTGGGGTTTGATTACTTCTGCTTTTATTTTTTATTTTACTCTTTATTTTGTTCTTCTGATGAATAAAGTACGCTATAGCCTGTAGCACTGAAAATAAAACCCCAAACCACAGGATATAGCAACAGAAATCATACATTTTTTTTATTGCTTGCAATACTAATTTATCTAGTCAGTATTTTAAGATTTTTTTTTAATAGAAATTTCAGCATTTCTGACTTCAGAATAATAACTTATGGATTTCTTTTTTTCCTCTGCTTGTAAGATGAAAAATTACAAGTATCAGGCAGCTGGTGTGCTCTCTTTTTGAGATTATATTAAGAAAAACTGAAATGCTATTTTTGGACCACTATCAAAAGGTTATGGAAATTAGAATAATTTTCAAAACAGAACATGATGCTTAAATCTTAATACAGGAATACTTGGTTCAGCTTAAATATTGAAAGAGAATATTGCCTGAAACCTCTCTCCTTTCTTTCAGGAACTACTTTACTTTCTGCTGTGATGAACATCTGTATGAAAATCTGATCTAAAGCCCACTACATGTGACAGAAAGACTTGAACAGACTTTATCTCATCCAGTGATGACAGTATTGTAATCCTCACATTCCTAGGTTAGAAAGAACTTCAAGTGAATGATACTTTTTTATCTCAAGAACTGCAATCCAGGCTTGTTTTCCTAGTGCTCTTGTCCACAACTTTGAGATTAAATTACTGCAATACATTCCTGAGAAACTTAATTTACCTCGTTCAGACCTTCTTACTACTGAGAGGCTTTCAAAAAACTGCCTCAGAAGCCACACATCTCCAAGAAGGAAGCATTGAAAACAAAACATCATCACAGAAGAAAAGCTCTGAATTCCAACCAGAGAAGGCTTTGGACACAAGCAGACACCTTTAGGAGCTCTTAGTACCAAATGCCCACAAAAAGTAACTCAAGTATTTGTGTGGTGGACTGCAGCTTGCAGTCAACAGACAACCAGCAGAAAAATAAAGATTCAACAGAAATGGAAAGGAGAATGAAGATCTTGCATTTTAAATACTGACAGAAGGCTCGAGCCAATATAATTTCAGATCTGTATCTTTCTCTGCATATAGTTCCACATGGCTGTATAATGTCTAAAGTATATGGCAGTTATTCTCCTGTAAAGCATTTGTTCCTGAATCCTCCTCCTGCTCAAGTGGCTCCCATCTTATTCCAAGTCAGCAAGTCACACACAGCAATGCCATTCTGACTGGCATTAATGCAAGCTCAGGGTAAAAAGAGAAGCAGTTCCATGGTGTGTGGGGAAACCCTGCAGAAATCTGCCACCTGAAAAAGGGAGAAACTCCAAGGAATGGTGTGTATGAGCCACAGAAACAGGGCCAGGGGAAGCCAAAAAGCTGGCTCTGTGGGAATAGCCACCTCCCTCCCCTACCACTCCTCCCAAGGTCTGTAAAACCCCAAAGATCCATCTGCAAAAGGTTGCCTTGGCCAGCTGAAGTTGTAACTTCATTGATTTAGTGCTTCCCACAGGAATTCTACTTGCAAAGCAGCATGACAGTAAACTCCCCATCTAGCAAACACTTAATCTTATAAATACTCTATCTATACATCATCTATATGTGGATGCATATGTATGTTACATATATATGTATGCACATACTTAAAAACATATTTAACCACAGAAAAGGTTATTATTGCTGTTATTATATTTAGAATAGTAGCAGATACTGAAGTAGTTTTAAGGACATGGAAAATTTTTCTTTCTATAATATGATCCCAGAAACAATATTTGCCTTTAAGAAATTCCTACTGATTTTTTTTTCATTCACCTTTTACTCTAAATAACAATTGTAACAATTCCTTGGCTTAGATGAATAGATGTATTTTGTAACACATATCAAGTTAAAATAAGTAAATAAATAAAAAAACAACGAAAACCCTTAATTTCTATTCTTTAAATTTTTCAGCTGAATTTTAATGCCTGAAGAAGAAACTAAGATTTTATCTTAACATAGGGTATCACATAGACAGACACTGAGCAGCTTCTCCCTTCTCTCTGTCCTAGTTTTCTATCCCCAAAAGCTTACTGCTTAAATGTCATAACCCTGAAGACTATTGTGAGATGAAATGCTCCATATCCTCTGACAGATTCACATGTCTGGAGAGACCCCAGCTAAACATGCAGACTTAAAATCAGAATTAAGTTCTGACACAGTTACAAAGCATACAGGCAGTGGGAGACAAACTCATGCCTCCACTCCTGATAAAAAACATAAATATAAATCTCTGTATCTCTTCTAATGTATCTTCAATACTGGGTTTCAAAACAGAATATATAAAATAAACATGCAAGTAGATTCAGATCTGAATGTTGTCCAATAAAAGTTACATAAATTCACTCAAAAAATTCCTTGGCAACTAAGTGAATGCACCCAAGGGAATAAAGTCAGTAAGCAGTCCAACCTATCATGTGATCATTTTACTGTAAAAACTTGCGCAGTTTCTTTACATGAACACTTGTTTTTGCAATTCTGTAATGATTCAGTACCTGATGCCTGGCTTTTGCAGTTTCCTTGGCAGGATGCCAATATGTATGTTGGTACCTTTCAGTACCCAAATTTGCCATCTCAGACTTCCATCCTAGTCCAAGGTGCCAAAAGCATCTCAGCAGAACCAACATCTATCCTAAACATGTATGTGCCTGAGAAGTTTAAAATATCTGTTAAACAGGCTTCTTTTTATAATCTAATGAATAACTGCAATAATAACTGGAACCACTAACTTAGTAATAAATGTGTATTAAACACGAATAATAATAACAACAAGAAACTGAACACTGATAATCCTTAAAAGTAAAATTCCACAGAAGAGATGTGATACACGTGGCAAATGTGCTGTCCTTCCCTGACTTTGAAAAGATCACTTTGCAGTTATCTTTAGAAGCAGTTTAGCATACATAATGGCTGCTTCCTTAACTCTCCATTCTCCTCCTTTGAACTTCAGTCAGAATTTTGGCCAACTAGCACACAAAATTCACACTGCCGTTTAAAGAAACCTCCTATTCTTCCACTGGACTCCATACATAAAAATTACAGATGGTTATTTAAATGGAAAAGTACTTCCCAGTGGATTGAAATGAAGACCTGATCTTGCCCAGTAATAAGTGGTTGTGGAGTTTAGGTATTACAATCCTATGTTAGTCACTTTTTCAACTTAAAAATTTTCCACTCCACTAAATATGAAGAAGTAATGTTCTTTCTTTCCTGTTTGTTTGATGGGCAAAGGATGGTATGTACTACTTGTGAAAAGATATTACTGTGAGTTTGATGTAGTGTCAAACCAACAGTCACAAACAAACGCCTTCTTCAGGGACAGTATTTTACATTCCTTCTGTTCAAGAAAAAACAGTTTCTGTACTGGCTGATATACTCACAAGTCTGTTCCAACAAAGACTTACGTCTATGTGCAAAGCCTTCTATCAAGGGAAATCATTATTTTACATACAACTGAGTTCTGGGTATTGTTCTTTGTTTCCTAGTATGAAATTAAAATCTGCAAGTCTTTCTGCTATGATTGCCCAGCAGTAATTGCTCACTCAAGGAGAGAAAATATGGTGTCTAAACAAAACATAGTGATTTATTTGCAAAAACAGCTCTTCTGTTGCTGCTCAACCCAGCACCTTAATGAGCAATTGTACTTCTTCCTTTAAACTCATCTGTCAGCACCACCTCAGAGATGTCACGCACATCACAACTTCTGAATTTCTGGCTCAGAATGCTTGGATGAGCTCTCCTCTCAAGTTGGTCTGTGCTGCTACTTTTTTTTGCCCTTTTTTTTTTTTTTTTTCTGACAACCTGCTGAGACATGGGCAAGCACTTCATCATTATAAACCATGAAGTATTTCACTACTGCTTTCCTAGAGCTGGGAGGAGGACACAGAGCAGCCTCACCGTCCTGCCGCCTTACCCTTGGCCTACACAATTCACAACTTCTTTATAAATTTTCAGGAGCTAAAGCTCTGCTGACATTATCACTCACGGCCTATAGTTTAAAAGCATAGTTTGAAAGTCTGGCATCCAAAAGAAGCCTGTAAGCTCTAAAAAGGCACCTGTTTTATTTTTTGTCTAAAGCTGAATTTTCATCTAAAAGAGTTTATGCAGTGAGACTGCCTGATTTTGTCCTTACAATACACACCACCTGTGCCTATAGTGAGAAGCCATGACCATTTCCCAGACACAGTTTAGGTGGTCAAGTATTATTGTTAAGCTTTCTATGAATTTTATCTTTCAGCTAAAGGATGCCAGAGTTTTTTATGGCTTTCCTTCACCCTGCTGTTTTTCTTTGCCAGTAAGGCCTAGTTAAAATCCCCTGGTTATATATAAAAGAAGAACAGACCCCTGTAACAGACCCCATCATTGGTTGTGCCAAAAGTTGGATTTTTTTCTTCCACTTCCTTTATCAATTCAAGCACATACTGTACTTTGTAGGAGTTTTTCCTTAGGCCCATTAGACAAATGTGATATTTTGCTATCTTGCCCTACTCTTGACAAGAGAAAAGATTTCAATGAAACCCTTTCATAACAGTTTGACATTTTTCAAATGCATTCATGAATAATTTATAATTAGAACATATTTTATATTTACGAGTTTAGATAGTGTTGCATTAAAATATATTTAGCATATGCACGAATGCCATTAGGTTGCATCATGGGACCTAATTTTTTTAGCTTGAAAACACAGTGATAATATCAATGCATTGACTACAAACAGTGAATGAGGTAATTATGAGAGTTTACTAGAACTTTCCAAAAGCAACTCAGCCAAGATTGCAAGAAGATTTGAAGCTTCCTTCATGTGCTCAGCAAATTTAGGGCAGAAAAAGAGAACACATGGGGAGCTGTGTAAAGCAACTGAAATCTGATGGGCTAGCAGCTGTGAAACTCAGATTTGACTGTTATTATTTCCTTGGTTCCACAGAGGAATGTATTACTGTGCAGAAAAAGTTAACTGTTCTGGGAATCTTACACTTTGAGTAGTGAAAAAAAAAATAAAAAATGCACACATCAAACAGACCACATTGCTTCTGATTTTGAAGATTTTTTTTGGTATTTTGATGTATTTCACACACACTGCCTCCTAATGCAAGAGCATCACTACTGCATTCCTCTGCATTTACCTGTAAAGCCCTGCATTCTGGAGTCAAGCACATGAGGAGAAATGCTGAGCGCAGGTAACAGCTGAATCACACAACTTAACTAATCACTGTTAATTTGCTGCCAGTGTTTAACTGTGTCCCTCATCATCCTGCCTTGTCCCCAACAGAAATTATGCTTTCTTCTTGCCTCTTACAACCTTACAAGCTTTTTCTGCAAGCTCCAGTTTGATACAGATACATGAAAAGCAGCACAGAAAGAGGTACAGAGGCAGGAATAAGAAAAAACAACAAATGAGGCATTGGCATTTACAGAAGTGGAAGACAAGCAAGCAGGGATATGAAAGCTAAAGGTACCATTTTCTAAGTTACTTTGGCACCCATTTTCCCCTGTTGGAAGGGCTTTACAAACCTAAGTCCCAGCAGTCAAATGTTCAGGGTAAGGATCTAGGTTAGAGATGCACTGAAAGCAAAAGTGGAAAGATGGAGGTGTTTCGTGTTAGGGGTGCTAGAAAGATAGTGGATATAATTGCAAGGAAGGTTAACATGCTAACCTGGCAGTCATCTTTTCTGACAGCCTGGAAATGAAAATATGAGCTTTAAGTAGGGGCAGAGAACATAAGCAATTAGGACATGAGAAGTGTATGGCTTAACTCATCCATTTATTCTCTTTATCTTACAGGTGTATTTTACTTCCAGTTCCTCCAGGCTAATTAATCTCTCCTTGGCAAAAAGCACTATTAATAGTTACAGACAGTTATCAGATCTCTCTTAGTTATCACTTCATAAAAGTTTTCAAATTCAACATCCTTAGTAAATTGGACCTTTTAGTCCTTTAATTTGTTCTATTTTTAGCTGAGCTCTCTCCAATGTCAGTAACTATCTGGATTTATTTTTTTTTTTTCCTCCATAGTTACGCTAAACCCAAGATTTTCTTTGGACCATTGTGAAATGTTTCCAGTACATCCATAACTAAAAGCCCATCAGGCTTCTCTTTAGTCCTTTCTCATGTTCACAATTCCAAAATAACTCTAAAACTTAAGCTGAACTAAAAGCTGGAAACAAAAATGCCAGTGGAAGTTCCATATTGATATTTACATCTCTACCTGATAATGTCAGTGCAGAAGACAATACATTGGCTCCTAATGATTAGTTCTTCAAATTTAATTTGAAATCTGAAAGTTTTCCTTGTATTTTTTCTTTTCTTATCTCACCTCACCATTCATGACAAGAGCTTTCCTAAACCAGTTGAGATTCCCTGGTAACAGCTGTGTGATTTCCACTCTACCAAAAGGCAATAATGGTATTAAGCTTCCAATTATGACCTCCTAAATATAGGAGTCCAAATGCAGGTGGCAGCACATGAGGTGGGTGTTCTTGAACAAGAAAGGTATTTCCAGAGGACAGAAGTGGGTGCTAAGTGAAAATGCCAAGCAATGAATGTTAGCATTATTCACAGAAGAATCTAACCCTTGCATCAATGACTGACCATGCAGGGTTATCTAACTACAATATTTGAAGTCTATTCAAACTAAAAGGGATTGACAAATTCAATTAAAAACAAAGGAAAAGCTGATAAACAAATTCCTCTTTATTGTTTCTGTTGTGGCAGTACTCAAGAGTTTCAACTGGTGTCAAGGTCCAGTATTATGCAAACAGCTACAAGTCACTCAGATTAGGTGTTAATTTAAAACTACAAGGTACCAGGAAACAGGATTTTTTACCCTGTTTTTTACAGTTTAGACACCTGCATCTTCATCCATATCCAAGCACTTGAAACTGTCTGCTCTACTTCACTTTCTTTTCCTCACAAAAAAATTCAAGAGAATCCCTCTTCCCCCAATCCAAACCAGACACATAGCAGAAAAATATCAGATAGCTTCCAATTTAGTGACACTATCTGAAATGCAACAAGGTCCTTCATGCCATGTTCTTGTTTCTAATTTCATTATTTTTTCCTTCCAGTGGAATTGTACATAAATGTTCTCCCAAGAGGGCTCAGGCAGTCGCTGCACAGAATCTGCATCATCACCACCGAGGTAACCCTGCTGCTCTATCCCTTAATTTGGGAGAACGATTTGGTGTTTCTCACCAGTTTATTTGGGAATAAGAAAGAAGGATAGATTACCAAGGGTTGTCTGTTTTGTTGTTTTTTGGTTTTTTAAAATACTTTTTGCATTAAATATTTTATAAATAATTATAATTATTTAATTATAAATAATTAAAATATTTTTGCATTAAATACTCTTTTTCTATCAATATGCAACTTTTCACTATACATGGTTGCTCTGTAATAAATAAAAACCTAAGAATTCTCCTTACTTAAAATCAGCATGAACTAGTTTTATAAGGCAGGTGGTTTTTGCTCTTTTCCAAGAGAAAAATTTGTAAGAGATCTCTTGGCCTTCTCAAAATAGTTAAACCATCTATTCAGTGCTTTTCCTTGAAACAAGATGCTTAAGTGCAAAGCAGGGAAAATACATCCACTCATAAGTTGGTAAATGTAAACAACACTAATAAAAGTCCATCTCTATGAAAAGTATTTCCCTTTATTCTTCAAAGATAATATCTCACACGGGGGCTCTATTTTGTTAAAAACAATTATAATCTGTATGATTTCCAATGGTTCAACAGGATCCTGAGGATCAGGATTCCTGGGCTCCTCCCCATGTTCTGACACAAGGCACAACCAGCACTTTCCTACTTTCTCTTGCTAGCTCAGTTTGCAGAGCTGAGATCTTATTTTCAAGATGAAAAACTTCATGTGGGGATATTTACAATGTGCTTCAGAATGCTCAGACAAAAAGTATTACACAAGTGCAAAAATACCACTATTATTCAACTGGTTATGTCCTCTGCACCCCAGAAAAACCAAGCAGGCAATTTTTACTTAACAAGGAATTTTTAAAATGTGTTTCCATGTTTATGTCACTAGAATTAGACATCAATGGAGCAGGGTCAAATAGAGCACGCTTGCAGTTCTAACTTACGTTCATCTTGCCAGTTTACGTTTTCATATCAAGTTCTAACAAGAGTTAAGTACACGGATTTTTCCCCTCAGATTGACACCCTGGATAATGCAAAACATTTTTTGCACAAAGAACGCACACTTCTCTCCACAAGTCTGAAATGTTAGTTTAAAAACCTGAAACACTTTTAATAACTACTGAAGGAAAACATTGATAAGAAAGATCAATTGTTACTCTTTTTAAAATTAATCATTACTCTTTCTTGCTTCTATGGGCAACGTGGTGATTTTTTCTTGCTTCTTTCAAGATTGCTCCTTTCTAACTTTCCAACTTAGGCACTTTGCCCACTGCAACAGGAAGATTCTCAAACTTCAGTGACAAATAAAGACAACAGACATGCTGATTTTGGAAGAATTTAGCCCTGCTTTTCATGCAGAGATTCAGCAACAAGCTTTCTCCAAATGTTTTAATTTAATCTTGATACCTACATATACACTACCTGAGTGAATCCAGGGTATTAAATTGAATGCTTTAGGGCCAAAACAAAAGGAAAAAAAAAATCTTCATTAGTTGATTATCAAAGACAAACTCTACCCCAAACTCCAGCAAATGCCATCATTCTTCACAAGCTCCAATGCACTACTGTACATGGAGTCAGACAAAGATTAGAAACTAGAAATATTAGATTTTGCAGATTTACACAAATAAATAAGTAACTCCATTTACTGTGGAAATGGGTGTGATTTGTACGTGTGTAAAGCAAGTCTACAGAAACGGTTACTATTTTAGAGAAACTGAAATAAGAGGCCTCAGAACAAGAAAGGAGAAAAATAAAAGGTCTCCTTTAAAATACCCAGATCACACAAAACAGCTTCTGCTCCATATTGCAATGGATCCTAGGTGGGTAAAAAATTGAAGCAGGAATGCTTTGTATTGTGTAATTTAGGAACTCTGCTGGAAGCCATATAGTAACTAGGTACAAACCAGCCAGTACTTAATAAGTTTCAAATTCAATTCTAATTGGGAAGCAAAATATGATACCAGGGTAGCTAATACTGAAACTACTGCCTGAAATTATGTCTGGCTATAAAATACAATTAAACATACTGCCCCACAGAAGTCCCTGTTAAGCTATTAAAAAATACCCAGGGGGTATAAAATGAAAAAAAAAAAGTTTTTTCTTTTTTTCCCTTGGTTCTGTTTTAAAAATCAGTTACAATAAAACCTTCATATAATTTACTGAACTAGAGATAAATGTACCTAAGTTTCTGTATTTAAACAGTCCTCTTTAGAGTGCATTGAGAAGGCACATATTGTGTTTAAAACATCACTCAAATTTCACAGTAATTAAGGATGACCTTTTCAACACATAACATACAAATATGGTCAGTTTAAAAGACAAGTCTTCAAATGCTCAATATCTGATTTACACACAATATCACAATGTTTTGTGATGATAAGACACACATTTTCTAATACAAATTAAGTAAAAATGTGTTTTGGTTTTTTTTTTCAGTCTGCCATGAAACACTTACTTAGAGAGAAAAAAAGCAGATTATTATCTCTGGACTCTGTGAGATGCAGTGGGTGCAACAGAATAAAACAGAAATTTCAGTGATATAAAATCATCCCCATCCTCTCTTGATAGTACAGTAACCTTTTAAATCACATGTGACATTTGTAAGCTGAGTGAGCTGGCAACCCTGTAAAATCTATGTGGTAATACATGTAGTAAACCCTTTCTGGAGCAGTAATCTCATTGCTTTGTCTAATGGTTCTCACTTCATGTGGCCTACTTGTCCCCAAGAGACTTATTTGACTCTGCTTCTCCCGAGCCACTGGTTGCTAATGTTCCTTATTATGAGGAAAGTGCTCAAAGACAAGGGCCACTCTGCTAGTGGTACAACCACCAGCAACCTTCTGCTGAGGTCTTTTTTCCTCCTCTTCCCACCCCCCACCCCAAAAAAAAAAAAAAAAAAAAAAGCTCCATAAAATATGCACATGTGTTATAAAGGGATTGCTTTGTGTCTTAAGAAAAAAAAAAAAGGAAAAGAAAAAAAACAATATTACACTGCTCTCTACAGTGCTCCAATTGCTAATCTGACAAGCTCCATCTGGTAGGCAGACCTTTTATCTTTTCATCACTCTAAATCTCTGAAGGAAAGTGGACACTAGTGGCATATGTGCATTGTTGGTTCCTGTGCTTAATGAGGTACACAATTTATGGGTCTAACTGGAGAAACGTTATTTAAACTTGGATAAGGAAGGAGTGGGAGGACATATTTTTTCCCTTCTTTCAGAAATCATTCACCTGGACAAACACTGTATCATAAGGAAGACCAAACTGCATTGTAAAACCACATTTAATTAATACATTTATACTTGAATTATCAAAAGAGTTTAAAGCAGATTTACCTAAATGTTGTATTGGCACTGATCCAACTACCTTACATAGCTGACCATTTCATACATTTATTAACTGTTCTGTGCTGTGAACTAGGGAGGCTTTTTTTTTTTTTTTTAAATTAAGCTTGAAGTCCCATATTGAATGACATCTCAGGAAGTTTGTAAGATATACTGCTGTAAAATCTGAGATATACTCAAGGTGAGATGGTAATATAGTACTACCTATCTAGACAGCATTTCAATTAAATTCAAATAAGGTTTTCTTCATTTGTGGCAAGATTCAAACACATGTTCCTGCTACACTACACTGCAGATAGTATGTGATATTTTTCAAATTTATTATTTTGATATCTAAACAAATTTTTTTTCACACCATCAACCATTTGTTTGGGGTTTTTTTGAACCAATATCAGGATGTTCTATGATATTGTGAAAGTCAATTTTCTATATAATATGTATAATTGCTATCACAACTGGCTGAACATTTCCCATATGCCATAGTCCTACACTTTACAGATGCCTGAGTGAAAAGCATTCCTGAATGCTTTTGACCATCCACACTTACACCCAAAATATTTAATGTATTTTAAGAGCTAAAATGGCATTTCCAAAGCTACCCCTTTTTAAGTGGTATAAAACACAGTAACCAAACACACATTCTGAAAACAGCATGTAGCCTAATCTCCAGCAAGTTTAAATTATTATTGTGCTCCAAGCACAGAAAGGAGGTTCAGTTTTTGGGAAGCGCAGCTGCTCAGTGCTGAGATCTGGCTGCAGTCTGTTGTTACATGGAAAGAGGAACAAGCTGGTGCCCACACCAGATCTCTAACAGGACTGAGACTTCCTTTCAGTCCTAATAACCTGATGAAGTTTTAACTTCAAGAATATTTTTCACTTACAATCAGTGATACTCATTGCTCTTTTCCTTCCATGAAAACTTCCCTTATCTGCATCCTATGATGCCTGTTACGTTCATTGTCACTTTTAGACAAAGAATCTCATAAAATTAATATTCCCAATTGCAAAGACCGTATTAGTTAAGTATTGTCTCCACTACTAAGCAGCAATACCCACTGCATGTAATCTTGGAGGAACTTCAGCAAGATTGCAGCAATTACCAGCTGGATTGCATAGGCCTGTTCTCTAGAAATTAAAAAACTATACTGTAGGTCAGTTCCTACAGTCCTTCCTGAAGAAAAGTCCTTAGTAGCCACACAAGCTCTCCCATGGTGAGCTCTCTCCACCCAGAGCTCACACATTTCTGGTCTCTGCATCCTACTTCTCCAAAGGCTGGGGAAACCTCCTCTCTCTGCAGTCACAGACCAAAAGAAAAAGGAGGCTTTAACTGCTCACTGAAGACAGAAGGAATTGGCTTCTTGATATTATCCCCTTAATTTTTCCCTTCTCAATACTCCCCCTTCTCTTTTCATTTCAATTTCTCCCTCTTTATATTCCCTTCTATCCTAACTTTTGCTCTCTACTGTTCTTTTCCCCTGCTCTCTCATTTTTCTCTGTTTATCCTCACCTTCATCTCTATTAGTCTCTGTTACCACTGTGCTTACTCCCTCCTTCTCCAGCTGCCTCCTGTGCACAGGCTATTCTTGAACTACCTGCACCCATCCATTTAATTATTTTAAATTACTTTAAATCTCCTTTCACCGTGTTCATTGTGTTGCTTTCCCTCAAACATTTAGTCTTTTACCATTTCTAATTTTTTTTTCTCTCTGCAAATAGTTTGTGGAATTCCCAAATTATCGAAAGTCATTTCTCATACAAAACACCTAACATCAGTTTCCCAGGAAAAAAATAAAAAAAATAAAGGTGTTAGATGTTGATCTTAATGTCACTTTCAGGTTTGGAAAAAATATTATTTTACAGCCATTGTCTAGATTCATTTCCCCCAGAAATTATGGGGATTCTGGAAAACATAAAGGGCATGTCTCATAGAACCTCAGGGCTCATGAGAGGACCACAAGATCAGGTAACACAGCTAGCACAGCACAGTCATATGATACAGAAGCAAAGCTCATCTTCTTTCTCTAGAAATTATGATCCCTTAACCTCCTACTAGCATTAAATCAGAAGATTTTCATTTTCCCAGAAGGAAGTTGCTGATGTTTCTGCTGCCCAAGACTCGGGATGCGTTGCCATTGCCCTCTGCCTCCAAACATCAAGTCAGAGCTCCAGAAACAGTGTCCCAGCGTCAGCCTGGATTTTGGAATATGTATGAGCTCTCAGCTCCAAACTGTGAGCCTTGGTAGTGCCTGTCACGAGGACTTCCAGGCATCCATGCTTCCACTTTTTTTTCAGCCACAGAAGCTGCTAGCTTCTGATATGCAAGCTAGCTGTGCAGCAGAGATTCCTCAGGGAATCTCCTGAAGAAAAACTGTTCTGCCAGAATATTCCAAACTAACTCTACTTCTACTTTAAGGAGGGAAGTCAGAGAGAGATGGAAGAGGAAAGTTGTCATCACTTGCATTCTACACTTCCTCCATTACTTTTCCAGGAGAGCCTTAAAGATGCATTAAAGAATTTCGTCTCATCCCTAATTACACATACAGTAAAACTACTTGGGGTTTCATATGGCAAAGACACTGCACTTTGAGTGATCCACAGTCCTTCCCACTACAGGTGTTTCTAAGGATAACATCCCCATCCTCTGGTTGTCCTACTCTCCTTAGCCAGAGAGCTGGCACTTAGTGACTGAACAAAAAGTAAAATAAAGACAAGTAACTTGCACACTGACATATCTGTCTCTCATGCAAACATGAATAATGAAGAAAGGCAGTACATGAGGCAAATAAGATCCTAATATAATGGGTCTTTTGTTCCCTGTCAGGACCATCCATTATCTTTTACCTTTGCAGGGAACTCAAATGAAAATGTGTTTTCAAGACCTAATGTATTCAATTTGATACTGGCCATAAAACTGGCAAACCATCCATCATGAGCAACAGGCAGCACATAACCCTGCTTGGGAAATGCTTCACACATCTGAGAGCTTCTGCCCCTGGATATCAGCACAGTTGTCCACCATCTGACTGTGCCATGGCTGAGACACACCACCTGTCCCTTCCTTGGGCTCCGGCCACAGCAAACATGTCATGGCAGAGAAAAAACAAAACAACTGTAAGATGTTTACCAAAACACAGTTCTATCTCATTAAATGTATAGAAACATAATACTGGAGAATAAATTATACAAATTTTGTCCATCTACCTCCTCTATTTGTTCATCTAATTTTCATCCCCCAAGCCTTCAACACTGTCTTCCTTCCAGACCTCTGCAAGCTGTAAAAGTGTTATGTTACCAAGGATTCATTAGAGAAGAACTGCAGCACAATCTGGCCATAGCTCACTGGCACAGTTTTATGACTCCCAAGGTCCCAATTCCAAACTAGAAGTAACAAGTCCCAAAACAGGAAAATCAGTTTCTTTTTAACTTGAGACAAAGCATTTAGTTTTAACAGCACTTTTCTTGTAGTCTGAAGAGGAGACCAGAGAGTCTATAATTTGGAAAGCTTGCTTAGCTCACCAAACCTTAAACAACCCAAATCATATATGGACTCACATACATAGGATTCAGTCTGATCATTATAACTTGTCTTTGGAGACTGAAATGCAACAAATTATTATGGGCATGACTAAGTTCAAGGTTATTCTTTTAGCCCTCCTGTGCATGTACTGCTGTTCTTCTCCAGGAGCTCCTGCCAAAGTCAGTCCTGCTCATCCCGAGTGCAGGAAGAGAGGATCACATCCACTTCAAATGCACTTTGTACACATTCTACTGCAGCTAGCAGTTCCTGAGCTGATTATCCATCGGGCCTGTGGCTGTCACATGGTCAAGCAAGGAAAACAGCACAACAGAATGTTAATTAGTACAGCATAAGCACCCTCATAATGGACTCTAATTGCTTGTTAGTGGCAGTTGCCATAAGGCACAAGATCTACACCAGTTCATGCACTTGTGGCTGTGACTACAGGTATTGCCAAAGCTAAACACAGGCCTCAATTTGACAGTGTTTATTAACAGTTTATCACATGTATTTGTATGTGTTATCCTTAATATTTAGTGCTCTTACCTTTCTGAGCATCACTTGAAAAAAAAAAAAATCTTCACAATTCTTCTGATTTTCTGGCCATTTGAACTGTCGCCCACAATACTGAGAAACAATTTCATGCCTGACCAGGTTTTTAGCAACACACTTGATCTCAGTATTATAAAGGAAAAAACAGGAAACACAAGCCAAAGTTTGTTCTAAGCACTGAAACACAACTGAATTCAACAAATGCTAATGGTTAGTTACAAAATGTAGCCAAACACCAAAATAGCAACAGTACTTTTAATCTCATTCTGATAAACTGTTGAGATGACAATATCTTTCCTCAAAACTTAACATTCTTGCAAGCAAATCTTTGAAATAAATGCCAAATTTAAAGATCAGACATTGCTTAAGCAGATTCCATTACATTTATGATATCACCCAGACTCTTCTAAACAGTGAATATAAATTCTGCTGTACAACATCAGAGTCTGAGGTGATCTAAGGAGGAAAATGGATTATGATGTGCAAAGGATGGAGAGAGACATCAAAGCACTCAGTTACCACATCTGAACTGCAGTCATCTTTTAGGATGACACTCCAAAGTACTGACAGGATAGTGAAATCTGGGCAAGTTGCTATCTCAAAGACTGCAAATCCCTCTTTCTGAAGAGGAAAATAACACACTTTGCCACCCCCATGCCCTGCATTCTGTGTCTTCCAACCTTTCCAATCACATCTACATCACAAAGTGATTTTTTTTGGTGTTTAGAATCTCAGCTTTCCTGCAACTGCATGAAGGCATGCTTTAATGTGTATTATTATTTCAGGCACTAAGAATCAAGGGATAATAAAAGTGCTATCCTATGTAGATTCTTTGTAGCTGGTATTTAAAAAACACACATCACCTTAAAACCTACTTTGACCTACATCAATAATACTAATGAAACCCAGCCAAATGCAGATGACAAATTTTTCACATTATAAAAACAACCAAATACTCAGTGATAACATCTCTATCATTTTTCACATAAAGAAACAGCAAAGACAGTAATAGCTCAACAAAGCTTATTTTACAGTAATAGCTCAACAAAGCTTAGTTTATCTTCATGTCCTTAAGTAAAAGGAGGAAAATCAGTAAGGAAGGTTGTAGCTTATAGAAGTTGTAAAATGGCAAGTATTTCCCATTCAAGTAGAAATGCAATATTTTACTAAAACTACCATTCCACCTAGTGTCCTAGAAGGATGACTAGCTCATGCTAGAAAAAAGGAATCACATCTGAGGGTACAGTTATGTCAGAGGCTGACATGGACAGAATATGGCTAAACACCAGGTACAAACACTTTGTTGTAAATCTAGAGTCTAACAGTCCCACCAGGCTCTCTGGATTGCTCTGGACAGTGACGTTCTACAAGCAGTTCTGTATTTCATTAAAAAAATGGTTTCCTGTCTTTTTCATTTGTAGATGCTTCATTTTCTTTTCCAGTGAGGGTGCAAACCCTTGCTTAGCAAATGTTAACCTAATGAAACTAACTTGCTTTATTTCTGCTTTTAAAGGTCTCTTTAAGCTATCACATTTTTATTCCTTATTTCATTTTCCCCTCTCACCACCCAAACAAAGATACAAAATGTAAAACTATGAATAAATCTCAAACAAACAAAACAAGGATGTTTTCTCTGACATTTCCTACATTATTTTTTATATACACTACCAGTACTTATCATACTATTTCTTCTTCTTTGGTATTCTTATTCTTTGGTATTGAAAGAAGAAGGGAAAAAAAAAAAAAGCAGCATTGTTCAAATACTCATCACTGAAGACTTGAGTAAATATTTAGTCTGTTATGCCTAGTGTTTCACGCACGAAGGTCAAATGAAACCACTTGGAAGGACACAGTGAAATCATACATTTAAAACTTTGGAGAACTCAAATCTGACACAAAACGGATGTATTTCCATTTTCCTCATCTTTGAATCTTTGTCTTTCATTTTTCTCTTTCTTCCTAAAGCAAGTGACTCAGCCTGCAGACTAAATTGCCCTGTTATCTGCAGACACATCAATCCTTTTACATCTGAATGTTCTTTCCCAAAGTGGAGATCTAGATGAGAATACCACTACCTGATTGCAAAAAAAAAAAAAAAAAAAAAAAAAAAA
>JANRMJ010000054.1:9250237-9299514 GCA_025584955.1 Alethe diademata
AAAAAAAAAAAAAAAAAAAAAAAAAAAAAAAAAAAAAAAAAAAAAGAAAAGATTGATTGATGTTCCTAAAGCATCTCACACTAAATATTAATAAAGATTTAAATTTAAGTGCTGGATCTTTTATGACCCTTCTCCACACTGTTTCTTCTTCCCTTGATATCCATTTTCAAATGCTCCAAGCATCTGCACAGAAAATATTGTACTATATATTAAAAGTTTTATTAGGTTTTCTCTAATTTCCTTTTCAATATTTCATTCTTTCTAATAGATTTGGATCATTTTTACTATTTTTTAACATTCAGATATTTTAAGAAATAAGCTTACTTCTGCTTTCTTTTAACTGAAGTTGAGATACTCAATCACTCTCCATCTGCAAGGAAAGGTAACTTTCCTTGCAATCAACATCTAATCAGGTGGCAGAATTAGATTTTTTTTTTTAATTGAGAATGTGCATCTCAGTTTTTCTCTCAAAAGAGCTCATCTAGTAAGCACTATAAATTGATACCAAAATAGATTTAAAAATTAGATGAGTTTTGCTGTTTATAATGGTTTTAGGAAATGGAGATGATGGAAGTGAAATCTACACTACGAGTGGCTCCAAAAGTAACTTAATACCAAGTTTCTGATATAACCCCCTGCTTAGCAGTGGAAAGAAGTTTTGATGAGTTGATCTATTCTAGAAGAAACAAGAACATGCTGCAATGCCAGCACTCAAAAGAGGCTGACCATTTTACTATCTTTTCTTTGCTTTGTCCCTAATACCTGATACTTAGTTCTGAGCAATGAGACCTACCCAACCACATGTAACACTTTTGCTGTTGGAATGAGCAGACTGAGGGTATCAACCACAACTCTACAGTACATTTACTTTGGTTCAAAACTCCTGTTTCCTTGGTCCTTTGATGAGCAGGACTTTACTAATCATAAAGCCACTTATTGAGGCAGAGATTAGCATCCTTTCCATTGAAAAGAGAATACAAACAAAGGTTCTTGTAAAACTGCCAGCATACATTGTTTTATTATCTATGCTCATACTGTATCCTGTTGTCTCAGTCTAGCCAATTTACTCAAGAATAATTCTGCACCTCTATGAGCCCCAGACCCGTGAAGCCAAATTAAAAAAACACTGGCCTGCCCTCACTCGTAAGACCTGCATTACACACAAGAGATTTAAATCTTATGACACGAAGATTGTTTCAAATCTATTCCATATGAAAGACATAATCTCTGAACCTCACTCCCAAAGTCAAAGATATACTTTCAAAAGTATGTGGGATACAGGAAAAAAAGAGCAGTGACATTTTCATAAATTGCGTGGCTTAATTGTCAACGACTTAGAAAGCAGTTTATTTTTAAAACAAACATTCTCAAAATCTTTGATGGCATATTCATCAATCCATCTGCTTCACAGTAAATTCTTTGAAGTGCAGGTGGCTTGTAACGTCATGCTACAGCAATTAATGAAGTTCTTAATCTCTCTTGCTCTTTCACACCCTTTTGAATGGTTAAAAAGGGTTATCATCTTGAATTTTTCATCCAAACAGTATTCATAGATATTTTCATATTTCTTTCAATAAATACATGCATTAAGTGTTTTCATACAAAGCTGTTGAATGTAATCCAACTACATCTTAGAATGGTCAGGATGATGGTTTAAAGAAATAAAAATAATAAAATGTAGATGCTGCTTTACCCCAGAAATAAAAACTGGACAAAAAAAATCAAACAACAACAACAAAACCGCATTACCCTTACCATCTAATAGATAAACTACAAAAGTTCCTGGAAGAACCCTTATGTTTCACACTGTTCTATAATAAGCTATTGGTTGTGTGGTGACTCCTCTCTCAGCTGGAATTAGACCTGCCTAGCTCTTTCTTGCAGGCTTTATGCAGCTAATAAGGATTCTCCAGCAGCTCAAATGACACATATTTCTTCAAGACCAAGTTCAGAGCTCTGCCACAGTGCCGTTCCTAGAAGACAGCATCCCAAAAACTGTGAAACCCTTGTGGCTGTGCATATATTGAGTGGGTAATTCTACACATTAATCCCAACATTAATTGACCAGCAGGTTTGGAGTTTTTAAATATATGCTGGAGTTTCTTATCACAATCAAAAGCAAGTTTCGTTATTCATGGAAGAGGCCAAGAATAACTGAAAGGTTTTAGGTTCTGACTGCCTGTATTTGTGGTCTGTGCAGATTTAAAACAATTCAATGAGTAGTCCACTGTGAAACTATTGTGTTTGATTTGGTGGTGGGGAGGGGAAGGATGAAAAGAATACCATCCCCACATTCTTCCCACTGTCAATTCCACACTAACTCCTCTTTAAAAATAACTGGAAATCCCTGGGTGGCCTGGAGCGAAGCACCAAATGGGAAAATGCCCTTTAGTGTGACAGTTGTGCAATCCAAACTCCAGACAGATGGACTTTAAGTGTCTAAATTACAGAGAATAAACCTTCTGTTCATGGTTGCCTCACAGTGTCAGCACACTTTAAATTTTAAAATTTTCTCTCACTGCTTTAGTCTCTTGGTTCTAGTGGCTCCCTTAACCTCTACTGTTTTTTTCAACTATGACTGGATACAGAGGAGGACCTCATTGAAAAACAGTGCAATGTCTAAACCCATCCTTGAAGCAAATTGGAAAAACATAACTGACAAATACAGGGCACTGAAATCAGCAAAGGTATTCCCAAATATGGGTCAGGGTTTACAAGGCAATACTTCACTGATACTGAACCACAAGTGGAATTTAGTTGAATTGATAAGCACTCGAGGAAGTTTAAGGCAGCTGGGATTAATATATACTCTTTACATTCTACAGTCCTTTCCCACAACACAACAGCCACCTTTTAGCAGACTCAAAGCCTACAACCAAATAATGAAAAAGAGCCAAACACAGTGAAATTTTTTCAGTTTGAAAAACTTTTTTTTTTTTTTTAATCTAAAGAAAATTCAATTTACAAAACTGAATCCCAGTATTAATTTCTTGCATAACCATAGCAATTTCTTTCTCATGCTTGTGGAATCTGATTTACAATTTAGTCAAGAATGAAGTACCAATTTTGTCAGTGTTTGAGTTATTGGATTAAGAATAAGTAATTTAATCATAGTGCATCTTGATTTACAGGAAATGTGGGCATACATGTTCTGGTTCAACCAGAGAACAGTCACATGCTATGCATGTAATATGTTATTATAAGAATATGAAGTATTATATAAAAGTTGGATATATGTTAAATACAGTGATTGTGCATATTAAGTATCTGGTTTATAAACCTACACTTAATCATGCGTATCCTGTTTGAACTCCAATTTTTTAAGGCAGACTAGATGATAATGGAGAAAAATTTGAAGGTGAAGCAAATAAAACCAGACCACACCACCAGTGCGGTCATTTGTCACAGTGGGGGGGGCGGGGGGGGGAAAGAAAATAAGTCCAGAAATGAAATACTGTACAGATATAATCATTTCAGATGGTTCATAATACTACTAACAATAAAACCCAATTTTCTTTTCACGGGCAATGAATCTTTTGATGCTTTTTATTTGACTTCTCCAACTATTTTTTTTCCTTTTTTTCCCCCCCCAGATATTTCTTTTCTTCTGGCAGGGGATTGTATATTATCTTTTAAAAGAAGATTTTTTTGTTGTTGTTAAAAAAGAAGATACCATGTGTTTTGTAACTACCAATATGAAATGCTTAAGTATTTTTAGTACATACCAATTAGTTGGATGTGCTGCATCCTGATTAAGCATTTTCTCCTTTCCAAATTCAATATTATTGTATATTAAACCTGCTGTTTCATCCTTTGGTTTGTTTTACAGTTCAGGAAAGTCCCACTCTATTGAAAGAAAGCTTTTCCTTTTCATTGCCTTTTTTCTTCAGCTGTCCTTGAGGTTACTCTCATGAAAAATCCTGACCCCTGTGATTTCAGGCAGGCTCAGAATGATAGAGGAAGATTTCAAATCAGGAGCAGTGCAGCCTGTATGGAGTGCAGTGCTGATTGCTGCTGCTGCAAGAAATTATGTCATAACACATCTGCACACCAAAACTGCTTCTGTTAACCCATCACACAACTCAGCTGACACCAATTTTGGCTATTTCCATCAGAGCTCAAATCAAAATCAGTGTTTCTCTAAAGCTTTTTGGTACTTCTCCAAGTACGCCCAAAGGATTTAACTTCCTTCTTATCAGCCTGTTCTGAGCACAGGTTTATTTTTTTTTCTTTTTTCATATTATTTTTCCCAATTGCAGAGCTTTATTGTATGTTTCAGCTCATTCAGCTCTCCACATTTTTCTTTCCTGAGCACTTGCATATTCTATGATGCACTATGAGAAGCAAGTAAGCACAAGAATGGCTCTACCAAACAAATAAACATGGAATCATAGAATGGTTTAGGTTAGAAGGAACCTTAAAAATAATTCCAGCCCCTTGCCATAGGCAGGAACACTTCCCACTAGACCAGGTTGCTCAGATCTCCATCCAGCCTGGCCTTGAATTCTGGATGGAGCATCCACAGCTTCTCTGGGCAACCTGTTCCTAGTGCCTCTCCAGCTGCAAAAGGGACCCAAAATAATTTTTGCAACGTTTTGACCACTGATAACCAAATTAAATTAAAACACCTCTTGTAACATTTTAGACCAATATTTCCTCCAAATGTTAAAACTCAAAACAGGAAGAGGCAGAAAATATCCATTTCTTCAAAATCAAGATGGAAATGTCGTACCTTAAAAGTTCATCCCCATACAAGTAAAATCTGTGGTTTGATCTTTGGGCTTTATACATATACTCTCCAAACAATAGAACATGAGGCTAGAACTTACCAGAACTGCACAGAATTGGCAACTTTGGCATTAGCAAGAAGTTGGAGTGGGGGGGAAAAGTCTTTTCTCTTAGAGAACAAAACACTTGACAAGACACCAAAAGTGGATGGAATCTATGCTTTACCTCTTTTCATTCTGTTTTAATTATATTTTGGTATAATCCAAGTTCTTTGCATTACACAAGGCCTTTACTCTGAATTTAATAACTGTTTAGAAGAGTTGGAGAAACATCTCAAGTTTTTATGCAGTAAGCAATAGATTTCCTATGGCAGTCCCTTTCAAACTGAACACAGCACCTTTATTTCATTAGCTTCTCTACCTAACACTAAAAACTTCTTAGAGGGTTGAAAGCAAGAGTCTCGACCATAAATCAGTACAAAGTTTCTAATGGTTACAGAAAGATGTCATGCATACTCATGATCCCTCTATTGCCATGGCTTCCTATCAGGAGCTGTCCAACCTGCTCCTAGATTTGTCAAGCTCCAAATCACTTCACAGCAATAAAACACGTTTTTTCCGGACTCTTACATATGTCTTTGTGTCTGAAAATGGAATTAGTGGAGTGCTGTTCAATAGTTTTTGACTACTGGTGGCTGTTCACAAAAATGAAAGCTTCAATGGTTGGCTTTCCACATAACTTATCCAGGTAAGACAACTTGTCAGTTATTCCTTAGTATATTTTAACGAAGTTAAAAATAAAAGTTCTTATTCTGTGGACTTAACAACATCTTTTCAAATACAAAATTAAATGAGTTTAAAAGGTGAGCAAGTGAATTATGTAGTCTTAATAAATTTACATTTTTCATAGAATGACTATACAGCTCAGCTTCAGCAGTTTACACAGTTTTGCCTATCTTAGCATAAAACTGTTTTTAGCTCTTCATCATAAAGACTTTCTAATATGCATTTGCTGAAGCCTAGGAAAATCCACACAGATGGTCTGAAATTACTGTCTCTAAAATAAAATATATTACTGGCAAAAAATAAAATAATTTCAGGGGAAAAAAATAAAATGTAACTTCTCAAAGAATCCTAAGGCACACATTTATTCAATACAAAATTGCACTTTTGCCATCTTCACTGCAAGAGCTATTATCACACTGGTACTCATGAAACAGAAGAGACAATTTATTTGGAAAGAGGTAAAAGATTTTACAGTTATATGCACTGTAAAATTGGCTCACATTAAGGCATAATGTGGCTCCCATTAAAAATCTGCCATTTACCACGTGTTATGACATAATTGGAATTCATGATACCGTGATATTTCTCTTTTCTTAGGATAGCAGATGATATATTTGATGTAATTGGGTGGTTTTGTTACTGAAGAGCAACCACTGTACATTGCTTTACTTAGAATAAAGAACTAGTTGCAATTTCCAAAGAAGAATGATAAATTGGGTACATAGCATTAGGAATCTGTTATTAAAGAGCACATTCAGCAAAAGTATGTTGCAATTTGGAAAGAGAGTCAGAAAGGAATATGTAGAATTACAAAGCCACAATAGGCGTTTTATTTGATTTTAAATTCACGTGACTGATGAAAAATTCAAAATCAATGCTCTTCTTAGAGACAGATGCCCTCCTGCTTTCCCTAATGCTACTTTTCTCTTTCAGGCCTTTCCAGGAAGCCTGCTTTAATTTAGCTCCTTTGATCCAGACCTGCAGTGGGATCTCCACAAGCCCCCTGAATGGACTGATGCTGTGATAGTTAGTGAATCAATTGTCATTTTCTGATTCTGCTTTCTCAGCTGAACCACCATCCAAAGTGGCTGCTTTTTCCTCCATCAAGCTGTTTTAGCTTTCTTCTGAGCTGCTAAAGTGTATCTTATCTCCCCCAATTCGGTACAATTTCAGACATGGTCCCATTGCTTTCTTTGCTCACTAAAGAATAATTTGATGGCTGAGTTACAAGAACCATGGACTTCCAGGAATGATCCATTTGTATAATTTACACTCTTGGTTAATTGTGAAGTATGAAGTTTTTAATGTTAAGTGGCAGTCAGATGCTGACAATATGAACAGCACAGAGAAACTTGAGAATAACACCAAGGGAGCACCTCCTGAACAACAAACAAAACATGAGACAAACTGCTAAATTCAGAGGTGCAATTTGGCAGGGATTGCTTTCTGCTGAACACCCTTTGCAAGGTAACTTTTGGGATTTTGTTAAGGAAGGCCAATTTTTTGCTTTCACTAGTAATCCTGTGGTTAGTAAAAATCTTTGAACTTCATTAGTATTAACACAAAATTACCATTGCCTGAAGATTATCCTATTTTTTTAATTATTATTTTTATTTTTTTATTTGGCAGCACCACAAAAATAAAACAGAATTTCCTTTCCAGAGCCCATTTAGAAATAAATATCCTCAGCTGAAATCAAAGCTTTACTTTTTGGGCTACATTAGCATAATAATTATGAAATTCTGTTTTAACTTCACAATTCCCACATAAAATCCAGACCTGGAGAAAAGAGCAATTCTATGCAACATGATAGTCAGCTCATTCTGAATGCAAATTAAATCAGAAATACCCACAGAGAAGTTTATTCTTCTGAGACTTCCAACATAATATCAAAACAAAATGGTTATGGATATGTGCTTAGGTAAGCAAACACACTTGGAAACTGATGACTGAGTATCTTGAAACTCTTTTTCTTTAGTAAATTAAAAAGGATTATTTTAAGGGCAGCAAGCAAATTGTCAACAATGAAACAACTTATTGAATCACATAACTACACAGAAACTGCACAGCCATTCTTAATGAAGGGATTTAGAAATTTTTAATCTTTCAGTAAACATGGCCTATCAACTGCTTACACAGAGAAGCAGAGGGTAGAGATTTCATACTCTTAATTCTTATATGAGGCTTTATTTCCATCTGAAAAACAAGCAGGAAAATTTGTCTGTGCCTCAGTTTATCTCCGTGGGAAAGGGAATTCATAACAAACCTAGATATGCACTCCTTTGTTCATTCCAAGAGAGAGAACACACAAACTCAGTATCATTTCAGCACCTAGAGCAAAACTTCCACAACTTCCTCAAGGTCACTTAAAGCAAAATATCCAGAATGGCTCCATCTTCTATCAGCCAAGTCATAAGGCAAAAAACAACACTGGCAAGGGAATGTTCTGTTTCATTTTATTGTGAGGTTCTATGTTGCCTCTAGCTATGACTTTCAAATCATTTTACAGGTCACTCTTTTGAGGTCTTGAAAAGACAGCACAATAAAAATAATTGCAGAACCACAACTGATATCTTCACGTCTTTTCCCAAAGCACAGATCATCTGGATACCAACCCAATAGAAACACCAAGCTGCTTTCCTACTTTTCCTTTCATCATTTCTACACTTTAGCAAAGACAAAGTCTCTTGTTCTTTGTTATTGTAACACTTTAATCTTCTGAAGAAAAATTCCTAATATTCTGGAGGAGGCAAAAACCTACCTCTTATCAACAGTTGCTCTTCCTTTCTTCCCCACATCCTCAGAATTTATTTTAAAGTATTTATATGATAGCCTAACTTGATAATGCAGAACAGTTTGCAGAAATGCAACACTTTCACTCAGAATGAAATCATAGTTGCCTACTCCTTCTCCTATATCAGTGTTATAATTAATCAAAAAATGCTAAAAATTAAATTTTCCCTTAGGCTATCTGCAGGGGAATGTATGAGTTCATCAAATAAGAAAAAAAAAAATAAAGAAAAAAAAAAAAAAAACTATGCCCAGAACTAAATGCTTAGAAAGGTCATAGAAAACAATACTGTAGCATTGCATTACATTAGCTAATAAAGGCATTCAGAAGGCAAAACAGGTGCCCCCCAAACCTGGGTAGAAGATTGCATGAATATATTCATTCTATGAAGAATCAATGAGAAAACTGTACTGGGAAAGTAATGGAGAAAACCACATTTGTGTTCTAACATTATCCTATATTCCTGAGCTTCTACTACTTGATATAGAAACCATGCACATCATGAAACAGCTTTTGACATACAGATAATGGATTTGCTACTCTGCTTTTCTATTGTACTTGTTTCCACTATTTATTAAAGCCATCAGATTTTCACAGGAACACTAAAATCAGGCCAACAAAAAAAAATGGAAGATAATGGGTAGATTTCTGGGGCTAACACATTGTCTAAGAATAGCCTAAATCAAGCAGTGATTTAATCATAGAGTTCTCCTTTGTTTGCTTTACACAACTCTGCTGTTGCCTTAGTTCTTCAGCTGCTTCTTATAAATACTCTTCTGGGTAATGCCTAACACATTAATTTCTGTCTAGGGATAAGGTTCTGTTTTGAAACCCGCACACAAACAAATATACATAGGATTCTTCTTTTATATTTCACCCAAGAAAAACATACTGGGAAGTGACTTAATCACGAAGGAAAACAAACTTCTCCATATTTATACTGTCACAAGCATCACAGCATTGATGAGAATAGCAGTAGGTGGTTTTCAGTATTTTAACCAAAAAAGCAAGTTGTAGCACAAATTAAAGTATATTCAGCAACAAATAACAACTTTGGAGAACTTGCTCAGTCCCCCTGAGCTTCCTTTATTCCACTGAGATGGCTCTGGTTGTTGCAAATAAAATTGAAGATTAAAATCGCTGCTCTAATCAGCAAAAAAGGACTCTGATATCAGAGAAAAAGATGATGATGATGATGGGTCTCAGTCCTATTCTTGAACTAAATGGCAAGAACAATCAGGCTGTGTGCATTGAATTAAAATAAAGCTTAAATACAAAAGTATTAACACAATCAACCCCAGTGCCCTAGCAGTGGCCATATTAGTGTCACCCCATTAAGTGCACTTAATAGCTCATGAGTCAGCAAATACAGCACAGGTGATGGCCCTGGTAATTTGTCCATAAATATCAAGATGTCTTTTCAGGAAGAAACCATGGGGTAGCATTACTGCAGTTAGAATAACCCCAAACAATCATCACCATCTCTCAGTAAAGCAAGCAAATACTTGTTTTTTCCTAGGTCACTTTACCAACACAGAAGTCTTATTTTCATTATGTGTATCTCAAGTATACTAAATTTCATGGCAGGAGAAAAAATACAATACGATAAAGTGCTTCATGTTATAATGGTAAAATACTCTCATTTATTTGGTATTACTTAGCTATTCTGCCTGTATCATAAACAAAGATTATGGTATAATAAATTAATCTTGAAGGAACTAGCTGAAATTTACTATTAGTGTCTTTAGAGCCTTTGGCCACAATGAAAATGCATCTGAAATATATAAGGACCTAAACTGTCCTTTTTTTGTTATTTATGTGTGTCAACTTTCTCTTCAGCACCAATTCAATTACTCTGTCTTCAAGATAAAAGCTTGCCATGAATAAACTATAATGGAAAATGAAAAACAACAAAAATAAATCATAGTTTTGCAAGACTGAGATCTTTTCACTATTCTTGGTTTACCAGTTTTACTAAAAAACCTAGTTTTGTACAGTAGATTTCTACTCTGACTGAAAAAGTCCTTTAAAACAAAAGGATCTGGTGCACCTTTTGATTTTATGATCTGTCTTCTACAGCTCCAAAATCTGTTCATATAGCTCCTTTTCCTGAAAACTCAAAATCTGATGATAGCTACATTGGCTTTTAGACAGTATGATTTAGACACTCATGATGGCATCAGGGAAATAACTCTAAATCTAAAACCATATAACTGAATATTCCCTTATCTGACTTTTCCCCCCTTCCAATTATTCAGCTGATCTGATTGTAAAAGTGGTTTAAGCTGCAGGATAGAGTAGCTTGACCTATTCTCCTTCACCTTCTCCAAAGACAAATAAACCCCAGCAAAACACAAAACTCTTAAGGGAAGCTTTATTCAATCAGGCAACAACAAACTTTTAAATCTATCAGACTGTGTTTCAAGATATTCCTAGCAATAAGCTTAACTTCTAGATCTACACTTTGCTATGACAGAATTACATGGGGATTTTTTGTTCATTTGTATGTCTGCTGAGGAGAAGTAGATGCCAAACTTCACCAACCAAGGTAAGAAAACTTGATAAAGCATGAAGAACTGAGGCATTCCCAAGAACAAGACACTGCTCAGGATTATACAGTATACTGAGGCATAAGGAGGAAGAGAATTCAAAATTTCCAGTGCCCACTTCGATGCAAACAACTTTCTTTTTTTTTTATTAATACTTTTTTGTCCTCCTTAGATCAGTACAAGTGGCACAATTGCAGGCTGTGGTCCAAATGACTGGTGTGTAACAATTCAAATGCTTTATAAAACACCCAAGCTGGAAAAGCTGGGCACTAGCTACTGAAAACTGTACCACCTTGAACTGGACTTTTTTTTTCATCTTTTCTGTTCCCTTAATTTATGTTCACCTGGGAAGAGTACGCAATAAACGTATCTAGTTTAAATAAAGCTTCCAAAAATAAACTAAAAATAATTTTTAAAAAAATCATTATTTTCAACCACTATTTCTAATGCCCAGCTCAAAGCTTAGAAACCTGAGCAGTTGCTAGAACTGTGGTTGACAGGAAAGATAATCTGTTACTGCCTCTCAAAACCCCAAACTCATCAAGGACAGCACATTTCACTGCGTGTAGCACGGCAGTGATAATATCCAAACTGACACCTGGAACTCACCAGGGTAATGGCTTTCAGCAGTGTGCCTGCTCACTAACACAATTTCTTCCAGGCAGCTTTCTACAGCTTCTTTTATGATCAGTGGGAACAAATGTCTTTCTCTACCTCCTAATATTTCACATCAGCCAGTTCCAGACTTTCGTTGACACTCACATTTTTCAGAAATACTACTGTAATATGATAGGCGATCAATCTGCATGGTACCAGAACACTTCCCTACAGTTTTGTCAGTTTGTTTTAGCTGTAAAACATTAAATAATTTCTTCATATTGTTCTGCTTTTCTCTTTTGAATGGGGTCTGTCTGATTTGAGTGGGGGCACTCAGGAAACAAAGCCCACTCAATCTGAACCTAAGTGGCCACTACAGAAACAGAACAGCAATACAGAATCACACCTGGGATAATAGAGTTGAAATGCAGATGAAATTCTGGCAGAAGCTCAGTAACATGCACATTAAATTATAGGCTGGCCCAGAACATATACTGAAACCCATATACAGCCACTATATGGAGACTAATGCATTCAGGAAATTTTAAAAATGAGGTTTTCAACTGCTTCTGGTATTCCAGGCACTAGGTAAAGACCTCTGCCCTTGTAAATCCCACTGCCATCAATGTTTTCAATATCATCACTTTAATTGTGAAATAATAACCTCAGGAGGGAATGCTTATCACTGGCTTCTGGTTACATGAAATACTTCAAGCCTGAAGACTTGTAATAAAATGATGGTGCAGAGGCTACAGCACAGAAATAGGATCCATATGAATAAAGCAGGCAAGCCTACGGACTTAACACACGTGACTGCAAACAACAATGTGCGTGATTAATGCGCATGATTTGTGCTGAAATAACCTCCTTCTTTGACTACATCACATCACAAACTGCTAGGGAAGCAGTTCTAAGAGTTATGAATTTGTTCATTTGCATCAGCTTGCCATGAGCTCCTTTTTTCACGCCATAATAACTAGCTCAGATGCACTGAAGAACTCCAAATTGCTCTGGTATTTTTTCCATTTTCTCCCTCCACATAATATGCAAAAAATAAAAGCAGCACCTATACACAGACTTTAAACTACAGAACAATGACCACCTAAATGAACTACAGTTTTTATACATTTTCTAAGTATAAAAGCATATAATAACTGAGCACTGTCACACTTTTTATTCACACAAAATCCCATTACCAGTAAATTTTGCTAGAATAAACCTGGGAGAATAACTAAAATTTTCTTGCACCAAACTATATATAAAGCTACATCACAGTAAATGACATTGCTAAAAATAGCATCTCAGCTCTCTCTAGAAAAGTCACAGTCTTGTAGCCAATGCTAAAACTTTTGCCCAGATAAAGCACCATCTCATACCACTTCATAGAGAAAGAAGAATGTCATTATTTACCTGGAATGGTTTTCTTCCTCAGATTTTTTTAAATATAATGAAACATTTCAGCCTTTCCAATTTCAAGTCAGCCTTTTAAAGCTGAATCCCTATACTACATTGCCAGGTGTTTGGGGTTAGTTAATATTTAAAAGACCTGTTTCAGTACTTGCCTCACACAGCCTTTACCACTGTTTCTTGCCTTGTGTAATTTGTTCAGTTTCTCATATAAAAATAGTTTAATGGCAATAAGTGACTGTGTTACAAGGCTACTTTGCTGCACAGGAGCCTACAGCTCCTGCTGCAGCCACCAGTGCAGAATCCCATGCCAGCCCAGCTGAGGAGCAACTGGCAGCACTGTACACTTTAAGGAGAGTGCATGAAGTGAATTGCACCTGTAATTTTGCTGCACAGGAACATATTAATGAACATATACAGGAGTTTCTATGAGAGAAAACTTCTGATCCATTTTACAAGATTATGGAGAGATTGTCAACAGAGATAACTATCTGCCAAACCTCTGTGCAACTGAAGACATGTCTAGGTCATGGAGAACTTGCTGTTAACCCTGTTCGGATACAAGAAGAGTATTCTCATATTGTCAAAGTAAGACATTAGGTACATGATGAACTTTACTGCGTTTCACTTGTGGTATTCAAGAAATACAACAGGAATTTTTACAACCCACACGTGCATTTAGAGCATGGCTCTCAGTAACGTCACACACACATTAGAGAATGCTCCAACTGAATTTGGTTTATGCACACAATGACAAGCCTGCAGGTGGTCCTATTTTGTGGCATCCTGGTCCTTGATAACTAGGCTAGGTCATGTATTATTTATCTCAACGAGTGTGAAAAATGCAATGCAAAATGATGCGCTCTTTTGTAGGTAAAGGGTTAAGTTATGGTCTTCGTGAGCCATTAGTTGGAGATTTATTGGGGGAGTTAGGAAGTCTATAGTTCAATATGTGGTGATTGAACAAGGACCATAGGTGCAGAGACAGAGAGAGGAAAAGAACTTAGTCAAATGATGCCTCTGGGGCTTTGCAACATATGGCCCATCAGTCAAGGGTCAAGGCCCCTCACAAATTGCATGCACTTTACATAGCCATCTGCATCAATAAATTACTAGTCTTCTGAAGCACAAGCACTAATGCATGAGCTGAAGGGACCACCCCACTTACAAAGAAACTTTATTATCATTATTATTACTATTATTATTAAAGTTCACTTTATCTATGAACACTGCCCTACCCCTTCTGACAATAGGATTTTGCTGCAGACAGATGTACTGACAAACACACCTCAGCTTCTTCTGCCTGCCTTATTTCCTTCCCAAGAATATACAATCTCCTACCAGGATGAGACAGAGCCAGTCATAAGGTGAAAATATGTGAGTTTCAGAAGTGGGCTGTAACAGTCTTATTTTTCTGTATGTGCATTTATACAAATCCTATGTTATCAGCTGATAAAAATGACACTGCTGCCTGCAGAAGGACCTTGCCAATTCCACCTTTCACACTTCCACTCACATCACAGCCCAACTTTGGATCTGTTAATGTATCTAAAGAATGGAATGACAACACCTACATCAACAGACTTTTAGTTGTCATAAGTTGTACGAAAGAGCTTATTTTGAATCCAAAATTATCCTGTTGCTGCTGATATGCCACATCATCAACTACCTAGAGGTCAAAAGGCAATTAAAGAGTAACTAACAGGCTTGTGTACCTCATTCTTAAATCAAACTATGTTTAAAATCAATGTTGCACTTCCTCAGGTTTGCCAATTTGTTTCAGTTTTCATTATCGAATTGGATGAAATTTTATCATGCTATTGCATTTTTAATTTTTCAGATGACTTTATTTCCTATCAGTATCAAGAGAGATGGATAGCATCACTGAACAGAGTGATATTAACTTTCTCATCTTTTATCTAACCACATTAGATAAGTAAAGCTTTTAAGAACCCTTGCTTGGTCAACTACATGCAACTTGTATTTTCAATCAGATTCTCCCAAACAGCTTTCTACAGGACAAAATATTCTCCATGATATCTAGAATTAATCAGCATTAATCAAGTAAAAGAGAAATAAAAGAAAGAGAATGAAAGAAACGAAAGGAACGAACTTCTGTGGGCAGTTTGAGACTATATTGAACAAACACTAATAATAAGCAAAATACTTGATTTCCCTTCAGTATACTCCTTAATTTAAAAGAAAATTAAATTAGTTCAACTGTCAACCAAATAGAGCAGAAAAACAAATACCTTCATAATACAACTAGTCAAAAGCCACACTTTCAAAAGTTGTTTTGCTGCAAGCATTTTTTTCTCTCCTTTCTTTGCTACAGTCTCTGTCTTGGATGCAGAAGACAATGAGAAGGTAAATGCACTATCCTCATGCAGTGGTTTTCAGCATTCTTTAATTTATAGAAATCTATCTTTTTCCTGTGAAATGCTCCTGCAGACCTCTCCTTTATCAAATATACAACTGACAACAGATTTAACTTCCTTAGCTTACTTAAAACAGTATGAGAACACTGGTTAGACACTGCTGCTATTCCACAGAAAGTCTTGAAAAAACAAGCAATATCATTTCAATGTTCCTTTTAACTGCAGAAGTGCGATAGCACCCCACATAATAAAAAAATGGAAGGCATTTCTTTAACCCTCCCTAGCTAAAGCAGACAATATAAGTATGTGGCAGTATTTCTAAATGGAAATGAACTTCATCTTTACCAGCAAGGTGACAATGAGGAGCCAGAAGACAGACTTTTATATATTTTATTGCCTTCAAGCTCCTAGACAAAAGGCTTATTTTTTTTTTTTCCTAAGTGGGAGACTTGGCATGTTGAAAAGCTTGCTAATGTCTTTCAAGGTCCAATCAAAAACTCATACAGAATTTGGTTCAATGACTTCAAGTAAGAGAGAGGTGAGGTGATGAATGAGCATCTGAAGTATCCAGGAATGTAAGTCTCCTTTTGTTAGGATTATGGATGTAAATTCTAATTTCTAAATGCCCCTGTCTATAGATATAGACATATACAAGCACATACACAAAAAAGTGCTTTCTGGATGATATTACATCCTCCACAGAGTCTTCCTTTTAAGTCCTGAACACAGATACTCTGGAAGGCTGAAGCAGACATGAAAAGGTCATCTTTTTTGCCGTCATTACTACTTATGCAAAGCTTGTTTCCATGGCAGAGCTGCTCTGTGCATTACAAAAGTTAGTTAATGTACCGGTAAAAGGTGTTCAATGACATACAATTTTTTCCAGCTAAAGACATACTGTACAAAACTGAAGTAGAGAAAACTACCATGTAGGGTTATGTCACAGTATTATATTTCAGTAGGGCTGAGTCAAATCCAGTCAGAAAAACAGTATTTTTCTGAGCATCAGTGAACTCTCTGCAAATCTTACTTCATACAGAAGATGAAGTCTGAAATGTGTTCTTTGGCATCAGAGCAACATAAAGGAGCTGCTGCACTTTACATGGTTTCCTACAGATGAGGTAATAGGTACTTTTTACTTATTACCTTTTTTTGGTATGTGTGGTTGCCAAGTTCCAAAAGGAAGCACTTCACTTTAAGATTTCACTTAAGCTATGTTGCTGTAGAGACTAAAACAAGTCTGATGATCCAGTTCCCTTTACTCATTACTTGAGAAAACAAACAGGTTTGAGATAGTGTTCTTTTTTCTTCAGTCAAGGATCCTTTTGAAAAAGTAACACCTTCTGAGTATGTCGAGGATTTTTAAACATCTTTTGAAATCTGAAATTCAAAGGTTTCAGGAAAAATCTTAATCATTAGGACTAAGGCACCTTTTTATACATCAGACTTTCCAGTTCCTTGCACAGGAAATGGTAAAATAATTCCAACTTAGAGAAGGGAGACAGTAAAAGAAGCCTGTACACAGTAGCTTCCTAAAACATGACATCCAGACAGTTTGTCTGAGGATGGAAGACTAACTCATCTTACAGCCTTTGCCCTCTCTTATGAGCATAAAGATAACTTCAGATATTTTAACTGTGTTCTCAGACTGTCAATAGGATTTGAACCCAATTATTGGATCAGCTCACACTTCAAAAAATACATTCAGAAGTTTTTAACTACAGTATTTCCTCATGCTTTACTGTGGTTCATACAGGATTACCAGTTTCTTCCTTAGTCCAGCCTGTTTTCACATCCTCTTAGATAATGAGCAAGCCCTGGCTAGAGGGGATGATCTTGAATGCTGTGCTGAACTAAGTACCACAACCAGCACTGCATGGATAGGAACAGAACAGAATGAAAATAAACAGAGAAAGGGGGAAAAAAAACAAACAAATAAACAAACCACTAAAAGCTGATTGAGAAAATACAAATAAACTAATCATCCAGCAAGCACAAAGTTGCTGTGCTCCTGTGTAATTTTTGCTTCCCCGTGGCAGGAGAGGGCTGTCTGGGTCCAGCTCCCAGCTGTCCACATCCCAAGCCCACCAGCCCAGCTGCTGCTAATTGGCAGCCCCAGCCCCACTTTGCTGGGTTTGCAGCATGAGGTGACCTCGTGCTCACCCCGAGCAGCGCCTGCAGGTCAGGCTGCCAGAGCCTTGCCCGGCTGCTCCCTGTCCCACAAAGCTCAGCCCCACAAAGCTCTCTGCGTCCCTGCCACAGGGGGATTGTCCTTTCCTGTCCCTGGTGCTCAGGGCAGGGTCCAAACAGGATCTAGGGCCAGCTTTGGTATTTTTTATAGGGCAGCATAAAGTTTCCAAGAGGGCCTGGGTCTGCGTAGCTCCCCAACACATAACTTTGGGTTAACTCACATTACACAGGCAGCTTCCAGGGCTCTAAAAGAGATTGCTCCTCTGAGACAAGTCCTCAATCACTTTTAGTTGTCAAATTGGTCCAACCCTCCCAATTATGTATTTTCTTGACAGAGTACACTTGCACTGTAACACTGAATTTTTGAGAATTTTACAATTCCATGTCATAGGAGCCTGTTTAATTTTGAAACTATTTATGTGCATTACAACTACATCCACCAACACAGGAGGGGAAAAACAGAAAACTATTACAACCACGGAAATCCACTATATCTTTGTTGTTCTTTGTTTTTTTTTAAAAGAACCTTAACCCGGGACAAACTGATGAGTGTTTATTTTTATTATATTAGAAGAAAGTTTTTATACACAACATTTCATTAACAACCCCGTACACATTTATTCTTCTGACCTAACACTTGGTGCTAAGTAAACACTGCCACCTGCTCTGGGAAAAAATTCAGAGATGCTATCGAGTCATAAAGAGATTAAATAATAAAATTATGTGAAGTGCTTTGAGACAAGAAAATAGTAACTTTAGTTCTGACCTATAAATGATCTTCAGAGCAAAACATATACAGCAGACCATGTTTATGTAATATTTAACATACCTAGTGGCCTTCCCAAATTTCAAGACCAACTGTCCTGTTTCTTTCAAATGAAGCATAAATGGAGTTAAATCACTCTCACTTAACTGATTCAACACAAAAAGCATCAAGGGTGACAAGGGACTGTCTTAAACTGGCCCAGAAAACATCCCATGGGCTGCTCCCGTGTGCACCAAAGCCAGAAGTGAAGACCACTAAGACATAAATAAAGAAAATGTCTAGATGGCACAGCTGGAAAAATGTGTTCCTGACACCTGCACCTGGATTTTGCAGCCACCACCAGCTGTTATCCCACATGTGTCCATAAGTGCTGGCTCTGGAAGGTCAGAGGCAGTGGTCAAACAAGAGCCTCTTTGGCACTCAAAAGAGCGATATCAAAGCTAAGCTAAAATAACAGATTTCCATGAACAGAGTCCAGTTTATTAACATTAGATACATGCATTCATCTACTCTCTTTCAACCCAGGATCCTATTTTTGCAGGGTAAGACTTTATTTCTAAGATCAAGTACTGTTGGGGGAGGGAATGTAGTTCTGTATGTGCTTTCAAAGTAAAAAGTCTCAGCCACTAGCTTTTTAAAAAAATGACAATAGTATCCTAGTTGTGCCTACCAATACCTAGGCATCTGCAAGTAGGCTAGTAATCCCTTTTCAATTTGAAATGCACACTTTTTTCTCAAGTATTGTGATTTTTGCCTATGTCACAAAGGAAAAATGTATGGCAAGAGAAAAAAGTCCACACATAACATGACTGAACAGGTGACAGCCACACCCTAGAGCTGCTTAACAACAGAACTCTGGCATGCAAAGACAAAGGGGAATAAACCAAAGATTCAGTTTTTTGATGTGATCAAGCATCATGGGTTTTTATAGATAGAAACATGCTCACAACCCATCTAAGTGTACATTTGTACTTGCTATGCACAACAGCAACAAATTTATCTCAAAAAATATCTGCAGACCTCAAGAACTGTAAATTGGGCTCATTCTTTTTAAAGATGAAAAATATTGGGACATTCTTAATGTTGACCAAGAATATTTTCAGCTTTTTCACCACCTTCCATTTCCCTCTGTTATAATCCAGAATCTAAGTCATCTTTCCTAGTGTGTACAAAGCAGGCCAAATGATGCAACAGAAAAGGGAAGAAAATTACACAGATGCTTAAAGTTACAAATAATGTTTCAAATTTTTTTATAAGAGGATAGAAAAATGCTGAACCAATCATCAGATCATGTTCCATATCTGAAATTACACTTGCACTGAAAGAGTAAATGATGGTAAATTGACTTGAACTTCAGTTTGACACTTTGCATTATTTTAAGTGCTGCTTCAGAGGAATTTTGAAAAAAAAAAAATTTTAAAAAAAAAAAAAAACCCACACAAAATAGAAATTAAAAATTCAATGATGGCCGCAACTGCTACTGGGAAAGCCCAGGTTCCTGGAGATTTCAGTCTACTCTCACTATAATACTACATTTTCTTTTATGACTGAAGCTATGCCTACTGAAACTACCTCCCATTTTAAGAAATCAAACTCAAAAAGCAATCTGAGGACAGTGTCCACTGAATTCAGCTGATAGACTTCAAAATGCTGGTGTCCTATTGTGCAGACAGAAATACCTGCAGCTTCCAGCAGATCCTCTCATTCCAGGGATTTGCTGCAGCATCACTTGCTCATGGCAAAAAAAGGCCATGAGCACATTAACACTAGAGATTATAGTCCTTAGATCCATCACAATTCTGAGTCCATGGAGTCTAATCAGGAAATATTTCTGTTAGATACCAATGCAACCTTAGCTTCCCTGGTGTAAATGCCAATTGGTTTGTCTTGTCAAATATTTTTCTTTTCAGAGCCTTTCCATTTACTTCCTATCCACTTATTGAAAGGGAAAAGTTGTGGTTTTATTTGTAGATTAATGAAGTTACACAACTGGAATTAAAAAACAAATGCAACTGTGGGGGAAAAAATAGAAAGAAAAAGAAAAGGATACATGTCACTAGAACTGTTATCCACAAAGAATTACATCTTTCAGCACTTAGAGAAAAGAAAACAAGCAAATTGATGGCAGCAGTGTTTGATAAGTATATCTGGTTAGTCAGCCTGCTTCACCCAGACAGACATTGCATTTCAGAGAGAACATTACATTTTTTACACAGCTCTCCTAGCATCTAGAGCAGCCTTTATTTATTCAGAGCACTCCTTCTAGTACTACAATGTAGCTTATTATCTCTGCTAACAATCACCTATCCTTTTGCATCCTAAGGGGAAAAAGGAGGGAATCAAAAGGTACCTACTCACTGAAGCCAAACTCTTGGTTTTTTTGCATGAGCCAGCACACACAAGACAGATCTCTCTGCTGTGTCCAAACACAAACTAACATTCATTTAGATGTTTCAAAATCTAAATGGTCTGGATGCTTCATCCCACAAATTGTCATGAGCAGTCATGCCAAACTTTAAAGCCTACACAATTTCCTTGCTGTTCTTATAAAATCTTGTTTCTTGTGCAATTCCTTTACCCCATGCAAGTTTTTACCACTATGCAGCAGAGAGCTGCACAAGGAATTCCTCTGGACCCTGCTGCTCCATTTAAGGGCACTCTGTCCCTTCTCCTATAATCCCTTTACAATGGTATGATTACCTTTGGACTAAAGCAGGAGTTTTTCTGCCTCTCTTCATGCATATTTGTACCCTCACACCATTATAATGCCCTACCAGGTGAAGGATACAAAACTTGAGCAGCAGACCTAATGGTTTGTTGGTATTTTTGTTGCAGAAACACCAGGTTTTAAGCTACTCACAAGATTTATTTCAAAGTTCAAGATTAAAAAAGGTAGATGGTTGAAAAGGGAAGGAAGCATCCTTCACTTCAACAGCTGAAAATGCTGGAAAAATAGACACAAACAATCTTGGCACGATGAAAATAATTTTAAAACCCTTAATATATTATATATGATTGCAACACCATGTTTCAACTATTAATATCAGAAAATCATTAGTTCTTGCATTAACCTGCTGATGACCACAGAAGGATTTCTGCTAACTCACACATGCTCTTTTCTGATCAAAGGAAAATGTATTCCTCCTATTTCTCTTGTCCCTTTCTTCTCCTCAGAATCCCTGTTCTTTTGAAGATCTGGTCTCAGCCAGCTGCTGGTGGTGGTGTATACTCACAGAGAAAATAAGCAGGGAAAGGAAAATGAGGGAGAGGGGAGAGGAAGAGGAAGGCACCCACTTCACATTTTTTTCCTTCAGGACAGTAATTTTTTCTCTTGCTGTTAACTCCAACTGCAGAACTCCAGGGATGCACCTAATGTACCTTTCTGTTTCTACAAGAATGAAATTATTACAGAAAGTGTGGCTGAAATGAACAGCAATTAATTCCAATTTTTTTCGGAAAGGCTTAGGATGTCCAGACCAATGGCTTCTTTCACAAGGTGGGAGGGAAAAGGCAATAAACCATTCCACCACCAGAGGTGGTTTTTGTTTTGTTTTTTTTCCTTATAAATGGAAGACCCAGAAAAACAAGACATACTCAGTGTCATGCAGCTAGGGATAAAAAAAAAACCTTTTGGCTTGAAAGGTCCTTCCCTGTAAAACACAATGACATTCGTACCAATGTGCTGCAAACCTGAAACAATCAGAGCCTTGAGAGGAACATGAGTAAATGAACAGGAAACAGCTGAAAATGAACAACAACAACAGAAAGTCTAAGGTTTGTGTAGGGTTTACACTAATATTTAAATTATAGCTCCTGTTGTGACAGTCATCTACTATTTTACTGAATTTTCATACTGACAGACTCCTGTTTAGGCCCTGCAGACCTTTATGAGAAAACAAGCAAGAAACAAAAAAGCTAGCAAAAAAAAAAAAAAGAACCCACACATTTCCACAAGGATGCAGCCATGGGTTAATTTTCTCTTAGAAGAGAAAGAGCCACTCTCTGAAGGCTGAGCAGCACAACCATCTGCTCAGGTTGGGAGCGAGCTGGCTGAGCTCAGCAGCAGGCAGCCTCACGCTTATTTAACTCTGCCTGCACCACCAGGGCCAGAGGTGACAGGAGCACCAACACCTAGGCAGGGAAAAATCACCACCAAAAAAAAAAAAAAAAATCTGCATTTGAGCAAGCCCCTTCTGCCTTACGCCATATCCAGCACTTTCCGCAGGCTGGTTTTGATGCCTTGGGTTTTAGTTTTATGTTTTTCAGAGTCTCTGCTGCTTAGTGTGTAACTCTGTAACTTCATGTTAGGTGCTGTAAGGTCTGTTCACAGGGTAGTTAGACAAAGCAATTCCTTTCTAGCTAGAGAATCAAGGACACTTGTTACCCAAAAAGCAGAAACAACAGCAACAGAAAGGGAGCAAGCCAGGGTGCTGAGACTTCATAGCCTGGGGCTGTGGTGGGATAATTGACCCCAATATGTAGATGAACCAAAACTTATAAAAGTGTAAAAACTCGTGACTGGGATCCATCTTGGATTTGATTTGGGTGTAGCCCTGGCCAGGCTCTTGCACTGCCCAAGGTGAATCCTTTCAATAAATACCTATTTTATTCCTTTTGCTCTGTCTAGTCTCTGTTCCAGGTCAGCCTTTCCAGGCAACAGTTCCACTTCAGGGAGCCAGGGAGTGGAGCCAGAGGGGACAGGGAGATGGGATAACAGCCAGGGGCTGACCAAGGGGAGGTTACCAGGAGCCCTGGTCAGAAAAGCCACTGGAGAGCCTGGCCCAGGTGACCTCTGCAGGATCAGGCAGGTAACATATGGAAGTGATACATGCACAGGGCACTTGCCTGCTGTGAAAATGCCCCCAAAACAGTCCTTTCTCCAAAGGTCACAAAATTACTTCTTTCAGGACTGCCATTAAGTGAGTATTGCTTTTCTCCCTCTCTCACCAGCATATGGCTCCCAAAACAGGTATAGGATATCATCAGGTCTTCACCAAGTGATTTGCTGAGCCAAACACACTTGTAAATATTCATGTTACTAAACCAGACAATAAAGAAGTATTGCTGTGTAACAGAAGGATGGAGAAATGCTGCAGAATATCAGAGAAATAAAACACTTCCCCTCTCCAGAAGGTCGAGAAATCTGTTTGAAAACTGCTTATAAATTTTTTAAAATGCTGATAAGAATTTCATAGTCTGTTTTTAAATAATAAACCTTTCCAATCACTATAAAACACAAGTGATTACTTTAAAAAAAAGAAAGGTCTTAATACTTTATATAGAATGTTTGTAATCTAAAATCATCTGATTTGATGAAATGGCTAATCAAATCATCTCCAGAGACAGTAATGGGTAACTCACCTGGTTTGCATTAAGCTGCTATTAAGTATTTTGATGATCAGCAGGAAAATGCTAAGCAATCTGCCTGATCTGTTTTCTCAATGCAGTTGTTCCTTCAGCTGCTCTGCTTAGATATCATGTCCCCAATTATCTGAGGTGATATCATTGTATGTCATGATAGAGTAAATCTGGCTTTAGTAGGTTTCATGCTGCACCTGCAATGCTCTGGGTATGGTAATTTAGCTATAGGCTGAGGGAAGCATCACCTCTTCCAATTAGGTATATAAAATTGGCATGAACCCCCTTATCATGTGCTGCAATAAATTCAGGAGAACTTGTGCTCAGCCTTGATACAAAGCAGTTACTGCAAAATAATCTGGCTTAACAGAGATGAGTATTAATGAACACTGAGCCACAACCCCTCTCACTGTGTTTTATTAAGTCTCTCTTTTACCAAGATTGTCAGTGGAAGTGCCACCACCTGCCAGGGTGCACTTGGAGGGGCTTGAAAAGCTATGGTAAGGCTACTTGTCCCTCCCAGGTCACCTGAAAGTCATCCTGAAGTGCAGAAGGATACATGCAGATCTGACACATCTAGGAACAGGAAAAGGTGCTAGATAAAATGCCAGATAGAATCGAGGGATTCTGTAGATTCTTAAGCGATCAGAGTTAATTTCTTAGAATTTTTTTCCCTAATATTTAGCTAACGAGAAATAAAGTTAACTAAGATGAAAGAATGTTATGATAAATATTGAAAAAATACTTTGGTGAATGTTTTTCTTTTCTCCCATTAGATTCAAGAGGTTGATGGAATATTTTATAAGAACTTCTCTCAGAAGTTGGGTGGGTTTTTAAAACGTTTACCTAAGTTGCAGCATTTCCACTATTCCTGTGCCCCACTCACTTTTCTAGTGACCATTTAGGGAATGCCACCAGCAGACTGCACTTCACAAAGGCTGCTGAGCCTGCTGCCATGCAACCACTGAGGTGCATTTGCTTATTACTTTGAAGAGCTAGTAATCATCACATAGACATAGATCTTCAGAGATTTAAGCTAAGTGAGTCAGTGTGTTAATTATATGCTCAGGGAGAACACACAAGAAATGGAAAGTAGTAGTTTATTGCTTTCCCAAATTTCTCAGGTAATTAGAACAGCTTCTGGAGATACATGGCACTGTACCAGAATCTATCATCACAATGGGCTTCACTGTAAAATGCACAGAATTAATTTTTTAATGAAAATCCTCTACTGAGTGTCAGAGCCAAATTCACCTGATAAATGTCACTGAGCAACGTCATTACTGGCTCATCAGCACAGGATGTTTAAAGCAGATGGTGGAGCAGTGCATCTTCAGCACTACAGCCTGTTAATATCAGCCACCTCCCATATAAAAATTAAAATTGGCCCCCTGTCAGTCAAACATGACAGTACTTTGGATTTCTCCCTCATGATATTCTTTAGCCTTGAGGCAGATATGACAGGCGCCTTATTAAATTCCAAAAATAAAATGTAGCACAAGAAGGCAGTGCATTCCAATGAGACAGCAGACTTGTTAAAATGCAACATGCATATAACTTACTTCATTTCATTTCAGCTATCATCAGTTTCATCTTCTAAAAAAACCAAATAGCAACTTTAGAAACGTGGTGTTTGTTGTATATAAATTAAAACAACATGTCATGCCTTATACTTCAAAGTCGTTAAAAGCCTTTATAGGCATTGCACAGATATTTTGGTTATTTTTATGAAAATAAAAGCTGGGATTCCTGTTCACTGTTCTGTGTTCACTGCTTGTGTGGCATCATTACCCCAGTCTGTACAGAAGGCATGGAAACTGACTGTGCTGTTAAACAGGAGCATCACTAAATCAGGAAAACTTCTCCACAACCATGAGGACTGGCCTATATGGATCACGTTTCTCCAACTCTTTAGAACAGCAAATGAAAGCTAATCTAATCTAAAAAACTTTTCAGATGAATGGAAAGACAGTTGAGAAATCAGTTCCCCACACTAAAATTCAGACCTGAAAATCATAAAGGTTGGTTTAAAATGCCCTAGCGTAAGCTGGAATCCTGGGTGTTGTGAAATCAATCAGATTTGGCCTCCATGGCCAACTATACATGTATTTCTTACATAACACATGAGACCATAAAAGTTTATCCTACCCTCTTGTGTACATGCTCATAATAAACACATGAGCAGTGGGACAAATCCACCAGAAATTTGGCATCTTTTCAAGTACCTTAAGTCATGCATCTGTTGCAATTTTGTAGGATTCAGGGTGAGGCTGATTTTGTTTCCTTCCCAGGGCTTATTAAAGGCTATTGCATTCTCTGAAAATCTCCAAAGAAAGATCATGCATGCCTAACTAAACCTCCTGCACTGATGTTTTTTGTATCTCAATATCCCACGTCCTTCAAACACACACACAAAAATACATTATATTCATGCCAAAGTCACATCTTTCTTCCTCTTCTCAAAACTGTAGACAAATGGATGACTGTAATGAACACAGTCTCTGTTCTAGTTTGTACCACACTTAATTTTTAAAGTCAAGTAAGGTTTAGGTGGTCATGAACTTACTGACATGAGACTCTATTCATTCCCAGGCTTTTGTATGTATTGTGCAAACAGCTTCTTCATGTCTGTGACACAATATACCCCCATTTTTTCCACTGCTTTGCCTTCTAGACATAAACTTCTATGGCTTTGAAAAATACATGCCAAAAATCTTCTTTCACTTTTGAAACAAAACGAGACTGATTTAAAACAAATGCTTTCATTTTGACAACACATTTGCACAAACAAACTGTGTAAATGTTGATGTGGCAATAACAGAGCAAGACAACTGAGTGCTGCACTTCTCAGGAGCTGCCCCCAAAATGTCAGCAATTGCAGCTCTTGCCAACATGCTCTGAAAATGAAACAAGAATGGGTTCCTCTTTTTCAGAATAAGTCCTTTATGTCTGCTGTCTATGTACAGTAGCTGGTTTCAAATGCTGACTGTATCCTCAGCTGAATCCTGTTTTGGGAAATGTAACCAAAGTATTGCATGATGCATAGCATGACATTTTCTACTGCCAAAAGCATGGTCTGGAAGCAAAACAGAGCAGGAGGAGGGGGAAAGGGAATCTATTCCCACAAGGCCTAAATGTTGTTATCTCTAACTGCCAAACACATGACACCTCACTGCCACTTCAAAGCATTTCCTGTATGATGCTACTCCTATTCTTTTTTCCCAAAGCAAAATGACACCTCTTCCAAATTCTACTTAACCTGTGTGTTTAGCACCTTGAAAGGCTGTGCCAATAGCAAGGCAAAAGGCAATACCTTCTCCATCACTTTTATGTGTGTATATATATACACACGCACATATATATAATCTGATAGAATCACACAAAAATCTGTGTCGTGAGGCCTTGTGGAGGTGACCTGGTGAGAGCCTCTTCCCAAAGCAGTGATAGCTTCAAAGTAGGAGTCATTTTGCTCACAAATCTTTCCCAGATGGATTTTGACTAACCCAGGAATGGTGATTCCAACATCCCTCTGGGCATCTGTGTCCATGCCACAAATCACACTTCTCACCATGAAGGATTCTCTTCCTTATCTAGCTGAAACATTCCTTGCTGCAACCTATGGCCATTGCCTCCAGCCCTTCTGCTGCACACCTCAAAGGAGTGAGACTGCCTTATATCTATAGTATTAAGTAAAACAGCTCTACAAATGACTCACTAGCATATCACAGGGCTTTGTAAAATATCTGTTTATCCTAAGATCTCCTCATACCAATGGAAAGTAACCTAGTGGTATAATGGCTTTAGAGGAATGCACCTGTACTTAAAAACAGAGTTCCAACCTGCACTCAGGTCAGAGCAAATAATTAAATGGACAGCTTCTTCTCAACACTACTTTTACATGGCTGTTAATATTAATATTGGGGCTAAAAGACACTTCAGATAAAAATTACACATTTTATTTTTTTTCATATACAAATGTGAATGAGACCACAGTTTTGTGATGAGGCTAGAAAGAGCTTTGAAGGACTCAATGGATCAGGTTGAAGGATCACCTGCAAAGGAACTTGGGGGGAATCTGAATGATCTAAAATGCTCTGTTTTGTTGGTATCTGGTACCGTAAGCTAAAAAATCACCTATAGTTGCAACTAAAGCAGTCTTCCAAGGCAAAAAAGGCATGTCACTTGGGAGCCACAACAATACAGCTTTCCTTCAGAAAATCATTCATATTCCTTTGTACTCCATAAATCTTTTGAGCTGTCTGTTGAACAAGCCGTCTGCAATTCTGTTATGCTTTTATAACACTTCGGTTTCCAGTAACATTAAAGGTTTTTGTTTGTTTCTCAGTACTAAAGTACCTGGTTTTAATTAGCTGTCACACCAGCATTGTCTTTGCATGCTTTTATGCACCCACATCACACTACCTATGATTTCTCTGCTAACACAGGTAATAAGTAGGATAGATTTCCATAATGGGGAAAAAAAAAAAAGCACAACTCTGACATAAACTGTCACCAAAAAAAGACATTTGACGTTCACCATTTTCAGGAGAAAAGGATAGAAGCTAAAATCATTAAGTGTCCTGTATGAGTATAAACAAAAGAACAGTTTAGATGCAAAGGTTGGTTGCTGTTGAGGGAGTGACATACTAATGAAATGCTGTAACTTCAACATGAAATCAGTAGCACCAACAGCTGTTAAAGCTCTGACTGTACTCAAAAGTACAATCACATCATCCTGAAGAGACAGATTTCTGAGCTAAGAGATCTGCTTGGGAAGAGCTTCCCAGATTCTTTTTCTCCTCAGTAGGTTACAATATTTAAAAATAACACATGAACTGCGTGTAACATTTGTCTGCTTGATCTTTGAAAAATTCATGGAAAATCCTACAGTAGAACCTCATGTCTATATCTGTGTTGATGGGACCATTTTATTTACACCCAGCAGGTAGAGGAGATACAAATGTCCATGTCATGAATGGCACAGAGAAGGGAATTTACGCCAAATTCAGGTCAAAGACAAGAACTGAAATTAGACGTCCTGAAAATACTCCAGTATCCTAACCTCAAGATCCTTATTCTTCTCTAAATGGATTCTCCAGCTATTAAACCTCCCAGCAGCTAACTGGATTACCACATCTGCAATCAATCACATTTATAAGGTATTAAATTTATTTGGAAACTTGATGGCTGACTTCAATCTAGAGGGACAAGATCAAATTAAAATTCCTACTACCTTGTGTGGAGCACTGTATTTGGGTTTTTGCAGAGAGAAATTGGTAAATTGCTTTTGATTTCTTGTTTTGACATGTTACTTGGCATATTAATAAAACAGAAACATTATGCTGCTTAAAGTCATGATCTCATTTTCCCCCAATTTATCTTGATGTATTTTTGAGAAGAAAATACACTACTCTTGTTCACTTACTATTTTTTTTTCTTACTTGAATAGAATTTACTACAATAATCCACCAGACCTAAACCACTACTAAGACTACCTTATCATACCCATTTCTTATTCCAATTTGTAATCTCAAATGTCACCATGGGTTAATATTGCTGTTCAGTTTCATAACTCACAAGGGTTACATGTAATTAACTACAAGCTTGCTCAAGATGAGGGCGCTGATATTTCAACTGCACATCACAAGCAAATATGAATAAGCAATGAGAAATTAAGCAGAAGGGCATATTAGGGGAGCCACCACCATTTGGAAAACAAGGCATTTGAATAGAACTAACTGATACTTGATAGCTGCTCAGTAGAAGTTCAGCAGCTGGTAAGACCAACATCTGTGCCACAGAGTTTCTAGCAGTAAAGGTGAAGGCTGTCCTGGCCAGGAAAACTGCTGTAGAAGAACAAGATTTAGGTACCTAAGCAGCTTGCTTTAGCATACCATAAAATACTTTCAGTCTCACAGGAGGACAAAACAAAGATTCCACCTTCAAGAGCAACTCCTGTGGGTGTTTCTGGGTCAATAAACTTTTTATTGGTTTTCTTAAAGATGCATCATGCAAAACAGATAAAATTTTCAGCTCTATAGAAAACATGCAATGCCTAAGAGGTTTAAATCTCCAAACAAGCCATTACACCTTGCCTGAGACACAAAAGGTAGGACAACATGAGTAGACGGATAATGCAGAGGGGGCTTTTTCCTGAAATGGTGAAAGGGACACAAGCAGAAAATCCTGTGAGATTAATAAAAACTGTAGCCTATGCTTCCACTCTACAGTTCTTACTGGTGAGCACAGAAGTCAGACAGGTCCTGGGCTGCACTCTGGTCATCCCCAGAGGGCAAGGGAAGTACCCAGACTTTGTGGTACCTCCATCATCAGGCAAAGTCTTCCTTTGTACTGAAAATACTAAGGGGAAGAAATCTCCTTGCATCTTTCAGCCACTCTTTCCAGTCCTGGATAAGAACATGCTATAGCCCTTCTTTTATTTCCAGTAAAGGATAAGGCAAATACTTTGAAGGAAAACTTACCCTTCCAGTAATAAATAATGACAGAGTTTTACAGGAAATGTACATCCAGGTGAAGCAGTGAAATGAACACAAAAAATGCTGGTTTTAACTACGTAGCTATCTATAATAAATGAACTTAAAAATAGAAACAAGCAAACAACCTAACACCTTGAAAATATTCCCACCCTCTTAAATAACACTAGCACTCACACAGTAACTCAGGGACAGTTGAACTAAACTGTAACCACAGAAGTGCAAAGTGTCCACCCCTGATCACATAACATCTCCTCCTTATTCCCCAGGAGTGCTTCATGTCATATAAAATACTTGCAAAAACATCATTATGAACTTTGAGAAAATACTAACATTATGCCAGTATGCACTTTCCTGAAGTTACAGGACAAAAGAAGTTCCTCCATATTCATTTTATGAAGTGCAGAAGCTGATTTCTTCAGCAGTCTTAGTTTGTGTAATTAAATGTAATCAAACAATAATGTAATTCTTTAAGAACAAAATCAAAAGTAGTGTTCTACTATGTTCCTATTTTTGTCTTCAATTCTGAAACATTCACATGCTTATTGAATGGATACAGTGGCACTTTTAACTACTGAAACAAAAAACCTCCAAACTCAATATTATGATATTAAATAAGTTACAACATGGGGTCATGAAATCTAAGAACCTGTCTACAAAGTTATGTAACCTGTATAGTTAAAATCTCTGAACAAAACTTGAGCAAGATGAAACACCTAAAAATTGGGACAACTGCCTTTATAGCAATGCTGATACCACAGAGCTAAGCATTTGGAGAGTCTGCTCAAAGCATTCTCAATTTACAGCACTACAGTTTACAAGAAAGGTGTGCTCAGTGTACATATGAACTGAATCTCTACCATATTATGTGCACACACTGTCCACAGACTGCATCTTTTGAAATAAATTCATCTCAGGAGAGATGTTTCACGCACAAAGCACTCAGGCCACCATAACAACATGAGAGAGAGAGAAAAAAAATGGATAGTAAAAAAATGTAATGAAAATACAACACAGAAATGACACTTATCCTGCCTATCTCCATGTCACAATATATTCTTCTTGGAAGAAACATGTTCTTAACTGGGCAAGATAAACCCTATTTATGTGCATTGTTAATTTCAGGCAAAACTCATATGAAAAATGAGTCCTATATATTTAGTTTTACTGACTCACATTTTATATGGCTTTTAGTCATACACAAATACACATCCTGCAGTGTTTGTTCAAGAAAGGAGGATCTCCCTGTCAGCAAACTGGGTCTTTTTCTTCATTACTACCTGGGATATCAGCCTGCTTTCTACCACAGTCCTAATTTCCCTTCATTTCATCATGATCAGCCCCAAGGGCTCCTGAGGTGGCAACACTGACACAACCATTAAAGGCAGAAGGGGAAGGAGAGGGTCGAGGTTTGATTCCATCTAGCAACATCAGCTGTTGCTTCCCAATGAATTCTGATATGGTACCCAAATGAAGGATGGATGCTTTTCAAAGTAAATACAGACAAAGCAATATTAAATATTTAATTTCCTAAGGCAAAGGGCAGAGTCACAGAGCTTCAGGAAGCTAATGGACTTCAAGCTACATTAGATGGTTTTAAGTAGTAAACACCCATGCAGAATCTACAGCAAATTCAAAAGTTTTATTAGAGAAAGATACTTTACTGAGAAATTCTATGCATGTGCAGACACATTCAAGAAAAATAAACAAACAAGCAAAAAAAAAAAAACCCACACACACACAAAAATCAGTCCCAATTCTCCCCTGATACAAGTCCTCCTTTTGTCTCTCAAGTCAGGGTGGATTAAGAGTTAGCACTAAGCTTACAGGAGCAATTTCAGCACACTCTGGAGCATTATGCCATTGCTATTCATTTCAAACAGGAGTAAAGATTTTACATATACTGCACTGTTTTAAGAAAGTCAGTGACAGTTTTATTCAAAAGCTTCCAAAGGAGCAGTGAAAGAACTTCAGTTTTCTATCAGTGAATTTCCTTCAGACTGGAGGCCATTTCCCTATTTTGTCCTGTTTAACATGTGCACACACACACACATCTTTATTTTTTTTCCTTTTTCTTATGAAAGAAATAGTCATAAAGGCAAATATTTGGGGGCACTGCTGCAAACAACAGCACCAACATTCGTCAGGGCTTTGGGTCAACCTGTGATGTGCTTTGCACGGTGCTAACACCACCAGCAGCTTTGGAATTTCAATTCAGATTTGAAGAGTTTTGTCAGGTCACATCTCTGAATGAATCTGGATGCTCAGGGTATTTGTATGGGTGACCTGATGGCAAGTGAGAGTCAAGCTCTGTGATGCAAGGGGCTGGTAGAATCTCTCCCAACACACACAGAGTATAAATTCTGAGAACAAAACAGAGCTCTGTTCAGATGCACTTTCCATAAACAAAGCTGTGTACTGAATACTTTCAGCCAATGCTAAATTTTCACCTCACCCCTGCCCTTATTTCCCACTTTTCCTTAAAAATATACCTGGATGAAATCTTTTGATTCAGAGAAATTACCACAGTGTTTAGAAGCCCTAGGACATCTTGCCTTCACTGCCCAGTACAAACAGCACAGCTGAGAAAGCACCTCACTGTCTCCAAATTGATCATGTGTGATATTCAGAAACTGAAGGCAGATGCTACTTTTATCCAGCCGAGGATTGCTGGGGTAACCATTATTTATCATGTTTTCATATTTATACTTTATCTAATAATTATTTTCCTGTTATGGCAGGTGCTAACTTATCATTTTCCATCTGGCCAAAAAGGTGTTAGACCTTCCCTAATTATGCATAAAGCTATATTAATGGCTGCTGAGCAACAACATCATCTGTGATGCTAAAAAAAAGGTTTATGAAGTCTACCCTCCCACAGCAGGGGCATAAATAGAAACTTACAATAAATAAGTTTCTGTGCTCTAAAATACTGAAATTTCTTTAGAGAAAATGAAAATGCTCATGGTTCCTGGTTCACAGAACAAACACAGATAGTATTTGTGAGTTTTATGGCTATAAAGCTTATATGTTTGTCCCAGCCATATCAGACATTCTACTAAAACCTACTGCCCACTTTACAAATCTTTCTTCTATTCTACAACATCATATCTAGAATGGCAGGTCACTCTATTCTTGTAACAACAAAGACAATGCTACAGCTGGCCCATAACATCAATATCTGGTCATCATTTGCATCAGAAGAAGAAATAATCAAGCATGAATATTAAGATGACTGCAGACCTCTTGGTACACACACAAAAAGGGGACACAGCTGCTGAGAGAGAGGAATTCTGTTTGCATTTCTGTATACGCCTCGACAAGAAGACTTTTTCAGGCCTTTTCTACCTCCCTCTCCATTTCTTCCTTGCAGGCTTTGTCCTGTGATCACACTCCTTACTGCCAGAGTGCAGACAGGTGTTTCTCCAAACCCCATTAATTCTCCTTAGCCAGCCTGAGGACACATCATCACCCAAGAAGAGGAACCCCCACCTCCTCCAGGAACCCACACACCAGTGACCCGTGTGCTGATCCTGATTGTCCAGCTACTGGAAATGAGGGGAAGGGCTGCCTGATGGGAAACACTGGAATTCACAGGCATTTGTTTTAAATCATCCTTGGGCAACAACTGCCTGGCAGACTGGAAACTGATTGCACTGCTAAAAGGATGATCCAGTTTCTGAGTAACTGCTGTAAGACAATGGGCAAAATGCAGCACAGGTAGTGTGCTCATATACTAGTGCCTACTTCACCAGACACAGTAGCTGTCATTAAGGTTTTCAGCCAAATAAAAATTTGTTTGGCAATAAAAGAAAATAATTTTCTTGTTGGTTTGTCTTTTTGGGTTTTTTTCCCCCCCTTTTCCTGCAGGCTGCTCCTACTAAATAATATTCAGCTACTCGGCGTGCAATGTGGGTCATGGCATTTGCTAACCTCTGACTGAAAGCTCTGCACTGTGTTGTATTTTGGAATTTGTTCTGGAATTGCCTTGATTGTTTTCCTTGCCAAAAGATTGAAAATGTTCTCTGTACTGGGATTTAGGAGATTATTATTTCAGCATGTTCACCTGCTACCTGCAAGAGATGTCAAGATTTTCTGGACAGAAACAGCAAGCCAGGCAAACAGGACTCAGATGCGTGGTGTCACAAGAGTGGAGAGTGGTCATGTCTTCTTCCATGGGCCTGGATCAGTGCACCATGGATGGGAGGGCCAAGTATTCAGGCTCTCTTTCACTTTCTGAGTGGATGCAGACATAGGAGTAGGAGACAGGGAGAGCTACAGCTTTTCTGCAAATTGAACCTGTCTTTTGGGTCACCAGCTGATTGGCAGAGGTGCCAGGTCAGCTCTTCTGACTAAGAGAAACCATCAATTAAAAAATAATAATTAAAAAAAAAATTACCCAAAGCCTAATTATTTTCAAAAACCTAATCCCAACTGCTATTGCTAGATTTGGCTTTATCATCTGAACAGCTCTTTTGTCATTGCTCACACCTCTGACTTTGAATCACCAGACCTAGAGAAACTTCACTGGGTCCCAGGCAGTCACATCAGTGTATGATTTTCTCTTATTTAGAACCATACAAAATGAGTTTGCTTTTCCAAGAACTGAGAACTAACAGGGGTCATAGAAACACTGAATACTTTTCATTATTAAGTTCTTCTTTAGATGTTACCTTTGAGCTCAAGTAAATGATCAAATTTACAGAGAAAAACATGTATTTTATACGGCATAGTGCAGCAACAATAACTCCCTTTCTCTCTTTCAAAACATTTTCCATAGCAGTCTTGAAATATATGCTTTTAAACATATTTTTTAGAAATAAAGTTTTAGGGTTTTTTGGTTGTTTGTTTTTGTTTTTTTTTTAAGTACTCATGCACAATGTAATGAGATACAGATTTCTGGGCACCTTTGTGTAACAGAGACCCCATACCCAAAGCCCTTGTAGAGAACTGAAGCACTAAGTACTCCCAACCATCAGATCACATTCAAGCTGCAATGCAACTGAGCACAAGTTGCATAATTGCACTTTAACAAGATGTTCATAAAACAGATACTGATGCATTCCCTGCTTCCCACCAGTACTCTATCCCAACATCTCTCCAGATGTGTACATTTATTCCACTAGAGCAGCAAATAGACATCCAGATTGCACCTATTTAGCTGCAATGAAAGCAGCTTCCCTGCTGAATACGAAGTTTTGCTAGGCATAAAGTGCATTTCAGCATTTGCATATGTAATTTCAACCCATGTACAGTACTATGGAAAAAGCCAGCTGTGTCTTTGGGCATTCCTAGTTGTTCCGTGTCAAAAAACTGCAGGTCCTGGCAATTCACATCAGGATTTCAATCAGAAAGGGAGTTTTCCCATTGCACCAGAACTCCTGCTTCTTTCCATTTTTTTTCACTGGACATGCTCAGTTTGGCCCACCATGGCCCTGGTCCAGGACTGAGCAGAAACAATGCAAAGAGATGTGCAAAGCCTGCTCTGTAACAATCTCTGTGCTTTTCTTTTCCCAGTAGTTCTTCCTCTTCTGCATATGACCACTCTTCTAACCCAGAAACACATTAATATGAATTTATATCTGGTAGGAGAAAATAAAGTAGTATTCAAGTATTTAAAAAATCTGTTAGGATTTGCCTTAAGGAGTCCCAGAGAAATGTAAACTAATATAAAATTCATACACCCCAATATGCACCTTTTAGCTTTGTACAGTCCCATGCATCCAATTCTATCTCTAAAAACCTTTTAATATCATTTCCTCCTCTGCCTTCAGCAAGCCCTATAGCATTCACCTTTGTCCTCAGAGAAATCTAGGTTAACATTACATTTGTGTAGCAGGTTCTACATTTTTTATTTTATTCGAAAAGCAGTCTAGCATGAAAGAGTGAAGGCACAACCTTAGAATTACCTGAATCAGTGGAGAGAGATACTTCCAATCACCAGGGGAAAATCACTTAATACAGTTCAGTCCTCTTATGAGACAATCTATTTGCCAGACAAAGCAATTATTTCATTTGGATAGTCCCTGAATTGTACTATGAACCTCAAGGCTGAAGGGAAGAAGTTAAACATTCACTATTTTCTTGAGACACAGGTAGCAAGCAACCCACAACATTTGTAAATAATTTGGCTTTTTTAATAAGAAAAAAACAAACAACATAAATATGTAACACAGCTTTGGTTTTTTAAGTTTTCTGTCATTTTGTTAAGCATGATGTGATTTAATATTTTTTTATAATGTATAAGACAATTAACCTGAAACCCTAACCTACTTTTTCACAGTATGATGTCTTTGCCAGGATGGTATATTCCACTTTGCATAAATTAGTCCCAGTCCTAAGAAAATATATCAAAAGCCATTTACACTTATATCTGTATTCAAAAGTACAGCTATAATGGTACCTGTAGATTCTATTTTTTTTTTTGGAAAAGCACAATATCTAAAGCCATACATGTTTCTCTTTGCTTTAGAAATAATACACCAGTGGATTTATGCTTCACCTGCTTCTTTCAGAGAACTGAAAGGCTAAATTTCTTCAGAGATGAGAAATAAATCAGTCTTCATGCTAGCTCAGCTCTATGTCCCTCACGGGTGTAACAAAAGTGCTTAGGTAATTCTCAGAGGTTTCTGCAAACATCCTACATGTCAACCTGCATTACACACACATTTTCAGAACAAATTCAGGCAAACTCAAAGCTGAAAGAATTGTTCTTGCAGTTCTGGGAACTCTGGTATGAACACTAAACACTGAAGAACTTCAGATAAGATGCTCACTACCTGCTTCCCAAGTCACAAAGAATTTTCATCTACTGCTTGTACCTCTTCACCAAATGTTTTACAAACACACCAGCTCACCTCTTGCACTGGGAGTCACGCCAGATCAATGCAGACAGAAAGAACAGCACTGCTTTAAACGATCTGCTTCAGATACAAACAGCTCTTTGTTATGGATTTATGCACTTCAGTGCATGAGTGTGTGCAGAGAGGTGCTCATAGACAGAACTGGCTTAGGACACAATGGAACCAAATACAGTCTATAAAACAAAAAAGGGCTCAACACCAGTCCCAGTACTTCTATTCCATGAAATAAAGACACTACAACTTCTTTACAACTCCAAACTCTGCAGATTGCATTGCTTATTCTGCTTCCTGTGGAACCTCTCATATCATTTCAGTATAATGGAAACACAGAAGCAAGTACAAATGTAAGTAAAACTGAAATGACAGCGGTAGTTTCAGCTCCTTTTGAATTTATCCCATAAAAATTAATTAGCTGAAGTAAGCAAATCCCACTAAAGGCAGTATTACTCCCAGCAGAGGAATGCTCTAGAGGCAGAGAACTCCACTGCATCCCTTGTCTGAGTGCTACCATGGGAGCACCAGGATGCAAGCGTGCTGCCTGTGAATTCAGGGCATTGATGCATCCAGGTCACTAATGCCTGGGTGAATCCTTGCAGGCAGTCCGTGGTGAGAACAGAGACCTCCTGCAGCCCCCGGGGGAGAGGAAGGAGGTGGCTCTCTGATGGATGACAGGGTCTGTGCCAAGCTGCAGGCATGGGCACAGCCTTCAATGGGCACAGCTCGTCAAGAACTGGCAGCCTGTTGGACTGCTCCCTGCCTCTGCTCCCTCACAAGGAAAAGAGAGGTTACAGGTTCTATGGTGGAAGGTGTGGGTGGGGCAGAATTAAGATGTGCCCCAGTACAAATGTAGGAATGGGTATTATATATATTTTGTATATGTGTATATAAGCACAAATACATACAGACACTACTTTTCAGTTCAAAATGAACTTTACTTTTACAGTCCTGTGCTGCTGCTTTCTCCTTGTAATTATGGGCTTATAAATAGAAGCATCTACCCAATCTTACCTTTTGCATGGTGAACATCCTGCTGCAATAATGAAATGAGCACAACATAAAGACTTATCTGGATATTACAATTCTAGCTGTATACACTTAGCCTGCAATAAGGGATTGAATTTAAATGTTTATAGCTTTCCAAACACTATTATGTGCTTGCAAATGTTAATTCAGTTTCAATGAGAGAGTCAATTTTTTTAACAATATAGAATGCATTTTAATACACTATTACGCACAATAGGTCGACAGTGAATGGACTCATAATTGATTTAGAAGCATGTTCTACCACCCTGCTACCTCTATCTCTTTAGTAAATCACTTTTTAATCAGGCTAGTCTAAGCTGACCCATACAGAGCTTTATTTAATTTATTATGGAATTTATATATAAGGTTGACTAGTAATGCATGGCTGCTGCAGCATTAAACAAATTGTACAGTGAATAACAAAGAGGGAAAAGAGAACAGGAATTCAAATAGCCTAAGCATATTGCTGAGGTTAAGACAGGTTCCAAATGAGCAATGTTATTCAAATGTTTAAGAACAGGAAAGATGAAAAGGGCTCTGACACCATTATGGTTTGTACAAAAAAAAAATGAAAAAGTGGCTGGGTTTGAGTCAATTATTAAAGAAAAGATAAGGAAGAGAAAAATCTCACAAAATGCATTAGTTGGCTCTCATTCCTTCTAATGTAAAGGAGGATAATTATAATAAAACAAGAAATAGAGGCCTAATAATCACTCCAAAGCTCTCTTTTCCTGTGTGTCTACAAACTTTATTGCAAATACTAACAAGGACAAGGCACTGAATTAAGGCTACAGTGAGAGTTTTTCTGTTACCCAGTAAGTGTAGGATAAAGCCTAGAAAAGATTTAGAATAGGGTCTACCAATCTATAGTCAGCATTTCATAAATTATTTGCAGAACACTTTAACTGAAGATGTCCAAACATGCATTTAGAATACACATGCATGCACATACATTTAATTATACAGTAACACAAATACTATTTTCCCCATGGAAAAAAAAAAAAAAAAAATTAAGATCCTCAATCTTTTCCTTGGCAGAGATGGGAAGCATCTGCTTGGGCATCAGGTTGTGCGTGACCTGCTAATGAACAGGAGAGCCACCATTGCCATTGCTGCCACATTCATGCATACACTTTCCCCTTCCCTCAGGAAGTTCACTGTTCACAAGCAGGATTCAGCAAGAAAAAAATACCAAAATACTCTGGTGTACCTGTCTCTTACTAAAAGTTGCAACTGCTGATGTAAAAACAATTCCAACCTTTTTTTTCCTCTTTTTTTTTCCCCTAGATGTGTAAAAATAATGCATTGAAGACCTAATCAAAATGAACACAGAATATGGACAAAGAAAGTCCCTTCTGACAATGAAGAGCACCTGCCCACAAGCTAGATGGCTCAGAAGATTTGTATTAGGATGGGAGCATTTCCTCAGTGACCACTGGCTTGAAACCACCTCCAGGTCATTATCGAGTTGCCATCAGTCACAACTGGCTTGGTAGTCAACTTGAAATAAGCCGGTCCTCTCGGCCCAAGGTCCACACCATAAATTGGCAACACTGAGAGAGTCTTGGCAGGGAGGTCAAGGATTGAATGGGCACAGAGACTCATCTCTAAAGGTGATCTGTCTAGGTCAGGGTTCAGACATATTTGTGAGAGAAGCATGCCTTGCCATTGTCTCCTGCTGTACAACTGCAGAAAAATACAGGAATTCATCTTCAAGTGCTGTCACAACCCAGCACCTTTCACAAGGATTAAGTGCCCATTAAAAAAATTCATTCATCTGCAGCAAGACAGGCCTGTACCTTTTAAATCACACCTATCGTTACAGCAATACTTTACATTGTAAAGTTAGGAACAAACAAAAAACAACAGAACAACTATAGTCGATCTTATTTCAGCCTTAGAAAACCAAATTGCAAAGTTTATATACAATTCTGAGTTTTACCATATTCTGCAAGTGATCTGCCTCCCATAACTGTGGCAGAGAAATCCATAAATATATAAAGACTAGTCAAGGCCAATTCTCAATAGTCAAGATCAATAACTCAAAATACTTGCAGAGACTGATTTCAGAAGACCCTTCAGAAACCACTTTCCACTTTAGCTTGTCCACAAGAAAAAAAAAAAAAAAAAAAGACAGATCTAAGGATATGATTCATTTTATTTGACACGGACCATAATTTCCACTGAAAGGGGTATGTTAACATGGCAGGTGAACTGCCATGACTCGACTATAAACCCAAAGCCTGTTTTCCTTGAAATACCAATTGTGTGCAATGCCATCCTAAGAAGCTTCTGTTACACAGGACTGCAGAAGCAATTCAGTCACTAAACTCCCTTACCTGTCTGACAGAGGAGTGGCCACTTGCCACATGCTTGCAGACCCTCTTGGCTGGGGAGGAAGCATGAAGACTGAAGTGCTGCCCTGATTATCACTGTTAAAATGACCTCCAGGGTGATGTAAGCTTCCTTCCTTCAAGACCAAAAGCCAAATTACAACTACAGAGATTTCAGGCTCCTGCAGCCCTCCAGACTGAAGGTCAGGAAGGGGGACAGGTACTGCATTCATGGTATGCTTTACACAACCAGCAGAAAAAGGCTTGTAGCTTGCCAAGTTACCTCATTACATTCCTTTATCCCTAAGACCAAGACTGTGTTTTAAAAGATGAATGTCATATCCTGTTTAGGGCTAAATGAATAAAATGTATGAATAAATGAAGCTGCCTATTACAAATATTACATCCTCTATAATCTTCACATTTCCAAAGATTTGAATGTGTAAGAAATGCAACATAGCCATTGTAGCTACAAGCATAGGTAACTACTCCAGTCCTCTACACCATACAAAAGAGAAGGTCAGTAATATGTTACACTTAATGCTATTTTGACAGGGTGGATTGCCTAAACAACAGTTCATGCGTATTTAAACAGAAATAACAGAGTTGTCAGGCATCTGCAGCTTTAAGTGCCCAAAACACCAGATGTCTGCAGTGCAATAGACCTTCATATACAGAAAAGAAAATAAATTGGGACTCAACTGTCTTATCGCTGAGATCAGTGTCAATTCTACAACAGATTAATCTGTGATAATAGTATGCTTGAGTTCTACAAAACCCAGCTACACAAAGAAAGACATTTAAAAAATTAAACGAGGAACACAGTGACAAGAGAAAAAAAATGCTAATGAACTATGTTGTGGAAATAGGTGAACTATACATATTAGTTTTTTTTCCTTAAAAAAAAAAATTCAATCCACTTGAACAAAGCCTGAGTCACATACGATTGGCATGCAGAAGGAAAAAACACAGGGATCAAGGATCTCAGCAGAATAGACAAAATACAGACACAAACTATATGATCCTAGTCACATGAATCCCTCCAGACTTAATCCAGGATCCTGTGTAATCCCTTCACCCCCACTGTCACAGAGAATGTTAGAAGAGAGAAGCAAATCCAGGTGGGCTCTCCCACTTTCCCCAGCTCACAGCAATGCAATCAATGTTTCTACAGCATCTGCAGGAACAGCTTTACTGCTACTGTGGCAGCAACTTGCAGGTATCTATCAAGGACCAAGATCCTTCATGCAAGAGACTGCACTCACAGATGAAATCTAAAGCTCACTCTCACTCCAACTTTACATTTATTAAGATACAACATCTCTGAAGATGCCTTGATGCCTTAGTACTACCCTTGGTAGCAAAATTCTGATGGGAAACATGCCATTTAGGAGCCAGAGATCACAAAGGACCCAGACACTCTGAGTGAAGAAACCTTGGGCAAACATACCTTTCATTTTGGGTATAAAAGTTCAGCATTTCATACCAGGGTAGCAGTAGGTATAAAAACAGATAAAACTCAAAGAATGTGAATGAAACACCCCAAAGCATGGCTTGAAAAAGGGTTTGTCCTTGTTCCCCTTCTACCAAACCAGATGAATAGGTAGGCTGCTGCTCTGAACATGACTCAAGACATTTATTAATCAAAATATGCTAAGAACTTCCTCATCACTGAGTTGCAGAGTTATTTATACTTCAACTGGATTATGCCCCTTAGCCATTTAGAATAAAAATGCTGCTGTTTAAACAAGTATTCTCATTATAGATGTAATAAAACTCTGAAGCACTATTGAAAGTTATGCAATAATTTGTCTCCTAGGAAAGATGAATGGCAAAGTTGGGTGCCCAGGACTTAAAATTCATTAATGTCTTAATAGTGAAACAGATATTAATCTCTCTTCATTAGCTCACCAGAATGAACCAAGGCAAGCTAGAAAATGTTCTGAGACATTATTCGATTTCAAATGAATATGCCTCAAGTATTGCTCTTCCAAAAAGCCATTATAAACGACACAGAAAGGGGAAAATAATGTGAAAAATTACTTTGACATTGTCCTTTAATCATGCATTGTGCTCAGGAAAATTATTCTAATGCATCCTTACATGACTAAATGGTTGCAGTATATAAATAGCATACTCTTCAGAATGCCATGCAGAATATCTGATGATATAATGCATTACATAGGAACAGAATTATATTTAAAAGAATATAATGATGGAGTGAGATGCTTTTAAAACATAATATAGGTAACGAAAACAAAAAATCCCATTGGGTTATGGTATTCTTTATAGTGTTAAAAATATTATCCCATTTAAGTAATGATTATGTTAAAAAACATCTCTATAATTTTATTGTTGTTTACTAATTCAAATATTTTTTTTCCTACTGATTCAGCTTTTACTGTAACATTTGAAGGAAATAGAATGAAAAATTTTGTCCCTGATCAGAATTGTAATCATCTTCTGAAAATTAAAGAATACAAAATTTTAAATGGTATAAGAATGTACGCCATTATCAAGTTCCCTAAGCACAATCAATTGAACGGATTCTATTTCTGTATGCAATAAAAGAATATAGAAGCAAATAATTCTTCTAAAAAAACAAAAACTTAGGATTTCATGACCACTACATAATACTCATTCTTTCTTTCTATTAGGTTGTATGAGATCGAACAAGAGATAATGTCCTCCAGTATGTGGACTGAAAAGAGTCTGTCATGATAGGAATTTCAGGTGAAGGAGTATCAGCTTCCATTACCATTTTGGAGCTGAAGAAATTCTAACTTCTGCTCAATATGAAATGTAAAAAACAATCATTAGAAAACAACAATGTGCACACATTAGGTACTGCTCATATCATTATATATTAGGAACTGGTTGCACAACACAGACCAGAATGACAAAAGAACCTAATTTATTTCTTTTCTTGGCTTGCTACTCAGTTGTCCAGTTCTCATTCAAAACTAAATATGTGATTATTTATCTAATGTATCAGGCACTAACCACAAACCTCCCGAGTCTATCAGGAGGACTCAAGTGACTGTCCCACCATGGCATCACTAGCTCACAGCATTGTTTCTTAATGACTTTGCTGCCAAACTTCAGGCATGCCACAGCTGGAGAAAACGAGCCAGCTTTTTTATCCTTGTATTTCTTTTCAATATTGTTTCAAACTTCCCTATAGTGCTAAAATTACGTACTGGCAAGCACAGCAGGTTTGTTTTTAAATGTAGCAGCAATTCCAGGAGATACTGACATAGGGCAAGGAACAAAACTATGAGGTCTGCACCACTCACAAGCCAACATAAGATTGATGGCCCATTTAAACCCGAATTATAAGTAGCTTCATGCCATTAATATTAATTAGGTCAAGACTAATAGGCTCTCATGAGTGGACTGTTTAGCAGGTCATAGGCAATGAAAAGGTAGTAAACAATTTACTGCATAATGAAGTTTGCAGGCACATGAGACACGTCTCTACCACTGTAACTATGCACTTCACTCAGGGTCAGATTGCTAAAAGCTGGCCAGACTACTCAGATAACGTGTGAAACACCAAAGTCTTGATTTTTAAAAAAATGTTTTCACTAAAAATGGTCCAAATCCCAGCCAGGGAGCACTTTCAGTGTGTCTGAGAACACAAGGCTGGGGGTTTTGTGGCAGGATGAACTAGGGAGTATCCAACAGTGACCATGTCTTTTCACATCCCTCCAGGCAGAACACTCCAGCTCCTCCTGCAAAGTGCACCCTCAAAGCAAGAAAGGACACTCAGCTCACCCTTGACATTCACTGCTTGGCTTGTCGTTAGTTACCACATTAGATGTTCCCTGGGCAGTACAACTTGCAACATGGACATGCATCCAATTAAGGAGATCACCTATTGCACAAAGATCAAGTTCAGTGTTTTCCTAATTGGATGGCAATGTATTCTGACCAACAAAAATACAAAACAAAAATGTAAAGAGCAGTCATACAAACAGCACATGGACTTTATTTGTGACAAATAATACAAGTATGTGGGAATGTTGATGCCCATTAAAAATAATTTTATTACTTTATTCTCCTAAGCAGAGTCAATCTAAATATCCCATGTAATAATTTTCATCACAGGACATTTGCGCTTGTCTGAACATAACAGTATTTAGAAAAGTGCTCTACATTTATATTCCTCTTGTTATTTGTATTACTCACAGACAACGCAGGCTCTTTTTATGGACTAAATTTCTGTCCTTGTGCTCTGTTAAGAAACTCTCCCTGTCGCCACTATTAAATTCAAAACTGTGCAGGAGGACTGCCCAATGCATCCCTACCACTTAAGTTCCACTTGAAATCTCAAAATAGCCTTCAAGTGGAAGGAAAGTACAGCAGAGGCCAAGGGTGGTCTCTTTCCAGAGGGATCAATTTGCACCATTGCCAAGAAAAACAGGGCAAGTCTATAACAGTATGGCACATATTGGGAGTCTTTACTATTTTTAATTTACCTGTGATTTTGAATGTTTTTACATCAGGATCCCCCACCTGCTATTCTCCCCTTTTTCTCAAAGGGCATAATTTTCCATTAATACTGGTCATCTCCCTTTGTAAAGCAAATACTTTAGAGATGTCTCAATTCAGACAGGAAAGAGCCTCAAAAAAAAATTGGACAATTCTGAAAGTCTTGCCAGTATGGTTTGACTTCAAGCTGACTTTATTCTTTAATTTTGTATGATGCATTAATTCTAAAGGAAATATTTTATTGTTGCCCATATAAAACCGACTACATCCTCCCTTTCACCCTGTGCCACGACTTGCCTGCCTCCAAGTTACCTATCAGTGCTTGGCACGGATCAAGGGCAGGAAGGATGTGAAGGTGCAGGTGTCGGTCCTCAGGCTCACATGCACAAACTGAGTTCCCTGGAACGTGATACACTTGAGTCAACTGAATAATGCAAAGAGACAAAACAGTTCTGAAAAGCTAATCTTTAGCAGGAAAGCAGTGGGAAAGGACAGCAAGTAAAATAAAGATTAAATGCGTAGATCTTGGAAGATGCTAAGGCTTTCTGTGTCTTTAGAGTTTCCAAGTATGTGTGGTCAGTAATCAAAGCCACAATGTAAGAACAATCATTCAGAAAATGCAACTTGTACAGTCCTGGTGTGTTCCTGCTCAACATGAAAACAGGCCAGACAGCACAGGGAATCCTCTCACAAGATGGGAACTGTACTCCCTCTCCACCTCAGGGGTTTGTGTGCACTTAGAGCTGCAGAATGTGCTGTTAGCCACACAGCCTGAACATACACTGCTGCATGAAAATATCAATAAAATTTCCTCTCTAGCCCCAATGTTTCAGCTCAGCAGCCACACTATATGCCTTCTGAAAAGTTGAAAGTATGTATTAACCTTCCATACCTCACAGCCATGCCAAGACACACATAAGCTGCATAAGATGCATGGCCTGAGCTCTGTGGTCATGTAAAGACACAACCTGAAAGATAACAGTTTTAACACAACCAACAGCTACCTACTGAACATCTGAAAACATAATTAAAACTCCTGGTGTGACAAACTGGAAGATTATGAGACCCTATCACTCATTCCTCTAGGAATCACTGCTACCCATTATCAACTTTTGATGTTCTACTGGAAACGCACCAAAACAGATTAAAACACAAATTCACATGACATATTAACATGCTATGTACAAATGGCACTTCGTAAAACCCAAGCATCAGCATGTTGATTGATACAGGGGAAAAAAAATAATACTTTCTTTTTTCTCTCCTGCTTTTTTTTTTTTTTGGTGCTAAATTTACCTAGGTCCCTGAAAAGCAACTTTCTGAGAAAATCTACCAGTTCCAAATGTCATAGAATGTGATGTGTATGTACAGCCAGAGGGAAATCTGCCATTTCCTCTGGAGTCACAGAGCATCTTTCTGTCTGCCCCTGACAGACAGTAAAAATGCTTCCTCTAATCATGCAGATTATGAAGCTGGTTTAAGACCACACGAGGCAATAACTGCTGGCATGAGGTCCTGGCACATCCCCACCTCCACGGGCATTGATCCGACTAATTAGTCTACCTACACATTACATTTTCTCTTCTGAATAGAGAGTTGCAGTTGGATACTGTGGCTGATGTGTCCTCAATACTTCACAACACTTGTAATAGGGCTCAGTGAATGCTCTCATTTCCCAAAGGCAGAACACACACGACAAAAGCTATAGCATCTTTCTTCTATAGAAAAAAAAAGTAGCTTTCTTTACCAAAGAATATTGAAACTCTCTGTAATACCCAACACTTATGCTGCGCTGAACAGCATTTAAGGATTACTTCTGCAGCTGTTCTGGTATCCTTTCCTGCCAACGGCTCTGTGAGCCAAAAGACAAAATTGTGAACAGCTCACACCTCTCAATACAGCTCCAACTTCCACATTCTAGAGGCCCTAACTGTGTCATGGTTCCCTGAGAAATTTCAGACAAATTGAGTCACCCTATCAAAGATAGCTCATTTTACCTCAGACATAGCTGCAGAATCAGCAGCATCAAAAGATCTAAGCAAAAGAAAAGCTTGTGAAGGAAGAGATGCCCCTGGGGCCTCTCCCCCTTCACAACACTTGTAACAGGGCTCAACAAATGGTCTTTCTCACAGGCAGAACGCACGTGACAAAAGCTATAGCCTCTCTCTTCTACAGGAAAAAAAGTAACTTTCTTTACCACAGAATATTGAAACTCTCTGTAATATCCAAATGTAAACATGCTCCAAACAACCACAGCATTGTGAAACACTGCAGTCACCAGTTCCTTGTTGTTTCAAGCAGCAACATGCATAAAGTAACTCAAAACAAGCGCCAAAAGAGCAAAATATTTGATCGCATACTTAGCTTGAAGTGTACCAGAATGCAATTTGATTCTGTATTTTTTCTTTGCTCACCGTGCCACTTTCCAAAGTTATACCTTGTCCCAGCAATGTCCTCCTGCCACCTGTTCTTCCATTTTCTGGCTACCCCAGTTTTTCCAGTGGAGCTGTTTGGGAACATGATGAGGCTGTGCTCTGATCTGCTGGAATATTCCAGCAGGGAAACAATCAGCCATTCCACCCCCACGTTATCCTCTCACAGCCATCAGCAACAGGGGATTTTTGAAGCAGCTTTCCCACTAAGCACACAGCACAGTCTCCATGTACAATGAATATAGTTTCCCATGTACAAAATGGTGATGTCCTCTTAAGGGAAGTATTTTGGATTTTTTTCTTAAGGGCTGTACTAACTGAGACCATGGACAATATCTCACCCATTTCATTACAAACAGGCCACTCTCACTCTAAAATAAGCCTCGAAGTGTTTGTTGTCACAAGGTCACTGATATTTTGATAAACTTCCCTTTCATCATACACACAGCCAATGATCCTTTGCATATGTAATGCAGGGCACATAAAACCTGCAACAGGCATGAGACAGGTCGGTCTTGAATGTCCCTTATTTATAACTTCCTAAAGCCCAACTCCTTTAAGACAGGTCTTGTTCTGCTCATCTGATCGAGGAGCAGGGCTGCAGACTTTGTTCAGTGAATGAGCTCATTCCTTCCCAAGCAGCAGCTGAAATGAAGTCTAATACATGCAGTGTACTCCCAAACACTCAACAAAAGATTGTTTCACTTCATTTTACACTGCAGAAGGATTATTACACATCAGTTATTTTACATTGTCTCTTCGCATTAAAACACTATGAAGAAAAACTATTTCCATTTTTAGAAGGGGAATCTCTCCTCAGAGTATTTTTCTTAAGGACATTAAGAGCACATATACATTAATAAGACTTATCCTCCCTTCCCAGCCCTATATAACCTTTTCTGAAGGTTCACTAGAAAATAAGCTACAAACCATCCAGTGCACTACTTCTGCTCTAGTAAGATGGACATGTAATCAAAAGAAGCAAATTGGTATAAACTACTATAAGATAGAAATGCTGTATACTGCAGAAAATGCATTTATTCCAGTTCACTATACGCAGTCAAAACTGGAGGGAAAATCCAGATGATCAGTAATTTCACAGTTGGCTGCCTTCTCTCCTCTTTGATATTATTTGTAAAATCTTTCCTTGGCCTCTAAATGTGTGGGCAAAAGAATAATTCATTCATTTACTTATGGGTAGGAGAAATTAAAATAGCTCATTTTATTGAAGATGCTGAATAGACAAGAAATACTTATAACATTCTCTCAATCAAATTACCAAGATGTCATAAATTATCTTTAAAAATACTCAACCATCTACAATGCTAGAACAATACAAACAGGAAACAAAACCTAAGAGAGTGGTTTGAGAAATCTAATATTGAAGAACATGAATATTCTTTGTTCTGGACAATATCTGGGTTTGACAGGAAAATAAAATAAAATCTTGGAAAATCTGGGGAAGTGTTTATATAGCTTGTCAGGGCATCTGTTATGCAAACAAATATTTACATAAAAGGTAGGTCTGGTATTCCAAACGAAAACGTATGACTGAAATTGATATCTAACATCCAATTATTTTCACCTTTTTCATTGTGAAATTCCCTGAATGGCCAGGAGAAAATTAAATGATCCAAATAAGTTCAGAAGAAAGTACTTCCACTTTTAAGAACATGAACAATCCCGTAAGTCATTGAACTGTGTTGCATTTTCTTGGGCAAAGTCTGTAATTGTGGCAAAGCTTCAATTTTCACCCTCTACCCCTTCAGGTGTGGGAAGGCAGGTCTCACAGGTAAAGGCACTGAAACTTAGGGCTTGGCAGAAAAAGTTGTCCTAGATGAGTTCAGTGTGAGCTGGCTGTCTAAGTCCATCTTATCCTTACAAAACTGTGACCCTTAGGGTGCCTCTACATTCACGTCGTGCTTTAGAGCAGGAGGGCATTTGTGAAGCAAATTCTCTGCTGCCTCCTCCCCAGCATGCCCTGATCCCAGTCACAAAGCCGGTTTGGAGCTCCTCAATTAGCTGGCTTTCAATGAGATTGTTTGAGGCTAAGAATGTCTGCAGCAGGGAATTTCCTCTCACCCCTCGG
>JANRMJ010000054.1:9299602-9344971 GCA_025584955.1 Alethe diademata
GGGGGGTGGAGATGCTTTTTGTTGTCTGGATTCTTTTCTAATAGACCACTTCATCAATGCATTATGCTGAAATGAATGGCCAAGACCAGCACTCTCAGCAATTCTTCCCAACATAAAGTGGTTACTCCTGTAGCATCAACAGCTTTCTAAGAAAACATGACCTGGAAGTTGAACTTGCTTACAAGAGGACTAAATCAACGCTCAAAAAGAGCAACAGCTTCACATTCTGAAAAGTTGCCACTAGGCATCATTTGCACATCTTGTAATAAAAACAAAGTAGAATGCTGTGTGATGTATTTACAAACCTTTTACTGTGGGCAAGGCATTTCACAGTAAGAGCTTTACGAGCTACCAATTCAACATTCTGGCTTTCTCCAACATGCACTCTCAGTAGGAGAAGCCCAGAAAACAATCCCAGGAGGGGTGGGGGCCCCCCCCAGCAATGCAGATTCTTGGAAAGCCTCCTGCCAACAATGGATATATTCTTCAAAAGCGATCTCTCTCTCTTGAAATGGACATTTTTAATTTCCTTCAAGGGGAAGCTCTAGTGAGGGGAACGTTTAGAAGAGGGACATGCTCAGTGAGGTGAAGAACAACCACCACAGGGGACAATCTGCTTACAAACACATTAACTCGGTAATTTCTATAATTTCTGTAAAATCTATAATTTCACTTGAGGCTATGATTTATACAGATCTTCAGCCTTTGCTTCTCAGCTGGACTCATTCCATACAAGCAAATTACAACTATTCAAACACTGAATTAGGCATCAAGTCGGGCATATGTGTTACTTTTAAACAAAAGAAATTAAGCCTTTAGATAAATAGATAAATAATAGCTAAATAGAAAAGACAAGACAGATGATTTCGATAGGCAGACAAAGATTGCTGCAGAGGGAATTCTTTCCTCTTTGTAGCAGGATCATTTACTCTGATCTTGACAGGATGGGTGTTACGTTATGGTTCCAAATTTACCCCTCTTTTGGGCTTTTTATTCTCACCAACCAACCAGGGGAAAAACAACTCAAAAAGAGACAGAAGAATTTCTCCTAACAGCATTTGACTCAGCAATAGCTATGATAACAGGACATGCTGTCAAAGGAAACCATCGCATTCCTATACAAAGGCCTGCAAGTGCCTGCAGGGATCTGCCCACATGTCTGCAGCTTCCCTATTAGTGCCCTAGAGCAATCCAAGCGAGCTGCCAGCAAAGGCTCTAACTATATTTGATTAGTTTCAGGCTTTCATTTCTAGCAAGTCATCACCCTCTTAACAGCAGATGATGCCCTCTAGTTGGAATCAATGTGAGCGACCAGCTCACAATAGGCCGGATTAATGATGAAAAATGTGTAGTCAGCCTGGAGGGCTTTGGACATTTATCACCCTCTGGCTCTGCCAAGGGGTGGGCTGCCCCCAACTCATCAGGACACCCAGGCTGCCTTGGAGCGGGCGCTGCTGCTGGGATCCCTGTAATGAGCCCGGGCTGGGACCTGAGGCGCAGGGCCACAGCTCAGGCGTTTCCATCCTGTGCTCAAACACCTTTGATGCCTTATTTTAAGTTTTTCTGTTCTGCTCGGGTGCCCTTCTTCCATGAGCTTGGGTGGTGAAGACAGAACTGTCCTATTCCAGCTGGGGACTCAAGGACAATCTCTTCAAACTTCAGGCCCTAAGTATAAACAAGATGGAAAGAGGAGGGCAGGCCAGCCAGCCAGCAAGGAGGATGAAACTTCACTATTTGAGACTATTAATTGGACAGTTGACTCCTACATGCTAATGGACTAAAACCTATAAAGATGTGAGATCTTGTGATCTCTTTTGCTTCCATCTTGAAGCCATCCAGGCAGAGCCAGATCGGTACTGCCAGGGTGTGGCCTTTGAAGACCACTCAATAAATACCTATTTTATTCCCCTTAACTCTGTATAGCCCCTGTTCCAGCTCTCTAGGCATCAAATTGCCCTCCCTCCTCATCATCTATTTTGCAGACAGTACAGCAACCACACGGTGAGTCCTTCCAAATTCAACGTCAAGTCACGCTGGAAAGCGAACAGTTTCTTATTTGGAGACAAAATCCAGACAAACTGCGTTGCAAATTTTCTCTTTGCTAATCCATCCAAGGGAAGCAACTTCCTGACAGGCAAGTGAAGCCTCATTACAATTTCATCAACATAATGAAAGGTGGGCAAGTAGATTTTGTGCCTGGCTCATAAATATTCATGTTGATTTTACATACCAGAGGAGCAGTATCTCATTAAAGTAGCAGAACCTGCATCATACATTATAAACATCTCTAAACTTCTGATGTCATGAAGGGCTGCCTACAATAGGCAGTGGCATAACTCACATTAAAATAGAGATGCACCAGCCATTATGTGAATACTACCTCAAAAGTTACCCTTTCAGTTATCATAAAAAGGGTGATGAGATTTGTGAACATGGTAAACAGAAATTGCAGAAGTGCTGGGAAATGTGGATTTTCATAAACAGCAGCAGAGGGGAAATGAAGCACTGCCAAAATATATACATCAGATGCTTCTGCTAGAGACCCAATAACCATACGGTGAATTAAAAAAAAATAAAATTAAATCACAGGCCTGAAATTAAACATGGGATGGATAAGAGATGTTCTAGTATGTAAAAAAATACTTAATCATGTGGTTAAATGCTTTTCTGTTGAGGCCTGACACCTCTCTATCCATTCTGTATTGATCTATTTTCACAATCTTCAAAGAATGTCCTGTCAAGAAAAAAGAATTAACAAAATGGACTTGTTAGCACATCTAACAAGCTTGCTCAAGGCTCACCTCATTTTTACAAGGAAATGACATCTTTGTTCTTCATTAAGAAACTGTAAATGCAACCACACTGGATTTTTTTTTAATTGTAACTTTAAGGGATCATATAGCCTTACAAAAACAAAGCAAGCCTTCCTTATGAAGAATTTACCATCTGTTCAATCAGTTTTAAGTGCTTGATGAGAAAATACATTATTATCTCAACTGATTTTTTTAATTTTAAAAAAGTATATTTAAAAAATTATACTGAAGTCCATTAAATATGAAATTTCTGTAATCTTGCTTTCCATGGCAATCAGTTCCAATGAAGAACTTTGGTTTGGCAAATGTCCTAAAGACCCTACAAAAACAGCCATTATATTTTGAACGTTTCAAGATGATCTCTTCATATTTAATGAAGTTATTGGATCTGCCATGCTATGAGAGAGCAAATTCCTAAATCATAAATTAAGGTTCAAATTGCTAATCACGCCTATTAAGAAAAAAAACAAACTTGCAAGATGAGTAACACTATTAAATTACAAAAGAGCCTGTTCAACCTAACAGCATCAAAATCTTTAATAGCTACCTTAAACCTCATCTACTATTCTCAGCAGTCTTCCTTCTGACAGACATTCCCAATAAAAAAACAAAGAAGCACGCCCATTGTTTTGGTTTTAATTGCAGCCTCACCTCATGCCAAACAAGGAGCAACATCCCAGCACACTACAATGGGATCAGATCTGGGATCAGATCTGGGATCTCTGTCCCCTCCCAGGACAGCCACACATTGATGTGCCAATACAAGATGGCTCTTCTGTGATCCCATCTCACCACAGAAAACAGACAGGGAGTGAAAACACTTTGGTAGATTTCAATACATTATAATATCATTCCTTACAAAGTGATCCATCATCTCCCTCCAGCAGTCCTGATAAATGGTCTTTTTTATTTAGCTCAGTGTACACTTTAAAATGAAGAAAAATCATCTGCAAAATTGGCACAGCCATTAATTTTGCATGTAACATATACTACTTTAAAATTATTATTTCATAAAAAAGGGAAACAATAAATTTGCTGCAAAATTACACCAACCACCTAAAATTTTCTCTCCTCTGTTCATTGTTTATTTCATGCTATAAAAGTTGTTCTCAGGTAAGCCTCACACCACACATTTTGCTAAGTTTGCTAAATTTATGTAATGTGGGAAAATTCCCAAACCTTTCATTCAACTCATTGCTAAGGGCATTAGCAGCATCTCCATTTAAGCAAAGATCTTAGTCATGTCCACAGCTGTGCTTTGAATCATCAGGTCATCATCTTTCAAAGAGGAAAACATAATTTACTGTCTTTGTTAGGCACATTTTAACAGCCACTTTTGTTGGGATCACATTGGAAGAAATTAAAAGATCCACTGAATTCTTGTTAACAGGAACATGGATTCTTAAAAGAAATTTTGCTTGGTTGTTTTATTTATGATTGTTAGCCAGAAAGGAAATGGTAATTTTCTGTATATCCTTAGATTTATCTGAGTTTGTGGAATTGTGAGAAACAGACAAATGTTATTTATTTCCATAACTGGGCTTCATAAATTTTCTTTATTCCCTGCATCACCTGTTTTGGTCCACATTTTCTTATTTTTCTTTGATACGTAGTTTTCTCTGTATTGACACCTATCAAATATGAAAACCCACAAAGCACTGATAATCCTTGATTTTACTGAAAATGAGACCAGGATGGGGAGATGGCAGTGGTGGGGCTGGGTATTAGCATGTCATGTCTGGAGGCCAACATTCCTGCATGTCTGAGGCCACAAGTTAACAGATTTGTGATTTCCCCTTAATCCCTAGAGGACATTTAGTGGCATCATGAACGAACTCTACAATTAGCAATTTCTGCTCAAGTTGAGACCCAGGACTAAAACATGCTGGTTTACAAGTCAGTGTAAAAAGTTCATGCAGTAGTTTATATAAAAAATAAAAAGATCTACAGAAGTTTATATGCTTTTTCTTCATATAAACCTGTTATGTTTGTTAAATACATGTGTAAGGGAAAAGGAACTAATAAGCTTTCTTAAAAAACACCTTTTCCCAAGGTGTGAAATTAAATTCCAACTCTATTTCTTTATCCAGAAATCCACATAGTAAAGTTGCATTGCAAAGCCTCTCACTTTCTTGATTTAGTTCATTTTTTTTTCCAAGGACTGTTGGATGAAATTTTCATTGATAGCATTGATCAGCGTATGTGGTTTTTTTGTTTTGTTTTGGGTTTTTTTTATTGTTTTATGGATTGTCTTAAGTAGCAAGAGCCATGCCCAATGCTGAAGACAGGTCAACTGCAGATGAAAAGTACAATTTAGCTTTATGTCAAAGTACAATGGGTCTGATAAAAAACTGCCTTTTGATTTTGGCTATTACAATTTCCTCTGGCTAAGTGTGTTCCACTTTAAACTTGATTATTTCTTTTCAGCAAAGGAACACTTTTGCCAGCGCTCTCATTCCCTGGCCAAATGGAAACAAGTTTGGGTTGGTAGTTATTTTTCTCTCCCGTGAAACTCCAAAGTATATTAGGGATAAGTAGCACTAAGTAAAGAGTATCCTTAATTAACATTTCTACGAAAAATATCTGCTAAATCTTGAACCAAAAATGAAAAGCATCAAGGCTTTGGATGAAAGAACACTGGGGAAGACACCTGAGAAATACCAAACCTGGTTGAGTAGTTTCTCTTCACAAATGGACAAGACCTCCTAACACTCCAACAGAGCCTCTGCCTGGGACACAACCAGGCTCAGCCAACTACAAGATTCAGGGTGTCCAGGACAGGCAAAATCTCAACATACAAGTCAGCTCTGTTAAGAGATCTGAAAATGAGTTGTGGCCACAGAACTATAGAGAAGATGCTGAGAGAACAAAGGAACAGTAAGGGAAAGCCTATGCTTTTTCCAGGATGAAAGGCAATGCTTTCTGTGATACTAAAGAAAAAAAAAAAAATCTTATCTTGTTTTGCACATTGGACTGTGAATCCAGATGTGTCCTTACACTATTGTTTTTGTTCCAATTCTCTTTTTTTTCCTGTTTTTTTTTTTCTTCTTCAAACATATTCTAGTTATCAAGGTTACAGTGTTAGGTTGACATGCACTAAAAAGAACACCGTGCTTTCCAGAAAGGAATTCTGAAGGTTACCTAAAGTTGTAACTCTGCACTTCACCTATACTTCTTCCAAGCATCTTACTCACACCTACCAAGGAGGTAAGGGATAAGCACAATAGGAACTTGCAGCTCTACAAAGAATACCTCCTTGGCTTCCAACTTGAAATGGAATCTTTAATCAGAGCTTCATTCTACTACTTTACTGCCCTTCACAAAAAGAGGGAAAAATTTCTATAATTAACTTAACCCCGAAGTAGGCAAGGAAGAGCTGTCCTCATTCACAATGAGAACTTTTTTTTTTCTTTTTTAGGAGATCGATATATCTGAGGAATGAAGGATTGCTATTTTTACAGTAAATACTATCCAACTCTAGGCAGGAGGTGGTGGGCAGGACCACCTTACTGCTTTCAGATACTTTTTCAGCAGGATGGATACTCCAGGAAAGGTGGCAAAATAAAATAATTTGCTTGGTGTCTGTGGTAAGTTCCCTTCCTCAACTTACCCCTACTGCACCGTGTCTACATAACTACCAGGAAAGCACAAAAGCAGGAATCATCCAGCAATCTTCTCCGCTGTCTCCCTTTCCCATGATGCCTTCCCTGGTAGATTTCAGGCAGGGCAAAGTCCAAAGGCACATCTGGCAATGACATTCTTTCTTTCTATTCAGATTTGTACCCCTTGAGGATGGGCTTGTGTGCTATAGCAATCGTGGCAGTGTATTCCTGCTGCACTCTGAGTAGAAATTATGACAGTGTGTCTGAGAAGTAGATAGAATTCTCTCCCTCCCACTCCCCAGATGAATTGTGAGATAAAAGCTTAAGGAAAAAAAAAGAGGCTAGTAGGTCAGGTTTTGTGTACTCTGCTTTCAAAATGATTATCCTTGTCTTAAGAAATTTCTGGTTGAATAAGCTACAAATCACAGCTCTTTAAGGGAACATTGTATGGCTGGGTAGTCACGCTCCTTAACGTGTATTACTTCACCTGCTGCAAATGAAACAAAGTAGCTTTCAAAGCTGCACAATGACATACATCTTCAGTTTCTAGGATGCTTTACTCCATTTCAAGTTCATCATAAAAGTGCGTTTGCAATCAATTACTAACCTTTTGCATTTATACTACTACTCTAGAAAAATGTAAAGTGCTTTCTATAATATAAACAGAGGAGAACAGCTTGGATCTCATTTATGTAAGTTTTGTATTACATGGTCTGATTTAGTTATAAAACTATTTTTAAAATATTGTGGGGAACAGTTGCTGAAATTGGCTGAACCAATTATAACTTCAATCCCATATTGTTATATTCAAAACACACAAATTTCACCAGTGCTTGAAAACACATTGTACTTGAAAAACAAACTTGAACTATTAATTTTATTACAGATAAGTAAGTAAATCAAGAAATGGAGAAGCAAAACCCTGAAAAAGTCACACTGCACAGAAGAATTTTGCATTTTCTTATGACAGTTATTGGCTTTCTGAAACAATTTGCGCATCCAGAAAGAAATAATAGTGACAAGCAGCCCTGAAGCCTTGTAGTGAGAGAAGAAAACAGCCTGTGAGCAACCTTTTTCCATGTATAAGGTCACTTGCTAATCTAATAGCAAAGATCATGGAATCATTTGCAGCAACAGTAATACTAGTACCTCTTTTTGCTGTTGGTCTAAGGGAGCTAGAAAAATAATATTTTTTATGAGAGGAGGAAAAAAAAATGAGAATGCCTACAGCTAAGGTAGATTTTTAAACATATGAAAACTAGAAAATGCAAAGTCCAAGGCTTGTAATACAGCCCCATTTCCCTTTTCATAGCTCCTCAAAAAACTAGTAACATGAATTATGTGGGAAAAGTTTTTAATTGTTTAAAAATATACTGCTGATAAGATCAATTATGTGAAAAGCCCTTTTGCAATAGGACCCTGTGTGTGCCAGGGCTTTAAAGAATTACTGCCTGTTATGTTTTTTTCTTACAAAAAGCTCCCTGAAAATACCAAGAGAGCTTACAAAACCAAAGTCCAATTTTCACTGGGTTACCAGAACAAGTAATTTTTAGAACCCAGCAAAACTTGAATGACTAAAAGAGCAGGCTAGGCATAAACTGAGGTTTCAAACAATGACCCCTATTAACTGTGTCTCCAAGAGCAGGTCATTTTTATCAGACTTGCTATTAAAATTCATCCTATCTGTCACAGCTTTGTTCAGAAGGGTTTTAATTTTACCCCAAGAGCCCTCACAGAAGGTGTGAGAGCAGCAGGTCCTGACCACAGGTTGAGAGACCAAAGAAGGTGGCAGAGTAGGCAGGAGAGGTGTCCTGGCAGCTGCTGCCAGTTTATCATTTTCAGTCTGTTGCCTCTACCTGCACAACTTCAGCCTGGGAAGAAAAAAAGGTAAGGGCACTTGTGGCTAAGCTGTCTTTTTAGAAGGCAAGTGTCCTGGATCATCAGCAAGCAGGAAGTTTTACATCACAATATTAGCTCAACAACTACTAAATGAGAAATCCAAACTCCACTGGCAAAAAAAATCATACATTCTTCATGGGGAGTAAAATTTTGCCTAGAGACAAAAAACAGTAAAAGTACTACAAGCATTATTATAAAAAATAAACACTACTAGCTTTTTTATGGTCAAAGATAATAAAACCAGCCAGCAACAGGTAGAGTGAAGAGCAAGAAATGTTTGGTACTGCTACCTGAGATTTTGAATATCCAGACAGATGAACTATATACTTTTTTTTTTTCCCTTAATTAAAGTATCCAAAGGTATGATAAACAAGCTTAGTTAAGAATTAAAAAGCTCCTGTGGACACACTTAAATCACTCTGAACAAAGTTTATTTGGACTTGACAGAAGTAATTACATATAAATTAATCTAAATCTACACAAGAGAACTGAACCTCAGAGGATCCACACTGAGATGCACCAGTTTATATTAAAATCACTGAGAAATTTTGTGGGTAAACAAAGAAACTTTTAAATAATTTTAAATTTCTATAGTCTGATATCATCTTAGACTAAAAAGAGTTTAAAACATCTACAATCTTTTATTGTAGCTTAGGACAAGTAATCTAGGCCACAATTTTACCAAACTCTTGTATTCCAAATATACAATTATCTTATCTTCATTTTGACCTCATTTAAGTCATTGAAAATCTACAATATTGTTATTCTTTGTTTTTCATTGAAACAAAGTTCTTTGTTATTATTTTAAATTTTACAAACCTCTTCTCTAATGAAGAATTACAGACTCCTACAAGAATTAATTCTGCAGCAACCTACTACCATGGCACAGAACAGCTCTTTTCTTTCCAGGTAAACCAAGTCAGTGATGCAATTTCATCTTCATCACTGTACTACTGCCTCACATTTGGGCATGTTACACATAGGCACGATTCAGAACACATTCTGCATATAACAGAAAACTGTATCACATACTATTGATCAGGAGAAGTCAGATTTAGCTGATAATCAGCACAAAATGCACAAAATTGTAAAAGCCTTCATTTGTAGGTCATACTCTCACACATATTTTAAACTGTTAATGTGCTCCTAACTTCATACCCATGAGACACTACCTTAGTGCACTGTAACAAAACAAATCATTATATAAACCTCCTTAATAAAGCAGTGCCCTGGAGGAATTAAGAAAAAAAGAACTCCTAGAAACACTGTACACAATTGCACAGTTCCAGTCTTATGATTTAGTACTGTAACCAATACTATAAACATCTCTGATAGCATTTTTATACTATTTTACATGAAACTTCCCACAATAGTGAAGATGATGATGACAGGGATCATTTTTCCCCTTCTGTATCAAAAGGCTGATACAGAGTTGAGTCATTGAACAAAATGCAACAAAATGCAGTTCAGTATTTACTGACAAAAATATTTCAGGTTAATACACTATGAAATCTGATGGATAGTAAAACAAATATATGCCATCTGGTATGAATAATGCAAATTCATCACCAAAAATAATACAGGGTGTATTCAGGACAAGAAGCTATCCTTCAGTGAACATGCTGCTTCCACACTTCACTAGATTTAGAGTGGTCATTGATGGGTGCTTTTTGGGGGTTTTTTTTTAGCCTTTTCAGGAAATTAAAATCCTCATGCTTTCCAAGCACTGAAAGAAAGCAAAATTACTTGCTGATTTTAGATTTTGCAAAGCAGGCTGATGCAAGCTGTGCAGGAAGTTAAAAATACACACTTGACAATTACTGCCATTGTCTCTTGAGAGGCAGGTGTGTTGTCCAGTGATATGTATGCCTCTAGAGTAATTATTCCTTACACCTTAACAAACAGGATAGTAATTACCTATAGGCATTCTGAGCACAGGGCTGTTCAGAGAGATTTCATACAGTTCACTATCTCAAGTCTGCCAAAAGTAGCCTTCTAGAACAGCGGCTACCCTTAGATCACAAGTTAAGCCAGTCATAAAGGATTAAAAGAAAACTGACAGGATCTCTGCTAGAGGTTGCATAGCCAATCATGGTTACTAGATTTCAACATTTGTTCGATATAAACAGGAGATTTTAGAAAGGTTTCTCACAGAATTACTTGCCGAAGGTAACTCCTACTGGTCTTTATTTACACAGACACCACCAAAAAAAAACAAAAAACAAAAACAAACAAACAACAACCAAAAAAAAACAAAACAAAAAAAAAACACAAAACAAAAAAAAGGCAAAACAAAAAAAAAAAAACAAAGTTTCAGAGCTTTACATGGTAGAGGGCAAAGTGAGGAAAGTGTGAAGGCTGTACTTTCTGGTACCACTGCCAACCCAGCCCAGTCTCCAAGCTGCTGGTTTTGCAACCCAAGAGTCTCAAACACAGATGTGCACCCTTTTCCCCAAGAACAGCACAGCTGCACACAGCCCAGCATCACCTGAGATCTTTCCTCAGCTGTGGTTTTCCTCATGGCCATGGTCTCTGGAGGGCTGAGGAGGTTTCCCACAGGAAACCCCAGGGCTCTGTGGCTGGTTCTGTTCAGCTCCTGCCTCCAGAGCTGTTCTGCCCTGGGCTTTGGTCTCAGATCCCACGGCTTTGAGCAAGACCATGTTTGCCTGGGAGTCCTCCAAGGAAAACACAGGTGCACCAGGAAATGGTTTTGTGGTTCAAAACTGACATTATTCCCTCTCAGGGACAGATTAAAAGCAGAGGACTTCTTTCCCTCATGAACTTCAAGAGAGCCTGAACTAGAACAAATGTGGTGTTCAATCTACACCTCAGGGCTGGAGTGAGACAGCACTGCACTGCTACAAGCCTGGGGATTTCAGTAAAGTCCTCTCGTTGCTGAAGGATCCAAATACCAGTTTATCTAACCACCATCTGCCTTCCTAAGAAAGAATCTCCTATAGGTTCAATTTATTGAGTACACATATTTACTTCCTGTGTGATGTTGGTGCTATTAAAGTGTTATCTTTCACTCTGAAGACATACAACTTCATTGTGAAAGACAGTTGAAGTTTCTTCCAAGAAAAAAAAAGCAGGACACTGATCAGAGCGCAAAAGCAGAAAATGTCAAAAGCAGAAGAAGCACGCTAGGTTTAAAATGTTTATGACAAAAACCAAGCTTTGATCCATTTCAAGAAAAATATTTGTGTTTCTTGCAGTAATTCAACTCTTCCTCCTTCCTACAGGCCCTATCAAGATACATTTCATCAACTGTGCATGTAATTAATGCTTAGACATTCAATTAAGTCTTTTTACAAGCATCAACTATCATAAATCACACAAAATGACCCATTTGATAAAAGGAAAAATCCTATACCAGCAAAATCCAGCAAGCTGGAAGCAGAAGCTTCATCTAAACTGATGTTTCAGTCTGGGGCTTTTGAACCTCAAGAAAATCCAACAGGCCATCACACATCACTCACGTTGGCAGTGGCCTAAAAAGGTTAAGAAAGACCAGTTGTCCCTGCCCACCCTTGGTGCCACTCCTGATGTTGTCAATGTTCTCAGAGTGTACTACAGCAAACGTTCCCTTACTTTCCTCCCTAGACCACAGGGGTTTCTGAATTTAGCCCTGTGTATTCATGTATCCATGAGAAATCTCAGCCTGGGCAGGCTCCCCACCCCCCCGTGCTGTGTCACATCTCTTCACAACACTCTCCTGACACATTTATTGCCTAGAAGCCTGCCTCTAAATTCTGTGTCTGTGTCAAAATTCTGCACTGAGCAGAGATTTCCATGGAATCCACCTCAGCTGCTTTCAGGACTTTTGTCCAGGGCCTGCCTGTTTACAGAGGTTGATTACAGCACAACTAAGTTTCCCATACACCAGATAAAATCTGGAGAGACACACTGTTTTGATTCTCCCCTTAAATCTATTTTGATAAATTATTCAGTGCTCAAGTACTGTTCTGGCTTAATTAATTTAATTAAATCATTACACTGAACAGCTATAAGAGCCTGAATACATCTGCATGAGTTTAATATCCCCTACACTAGCTCGGGGATATTCTGTTCTGAGGAAAACATTGCCCTCCAGCAAAAGGAAGAACAGCATCATTTAATCTCAGCAGCAGCATGGTGGTGCTGGTTTAGTCCATGGCTCCTCTGGTGTATTGCTGTGCATAAGCCCTTTCTTAATTAGAGCCAACTATCAAAAGAAATAAGCACATACAATCCACCCACCCAGCTCCCAGGACCATTAGAGGTGATATCCAAACTATGCAGAACCTCTATTGTAAATGGGAAAATTAAATGCACTTTCTCCCAGGAGTCTCATCTCTGGGTGGGCTTTGTCAGGGCCAGGTGGCAGTTTATATTCTCTTATGCAATGGACACAGAGATACAAGGAATTAAACCTTACAACAATGGTCTTGCCTTCACATCAGGAAACATTCCCACAAGCAGATAACACAAAACCAGTGTGTATTTCCTTAAATTGATATCCTTTCTTTTTCCCATAAAACATTCCTTTTCCTCCATCAGCATCTCCAGCATAGTTCAGGACTTTTGTTCATGTGTTTCTGGACTTCAAAATATATCCTTTTCAGCTTTCCACCTGTGATGAGTGTTGAATATCCTAAAGAAACCTCCTACTTGAAAACCCGTGTCATTTTGCTTTTTGCATTCTGCCCTACTCTGCAAATTCTATGAGCCTCACCTGGTTTATGTATTTCTTTGAAAGTAACTCTGGAAACCCCCTGCATGTCACAATTAGCACAAAACATGAAAATGAGCACCATGCTTCATGAAACAAGACTGTCACTGTGTTAGAATGGTTCCAGCATACACAAAAATTATAGACCAAAGGGTGATGTGATACAGACTTTCTTTTTTCAAGTTTCAGATAAATACAGAAGTCATTACAAAGTCCTGCCAAGGGACTGGACAGAGCGTGACTGTGTTCCCATGCTGAAAGGACTGCAGCATTTCTAAAGGCAGACAGAGGCTATCAGAAGATTTACAGCAGGGCTGGAGAAACTGACCTCACTGGATGGACAGGGCAGTCCCAGCCTCAACAGAACCCTTGGAGCAGCTGTGTAATGTTACCAATACTTTCTAATCCAGAGTACTGCTTTAGCTAAAGCAATAACAAACACAAATCCCATGGTGCTAAACAACATGTGCAATTAGTCAGAATTCATAGGTTGTGCACAGATTGCTGAACTTTCCTATGGAACAGGAAGAAAACCCCAATTAATTTTCATGCAACACGAATCACAAAATGGGAAAAAGCATCTCCTCATAGGTCTAATGATAAGGGAGGATATCTTTAGGGAGACTGGCCAACTGCACTGAAACGGGTAAGGTTCCTAAACAGATGTTACTTGACCTCTTCTGAAGGATTTAAACCACAACTATGGTTAGTAATAATTCAGGGAACTGTTTTCTTTTTGTGCTATGACTCTTTCCTACTGTAATTATTTAAAGTTTGCATACTTCGTTGCACAGAAGATCCAAGTCACCACTGGAGAGGAAAAGCACGTTATGAATGTGTGAAAAGCTGAGGAGTGAAAAACCTCATATCCCCAACCTCCTAAACTAACTTAATTTCTGAACCAAATCTTGGCTGTATTTTTTTCCTGTGGCCAAGATTTCTCTTTTAGGCACCTGACTGAACCAATTTCTTGCAAACAGAACAACACTGGAATCTCACAAATGCATTCCGGAAGGACGTTTAAAGATTACTTCAGTTACTGTTCACTCTCCTCTCCTGACTTTTTCCTCCCATTTGCTGGCTGACACTTGAAGCTGTATTTCAGCTAAACATTATTAGCCTGTAGTCCTGATGCAAGGCAAATCACGTATCTCCTGTACACGCTCAGCAACTTTCTAGGCACAACAACAAAAAATAATTCAAATTAATTCACTGCATGAATAAATATAAAAATCAAACAGCATTGATAAAGCACTATTGATAAGAAATCTGTCAAAGCAAAGAGGAGGAGGCTGGCAAAAAGCTCTGCAAACTGCTTGCCCCTGGCAACTCTGGACTCCCAGCAGTGAGGCTATACAAGTGAATAGATGTCCCTTTCCATCTAGAGCACACTGCAGTCTTGGGACTGCTGTAATTTGGAAAAAGAATACTTTGATTTAGTCACCAGGTAAACATCACACATACCTTGAAGGGGAGAGGAAAAAAAAAAAAAAAGAAAAGAAAAAAAAAGAAAAAAAAAAGAAAAAAGGGTCACTCATCAAAGGTTTAACAGATTGCCCTGAGCTACAGCTTATAGAGTGAATAATCCTTATCAAGTTGCAGCTTTGAACTGGGTTACTGCTAAAACAAAAACAGCCCTACTGCTGGAAAGCCATCAGAGAGTTACCCTTCAGTGGTGCTGCATCCTCCTTACAAGTGGCTTTCTAGTAAACATAAGATTAAATGTTCGCTCTAGATCTCATCAACACTAAACACAAGGCTGAAATGCCGGTGGCTCACTTCCAGGCAGCAAATTAGGGAGTAATCGGCGGTGTAACTCCAAACAAGGCCTGATGCTTTTATCGACTGCATCACCATCTCATGCAAAACCTAATGTTCAGTCAATAGCTCTCGTTGGAGGGGAGCCACTAACTCAGTGTTGCTGTCAGTATCCCTTATCTCGTTACAAATGGGCTGCAGTTAGAACAGCTCTATCTCCTCAGCACAGCCGCCTCAGCTGCAACTTTCAGCACAGACTGACCCACACAGGCTGCTCTGCAGCTGTCTGAGCCTGCTCCTCCTAAATATTCCCCTTCTACTACTCCTTCTATTTTTGTGCAAAACACACAGTCATTCAAAACCACCACTTCAGTAAGGCAAGGGAAAATTACAGTTTCAAAACCTCTGGAAACATCCAGTTTGGATGGACAGTTCATACAAATTATAAGCAAAGCAGCTACTGATCCAGTTGGCAGAAGCTGAAATAGGGAGAATTAGCAAGGTATGCATTTTGGTTTGCTTTATAACTGTATGGTATATGGTATATATGGTATGGGTAAAGCCAACCACAATGAACTGCCATATATAAAATGCCACACACTTGGAGCTGTCTCCCAGCCACAAAAGCATGTCTCAAATTGCACAGGCTAAATGTGATTTCAAACAAAGATAAGATTCAAAGGTGAAAAACTGTATCACAGAGTTGAGCATTCCTTTGACTGATGTTTGATATTCCCCATAGGTAGAAGCTATTGCCCTGCTTTAGGGCAAGGTCTGCCCTTAAACTAAGTAAAGGAAAACGGGAGTCAGAGTGGATGGGACAAAGTCTCTGTAAGCATAAAGCTGTTTAAAAGGACCCTTTGTCCAGTCTCCACACAAGACATTTTTTTTACCTCACTTTTGTTTTCCCACTATTGGGCTCTATTTCCCTCAGCTGAGAAGATAACACAGAACTGCCTCACAAAGACTGGCACTTAGATCTCTCTTCTTTCAACAAATGAACAGGAGTTAAAAATTCCTTTAAAAACAGAAAGAGAAGCAAATGTGTTTACAAAAGTGAGATGAGTAACTTAACCCAGCTTGAGCTCAGAGAGACCTCAGCATCTGGACTTCACACATGGGAGCCAGGAGCCCTCTGTTCACCCCTGAGAAGAGGAGAGATTTCAAAACTTAGCTGCAGTAGGGATGTAGGACCTTGGTTACTTCCTCCCAACACAGGGGTGATTCAAAAGTCTTAATGTACAGGGAAAAGACCAAAAACTAGTGATGAAGCTAAGAAGTCTTCTGTGGGGAAGCCAAGCAGCCAGAAATTTCCAAAGGGTTAAAGGTACCTTGAAAGTTTTAACTGTGAGTTTTACTGTGTAATCAGACAGCTTGGAGAATAAAACAGTAATTCAGTGACTAACAAGCTTTACTGATCTTTTTCTAGATGTAATAGTACAGGTACAAAGGAAACTGAATCATATTAGAGCACTCTAGTGAAGAAGCAGACACAACAGGGATAAAACAGGAGAAGAAAAAGTATGATGAGTCTTTTACAATCAATATGAGTATTTTCCACTAATCCTACTGGGACTTATGAAAACTCACTGCTGGGAAAGTAAAATCATGGTGAATCATCAGAGAATCCAAAACTACTGAGTTTGTTGTTCAGGGCCCTATTTTGCAATATGTATAATTATACCATGTTACTGGCTCATCAGGAGAAAAAAAAAAAAATTTAAAAGACACCAGAATTAATTTGGAAAGTTCCATACCCTCTTGGCCCTTTTAAACATTACTGAAGCTTAGAGATTAGTCAGTGAAAAGGCTAAGTAGAAATAAATATCTAAACATTATGAACTAGTATTTTAACAAAGAAAGCAAGCAGTATTGGCTGTGGAGGTTTCCTAAGAAACTCAGTGAACCTGGGAAGTGAAGTTCAATTTCCGAGTTATGACTTCAATCTAGGCCAAAGATATAGTGGCCTCTCTTCTAAAGCTGACCAGAAACAAAGGCAGAAGAATACAGACTTCGATTAATCAATACAGAAAGCAGAACAGACACCATTTCTGCCTTTTCCCCATGTTTGTGTGCTGTCAGATCAGTTTTTCGGGTAATGTAACATTCCCCTCAGGTGCATTCTGGGCCACTATACTTGCAACATGAGTAAGAAGGAAGGAAGATAACAAACTTAGTAGACTCTGATTACAGAGTGAAAAATTATGTCTATTTTATCATTATTCAATCAGAATAGAGGATTGACAAAGTCAAAGTCAGAGATTTATAAAAAGTCTGAAATAAATAAAAGAATTGACATTTAAACTAACTTTTTACCTGATATATACAAAGCTAGTGATCCTCAGACACTAACAGCAGTGCAAAGTACCTTGAGAGCAAGACACATGTATTTTTGGGTAGCTAAGCAAAACATTCCTTCCATCAGTCCCACTGCAAATACACCAAAGCTAATCCTATTTTGCAGCATAATGCACGTACTGTTTTCATTATACTGTTAGATATATTAAAAAAAATCTTGCTTTTCCATTTAGTGACAAATTTCTAATCTGCAAAGCATTAAAATACCTTTCTGTAAAAGACAAGGCTATGGGCATACAGATTTCTCTGACATAAACCTCTATTAAACTTGGCTAATCAACGGAACAATAGAAAACCTAAAGGCCATTTTCCATTTTCCTAAACCTAAACAAGTCAGCCAGGAATAGTTGGCATGTTATCTACATATGAATACCCTGCTCTGTTGTGTTGAGTATAGGGGTTTGTAGAGAGCTAAGCACAAGGCTGCTGCAGGAAATTTAAGAAGAATTTCAAAATTCAGTTACAAAAGATTGAAACATGCATTTCATTTAGTGTCTAAACCACTACCAATTAAACAAAAATAATAAAAAGTCAGGAAAAGTTTATCTCCAAATACTTTTAAAACAACCCATGCAAAACAAAGAGGTTTTTTTAGTCTACTGATGTTTGCTTCTACCAAAATATAAATTTTAAACAAAAGAGCATCATAATGAATACATCTTGTAATTGTTTTATTTGAAGGTTTGGTTTTTTTTGTTTTTTGTTTGGTTTTTTTTGTTTGTTTGTTTTTGTTTGTTTTTTTCTTTTGTGAAAAGTAATCTGGTGCTAAAAAATAAATTTAAAAAATAAAAGTAAAGTAAATGTGATTCTCTTCTTTTGATATCAATGTGCAATAACACTGTGTTAGAATATGTAATGCTTGAGGTCCTTGGATGGATAGAGCAAAACTCAAGTCCTTCCCAAAGACAATATGCCAGAGAACCCAAAATACCTCTGCCATGAGTCTTCTGGCCACTGATCTGCAAACTTATCTTTTCAAGATCAGTTTTCTAACAGTTATCTGACAAGAAGCTTCATATACACTTGCTGCACCCTTGGTTATTTCTGCCCAAATTATTTATTGGCTCCCACACACTGTGAAGAAAAACAACTTTATAGCAAAACAGCATTATGTAAAACATTGGAGGCACCATTTCACTCCAAAGCAATTCTACCATTCTTACATACTTGTACCTCCCAGGTATCCTGTGTTTCAAACACGTACTGAAGGGTGATTTCATATTTGGAGGCTCTGTCAAATTCAGGAAATTCAAATCTGAAGGGTCACCATTAATTCTGGAATCATACCGCTGACTAAAAATGAACAGTATGTTATTATATTACAAATGACTGTTGAGATTTACTGTGGTCACAAGAGATAGGGGAAAGCATCTAGATCTGAGAATAATTCCTCTTACTTTCACCCTCTGTGGGTTTTCTTTTCTATATACAGGCAGATTAAAAAACTGAAAGACCTTCTGTGACCTAGAAAAACTGGCAAGAGAACTTAAGGCAAGTATATTATTAAAAAACAGTGGAGAAAAAAAAAACCAACAAAAAAACCCCCAAAAAAACCAAACAAACAAAAGGCACCTTTGTGCAACTCTCCCAGATGATGTAGATGGAAAATATTTTCATTGAATTTTTGCTGCCTTGTTTCTAAACCCCTCAAATTTACTCTTACTATATATGTATAGATTAGTAACTTTTCGTGCTCAGAGATTTCTTTCTCATGAAGCCTCTATTTTCAATTTTCAATAGAATTAGAATTGTAGGAAGAAAAGCTTTCTCCTGCCGAGACATTCACCTGCAGCACAATTTCCAGCAGTAGTAAAATGATGCTTTCTAATACATAAGATGGGTTACAATATGACTGTTTTAGAGACAGAGATGATCTTTGGCTAGTTACATAATGGAGGAGGGTTCTTTGAAACAAATAAATTTTTAAAAACCCCAACAATCCTGTAGAAAACTGTCTTGTTCCTTTTCAAACTAAAAAGAAAATCATGAACATGACTGCCAAAATAAAAAGCCTCCTTTCTGAAACTGGAATAATGGCAGGGAGGGGCACTTTTAAACCAAAGTCACACCAGGTAATATGCATCAGTAATCTTTTCCTTTGAAATCTATTACTTTTGTGAGAAAGCAGCTTGTCACACACAATAGCTTACTTTTTTTCTTAAGGTGTTTGCCTCAAGCCCTGCTAATGAACTGAACAAGTGTTAACACAAAATTAGTCAGTTAAAGGATTTCAAGAGCCAAGGGAAGGAATGAGATGAACAGTAACACATGATCTTAGAAACTAAAAGTGTTCCTTTGAGAGCCTGCAAACTCATTTGTAGGAACTATACTGTGCTGAATGAGTGAAGATGAAAATGAAACGTCTTCAGTGGTTCCAATTACTTCAAAAACTCGCACCTGTATATGTAATCTACCTTAGAAAAAAAAAAATGCATTCAAGAAAAAAAGGTGCAGCTCTGTTTTTCAAGCAGTGTTTTGTGGCACCCGAAGGCTAAGAGCATGTCTAACAGAGATTGTAAGAGAGACTAAACAACTGATGTACAATTTGTAAGGATGGCAATTTTGCCTGTCAGTTAAGGAGAAAAGTGTTACAAGCCCTGTTTCAGTATGGGAAATCTTACAGAATCCTTACATATCTTACTTTTCAAATTATTTACAAGCTTAAACCAAAACTCATTAAGACTAATTCTTTTGAGACACCACCTGCCCAGTTTTCAGTAGTTTGGCCATCTAAAGCTTCCCTAGACTATTTAGTAATTCTAGAATGATGTTCAAATTAAGCACCCACAAATGGCAGTTATGAAGCTGCCATTATTTTCAGTTCTGTTTATGAGTATGGCCATTAAAGCACACACCCAACCTTTAATAAAATTGCCTGGATAATAACAGAGTAGCATTCCCCCACCGTTTTGAGAACAACACTTATTTACACTGTAAATGCTGTAAAAAAACCCTCTACTTAATGTGGCAGAAATTAATATTTAAGAAACACTGTCAATCAGAAATCTGAACTTTCACCTGACGATGTATTGAGATCATTAAGTCTGAACAAATGTACGCCTTGAATAATTTAGTAATAATAGGGCATTCTGTACCTTGTCAGTAAAATCCTTTTTTTCTGTATCACATCTATCTGCAGTAATGCTGCAAGATCTAATTAAAGTGGAAGACTGTATAGTGCTACCATTTTGAAAACTAGAAACTGCTGGTAGCCTCATGCCTTCTGTCTCCTTTTACTTTAACCTTGGAAGCCTCTTGAAAACACAGCACAAAAGCTTTCAGAACTGCTAACAGTCATTTCCACATGGCTCAGTCTACAATGTCAGTTTACTCTGTCTTGTTATCTGACATCTCCACTCTATTCAGGGTTCATCAAACACAGCCACTCTCCTGATTAATGGCTAATTTATTATTTGCCTTGCAAATGTTTATCTGCTGGGAGATGAAGTAAATATACTTCAGCTCTGACAAGCACCATGACCATTCTCTCCCTGCCTGATGGAATGGTCAGTTGATGGTGTCCCAGAGGAGCCGTGCCCTGCCTTAGGTTTCCCAGACAGCCCTCTGAAAGGCAAAGTATCTATTTTTAATGAGCACGGTGCAAAATCAATTAACTGGTGGCTTAGAAAAGAAGAAATTAATAATCATACTTATTTGGTGTTTTCATGAGACCCATCAAAAATAAACTTCTGTATTAATTGTATGCATTGGTATTTTTATGCAGGATGATGGCCCATTTGTTTAAAATAAAAATGCAGAATAAGTACATATACTGCTACATCATAGTCTTTCACAGTGCCAATCTGAAAAAATGCCATAGTGTAGCCAAAAAAAAGCACTCAAGGAAAATATAATTTCAGAAAAAAAAAAACAGAAAAAGGCAAGATAAGTGTATGATGTAATTCACTAATGCCATTCAGCTGGGTGACAGCCAACTTCTTATGTCATTCTGTATCTGTGCTGCACCAGGCAATTATAGGTGCAACTTGTTACAAGTTTTTTGTACCTGGAAACTAACAGGTCACAAATCATGACCTCTGTAGAGATTTTTCTAAGCTCCCTAAATACAACCTTATCTTGGTGGGGAGGAACAGTAAATATTCAAGAATCGAGCAAACAAAAAACTTGAACTTCCATGAACAGCAGTGTCATTATATAATGCTAAAGTAGTAGGTAAGAAAAATACAGGTAGCAAACAAATACACTATGCAGAAAACCATAAAGAACCTTCATGTATATAAAATATGTAGAAAAAAACCCAGAAAATAGAAATTTTTATCCACATGAAAAGAGGTCAAAAAGTGAAAATAAGAGAAAAAGGGACCTAAACTGAGGAAAATTAGCATGTGTGTCCTTCATACCATACACTGTCTACAAGTGTGTAAATATGTATTGTACAAGGTAGAGAAAGTAACCAGCACTGGAATTTCAGTAGGTGTGGAAGGTGCAAACACTCCAGCAATGGGGTTGGAGTAACTCTGCCACTTTGCCTGAAAAGCATTTTGCCAATTCCTCATTGCACCAGTTGCTCTCTGCACCATTTTTTCCACACATAACATGTTGAGATTATATGAGAGAGAGGCATAGTTCACATTCTTTTAGTGTATTGATTCACTTGTCTTTGGAGAGACACAACTTTGTTGAACTACTGACCACTACTTCATTTTATTCTTATTCCATGATAGGAACAGAGATATAGGCTTGTGGGAAAGAATAGGGTCGTTCCTAAAACCCCTGCCTCCATTTTCTCTCCTTGTTTCAGAGTTAGTGGCATGCAGGGAGCTGAGTGCTCTGCCCTCTCCTGTGCTTACTGCAGGAGATCTCAGGAAGCACACCAGAGAAAAGTCTCAGCAGGATGTATATTCCAGGTAAAAGTTCAAAGCAAATATAAGTGTACTGTCAAAACAATAACTGAGGTTTGAAGAGAGTACCTCTAAAACACTCTTTGAAAAGGTCTGCTCAATCTAGAGCTTCTGGCAGGAGTGGCAAGAAGAGCAGCAAAGAGGAGAATACAGATGATTGCAGACCAGCCAGATGTGCTCTGTGCTGTAAATCTAACGTTTAAGTCATTTCTTGGGTCTCTACTTTCCTGATAGCCCCATTCTCTCCTCAGCTTCCAGAAGCAAGAGGAAGTGACAGCTGTTAATGTAATGCACAACTGGTTTCCCCAGGTCTCAGCAAGCACCACTGAAATCTCAGGTTTTATCTATGATTTCACATGATCAGGTCATAGTCTATTGCATAATGATTTGTAACTACTACAAGGTACTAATTCACAAGTACTTGCGTGCACTTGCTAGGGAGCTATGGGATGTAAAATAAGGCTTTCAAGATGTAAAGTCTAGCTTCATCGGTGTGTTTTGGCCTAGCAGGTCAAATATGTAACACCAAGTCCACATTCATAGTTGCCATCTAAGTGTCAGGGTAGTCTGAAGGAATTCCAACACAGGACTCCTGGAAGAGCTCAGCACACACTTCAGAACATTGCTCCCCTCTCCATGCTGAAGTTCTGCAGAAAAGCTCACTTATTTTTGGGGAGAACCACATGGAAATACAGTCCCTTGATGCTTAATTTCCAAGTAGATTGCCAGTGACTTCTACCAACAGTCAGTAACTATCCCAGAGCTAACTTCTGTTTGGATTGAAGAATACACACTACAGTTTGTGTCAGTGTCTGAGGCAGGACACTCTGGCCTTGTTATTCAGACATCATATATGTAACTAGTCCTGACAACTGCTGATTATATCTTTTTTAAAGTGCTGCTGCCTTTTTCTGTTTGCCAGTTATCCTCTGGTGTATATGCCAATGCAGGCAATGTCCCATCACTGTAATTGTCACTCAACTGTCTGTCAGTGATGAGAAGAAGAGGGTGACAGCCTTGACATCCCACCAATCATCCCTCTGGAAAATTGATATCGTCCTCCCCAGTAAACAACAGCTAAAGAATCGACCAGCCTTGCCGGTACGTCCCTGAACAATCAGCTTCCATTAAGGGCAGAAGCCACACATTTATCCCCCCGTACTCCAATCAATAGAGCACTGACTTGTTCTGCCTTCAAGCATGCGGCTGCTCAAGGTCTCCATTTAGCACAGGCTACCTTTCAAACACTTTCCAAACTTAAATGCAGGAAGCAGCTTTTGGAGTCTTTGCAACGACACCTATTTCAATTTTAAAATATCTTCCTCCCATCAATTTCACTTATTTACTTCAGCTCACAAAAGGTTTATTTTCTCAAATATATTATTTTTCTTCAACCAAAGTATACAAAATCACTGCATCATTTTACTGCTTATCCCTTGTAAGCTTGCTTTTATATACAGCCGTGCTTTAGAGGAAACAGATGCATACTGTGCAAACACTGACCTTATTTAAAATGAACTACCACGTGTATAAACACTAAAAACACTGTCTGGCAATCAGAACAGTTTGTTAAACACAAAGTCCACAAACATTTATATATCACCCAGTAACCTAAAACTGTAGACAATTAGCCTGGTAAAACAGTAAAATGATCACAAGCTGACACGTACAATCTCTCAAGACAAGAAAATCAGTTATTCACAACTCATGGAACATGAATCTTCCAAGACAAAAGTCCTGAACACAGGAGGAAGAAAATGCTGATGTGGAAGCTGACTTCGTAACTCAGAAAAAAATTAAAAATCTTGAAGTGCAGTTGTAGATTAATATTTCACTTTAGTGCTTGGCATGAGGAGCTAAGGCAGCAGCTGTTACTGTTTCGCTCATAAACAACTCTTCTATACACAATCACACAATCTAGAAGTCACCTGGGGCTGGTACAGTATCAAATCTCCTACACAAAGCACTGTCCACTACCTCCATATTCCCAAGGCCTTTCATTTCTAGCTTTGTAACTTGACTGTCCCTTGTAACCTTGTGACTTTTCATCAGCTCACACCCCGAGGATACTGAGGCAGTGCTTCTCCTACTACCCCAAATGTTCTTTTACTCACAGCCCTGCACCAGCAGATTCTGACCACTGCCACAGTGGGTTCTGTGACACAGACTGGTGCAGATTCCTCAATCACTCTTTGCCTCTTGGCTTCTAGCCTACAAGTCCAGGCAAAGGAATCTTCACCAAAAAAGTGCCTGGGGAAACCCCCTAGTGCATTGCAGAGGACACATGTCCAAGGATACACTTTATTACTTTTCACAGGCAGCCACTAGGAAAAGGTCTTTTTGTCCTCAGTTTATTGGATTTCTTTTTTTTTTTGTGGGAGTGGGGAATTGTTTGTTTGCTTTTCTCCAAGATAACTTCAAAGTTTTCATATACCATCAACTCCAGACTACACTAATAAAGCTTTGTGCAACATTATCTGATCATGTGCCTGAACCCCCTTTGTGAACCACAAACAACTACTGATGGAAGATAAAATCACAGCTGTTGGTAACCAACACAGAAATAAAATTCTGAAAGTACATGGAACAGAATTTTAATTTCCAAACTATAATAATGATCACAACTTTTAAGTCTCCAGATAAAATGTTACTATAAAACTACATCAGTCATTTATATAATGGGAGAACTTAGTTGCTATTTGTAGGACTAGGACCCTCCACCATTATTTCAACTTGGGAACACTAAATTCTTCATAGATATCAATAAACACAAAAAGCTGCATATTCTGCCTGCATCAGCTTTTGGTCTTCAAAAGAAGCACACTGGTATTAATAATTACATTGTTAAATTTAATTTTTAAGGAAATGTAAGGCTTATCAATGGGTTTTCTCTGTTTGGGGGTCTAGACACTACTGGTGTAATGTGTAAACCATTAGGGAGTTCACTGTCCCCTTCACTTCGCTAAATGGACACAATCAATACCTTAATGGGAATGTTTGGAAGCATCCACAGGCAGACCAAATTGGCACATTACAACACTTTTCCTAGCCTGTGCATTAAGTTCATTAACTTTTCTAATTTGAATTACAAATTTCAATTCTCTGATCAAGATGAAGACACGGGTCTCATTTACAAGATCAGATTTTTGCTGTGTTAATGTTTTACACGGAACGATAAAGTTAATGCAGCGAAGAGACATCCTGTCACCCCTATTGGTAGACAATTATAGATAAGGTTCCAAATTCCAATAATCCTGATGGAAAGCACACAGGAACTTCCATAGAAGAATGACAAAAATATTAAGCAGAGAGGCCAAAAGGCTAATCAACCCTCTCAGAAACATATCCACGCTTGTCACAACAACAGCACACTCCACAAAACCAAAATGTGTTACTTAATTTAATTTCCTTTAATTTAATAGACAAACACAGTCCCATTCTCCTTTGCATTGATCATTAAATTGCTAATTATAATCTTTTAGAAGGGTTTAAAGTGTAAGTGAAACACTTCTCTAGTTTTATGATACTGTACTTAGGAGAGTTAATAAAGCTTTGGAAAGGAATTTTGTCTTACCAAAACTTCCAGCTTCATCAGTTCAGATAAAATATAGGGTTCTGAACCAAGGCACAGCACACTCCTTCCAAGAAAGTTTAAAACAGTCTTTTGAGAATGTTTTAAGATATTTCAGTTAAGAATCAAAATAAGCAAACTTGGATATTTTTCACCTCAAATTCAGTTATTCAAGAAATAAGCCCGGGCAAACTCTATGCACACAATCATTTATGAATTCAGCAATTATTAAAAGAAGAGCAGGTATTAAACGATACAAAGAGTTTCTCAGTGACTTAGAAACAACGATGTAAGTGACATCCAGGTACTTGAAGTTACATTTTAGGTTTTCCTTCGGAAGCAGAAAATAAAAATGCTGTAAAATTCCAACATTCACTTCTCATTTCAGAAAGCACACATGTTCTTCCTCATGACCATGCCTTAACAAGATTGCATTTAATTATACTGAACTAATGGCAGCTCCAACAGTTATCTCCCAAAACTTCCTCAATAATTCCCTAACTCTTTCAATACTGCCACTGCAGCTCCAATTCCGTAATTACTGATAGCAGATGCATGTTTCTGCTCACAGTTGCTCCTGATCAGCACAGACAGATTGCTGCAAACTCCACTACAGCACACAATATGAAGTCAGTGCTGGCCATGTGGGAAGACTGACAGCATGGCAGAGTGCCTGCTGCTGTCATGTTCACCTATCAAAAATGTTAGGAGGAATTGGAATTAGCAGCATAAATTTATAACTAACCTGCACTTTTACGCCATGTGGGCACTGGGATTTTTGAAGCAGTAAGAGGATCCTCTTACACTGAAATTTGTAACTTTCTTCTTGGTGCCTTGTACATCCAAAGACCATGTGTAAAACCTGTTTTCCAGACATCAGTGGAGAATCTGCCAGTGCGTTCTTCTGAAGTTAAGCACTGTGAATTCCAGGCAGCCTCTGATGAGGTCTGATACAAAGTAGATCCTTTTTCACATATGTCCATGTATATAAAAGGTCTATCACAATCTAGTCCAGTGTCAGTAACTACCAAATACTGTATATAGCAGTATCACAGAAGGATAATTTTTTCAGAAAAATCCCACTTGACTGCTCTCTCACATTCACTTTCATAATCAAGGGTGCTAATTTTGAATTTAATTTTAATTTCAAAGTAGCTAGACTGGCCCCATTTAAATTCAAAGCAAGAGGTATTTAAGATCATCTCCTCTTGTGACTAATAAACTTTGGCTCCCTTAGCACAGATGCATAGAGGCAAAGGGGGAGAGACAAATGTCAGTGGAAATTAATGTACATGGGACTGCATACTGTTCAAAATCAGAATTTCAGTAGGGATAAATGACCTTTGTTAACTGATTATAGTTGGTTTTTTTTGGTTTTTTTTTAATATAAATGGCATTATAAAACACAGAGCATACAGCGTTATACTGCAATATAACTTCACTGTTACACTTTGTCTATTTCAAGCTGGAGGTTTAATAAGTGACGAAAATCCTCTGCTTGAGACCTCAGCTGTTTTTATTATATTTTCTGACTAGTGGGAATGGTTAATTCTCACTCATATAATATTCATGGGGGTTTGATTTTTAATGGGGAGTTGCATTTATGGGCTTTTGTAAGGCAGGTTTTTCATTCCCTTGTAGACAGAGAAAAACCTCTGGCTGCCTTTAAAACAATTACAATGAAAGGAACATGCATAACAAATAAAGAGCATGGGGACAAGGATTAAAAGGATCTTCACTCTAAATTTGAGTAGTTACCTACCTATAACATTACCAGTGTTTTCCTATCCAGTTACAGCTATGCAATATACTTAAGAAGGGCTGCTTAGGTAAGTGGTTTGTTTTAAAAATAGAACAATACAAAATACTAGACATATCATCAAAGTTTTAAGTCCAATGATGTAGAAGTAACATTTCCACTCTGCCTTTCCAAATCCTCTTTCTTTTCATTGCAGATACACTAAAAATTATCACCTTCACTACTCAAAGTCTAAATTAATTCAATTCTGTAAATACTTACAGGTATATCATAATATCAAGGATCTTTTGCACTAAAATCAGTTACTGAAAATCTTTAATAATACTTGCTGCATGCACTAGCAATTTACTTGAGTTACAAGGCAAAACACATGAGCATTTTTTTCTGGCCCACTTGAGCCTTTAAAATGGAGTTCAGGGCCAGGACTGGACAATAACCCACAAATCTTTTTGCAGAAAAGAAACCAAGCTTACTCTGGAGAAAAGAGAAAAATACTGACTTAAATCATCCTCAAATCATCAGATACCTATGTTGTGTCAATTGAGATCACAGGGAGGTAAGCCATGAAATGGTGTAACTAATAAACAATGTAAAACCACATTCATAAGCCTAACATGTTTGATAAATGAGCTGTAATAGCATTGCTTGTCGATTGTGTGTCTGTATTTCAGTTGGTTTACGTTGCTCCATTAGCAAATGAAGCATTATAAAATTATGCTGGGTTTGCATTTTCACACATAGAATGACTGTGTGATATGGATACAAATATCCAATTGAAAATACATTATTATTATTGCTATTACTATTACCATCATGTGCTGTGTTCATTTTTTTTTTTTTTTTCCTCAAATCCTAAATAAACAGCTCAAAGCCTCTGGATCTTCATGTCCTAGACAGTCCTTTCTAAATCCAACCTCCTTCAAAGACCACAAGCTACAGTGCTGAAGCAGACTTGCAATTGCCAGGCTTCCCCAGTCCGGAGTACTCTTACTCATGTAATTTGTTAACCATTCAATCATATAAGATGTTTTAATAATATTTGGCATGGCCATATTTCTTTGTGGAACTGAGAAATCCATAAATTTCATCAGTTGCTAAAAAACGTATATGCTGTGGTAATTTCAACCCAGAGAAGAGCTCTATCTGTTCGCCCTTTTTAGCCGTTTCCAACACACTACTGCTGTGCAACTACATCATAAATACCTGTCAAGAGTATTCATTTCACATTTCTGAAAATTAATTCTTCTCTACACATTCCTTTCTTAGAATTTCTGCCCTTGATGACCCTTGAATGGGAATATTGGAAGATTTACTCTGGGAGAAGGAGTCTTACACAGAAATTCTCATGGATTTATGTTGATGGACTACACTCCACATACAAGCTGGAGTTGTAGTTAGGAAGACAAAGGATCCCATGTTTCACTTTCAATATACATCTGCCACTCTCTAACCAGAAAGCCACTTTCTCTGCATCACCTACCCAGCAGCCCCAAAACTCCTCTGTATTACCTGTTTCTCTCACCACTGGATAAACTGCTGATGCCTTTACCTTGACCATTTTTCTCCTGAAGACAATGCTAAAGATGCCTGTGAGGTCAAAAACATAAGAGTGTACTGGATTTTGGTTTCTCATGCTCACAGATACATTCATTAATTCTGTTCATGAACTGATAGATCATTATCTTAAATCTGGTGACATTTGCCAGCCCACTACTCATGCTAAAAGGACACTCCAGAGCAGAATACTGCTGGGCATTTTGATCAAAACACGACAGAAAACTACCAGGAAGTTTTTAATGAAAGCAGCTAATAAATCCACACTGAAAAGAATTCCACAGTTTCTTGTGTGCCTCTAACTGATGTGTAAATGAGCTCTCAGGTGGAGAAGAATGGAAAAAATCCTGATCACACCTTACCATACACAAATAAAAAATTACTTCAACAATGAAAAATTACTTACCCTGCAGTGACACTTTATGAGTAATGTATGCTCTGTGTGTGGGGATCTACAAGTGTTGGTACATACAAATGTAATATGCATGGAAATTATGATTACACATGTATGTGTCTATGATTGTTTTTAAAACTAATTAATAATGGTCTTATGTTGGTTATACTCTTGCTAATTTATACATCCCTGGAGAGAGAAAGAATCCTGATGAATACTATAATCTTTGTCACTGGAATAGTTCAACTACTGTGCCTTCCAGACTATCCTGAACAGATTTTTTTTTTTTTTTTCATTTCTCCTGTGATTTGGCCAAAGAAAGTAGATGGGCATTGTGGAAAATTGTGTCATCCAACTGATCTTTTGGTCGGGTGGACTCAAAGTCTGGAATATGAAGCAATAAAACAATCACAAAAATGTATACTGCATACTATTACCATTATGTCAATTAAATTACTATTAAACCATACATTAGAAGCTTTTTATCCTTTAAGACCACACAAAGGCCATTCTCTAGAACAATTTCTGTGAGGGTTAGCTACTATAGACAAAGAGGGATTTATGTCTGCCATTCCTTCCAGCAGATCCTGGAGAACACATTGCACATGGGAGAACTTGTCAGAATCCCTTGAACTCAGGGAATAAAAGCGAATTTTATTACAAAATTAAACTACACCCCAAGTAGTAAGTACAGATTAATACTTATTTAAAACCTCACACAAGCTGGAGTGTACAATTTGCAGGTGAACTACAACATTTCCCTCTTTTCTTTAGGCAGAGGAGGAGGAACCTTTGTTGGAAGTAGGTGATGTGTAAGGGCCCTTCCAACCCAAACCACTCTATGTAGTCTCTGGGCATCAGCCTATTAATTCAGGCACCCAAAGTCAGAGTGTGTGAAATTTTTGTAGTATTTCCCTTTAGAAAATCTGCCCAGCTCCCATAACACTGGTCAACATCTACTTTTCAAAAGAGAAGCCTCTTACGTGTCAAGCTTTTTACTTGGCTTTCCTTACGCATGTCTTCCCCCTCTCCCATTTTCTAACAGTTTCACATCAGATCCCAAAGTGCCAAAATCCCACAATAATTAAAACTAATCCTCAGATATTTTAAGACGAAGTTACACACCACTTTCCCATGTCAGCAATGAAAAGACATCCAATATCTTGATTTACATTCAGGTCACATTGTGCCAGCAAGAAATGCCCAGAACTTCCAGAGAACTCATGGTTTGTTAGTCCCAATACCCTTCTGAAACAGAAACATTTATTTTATTACCACTAAATAATGTCAAGTCATGCATTTGCATGCCTATCAGGTATAGCAAGTGCTCTGCTAGTAAACTAGATTTTAATCAGTTGTGAGTTTTATTAAACCAATTTTTCTTCCTTTTTAGAATGACTGTAATTTGACAAAACTACAGAAATAAAAAGCAAGAGAAAAGGCTGCGTTAATGGCACTTTCAAGGAGTGTAAAACTTCCACAGTATAAAGAATGTAAACGCATAGTTCTGCTTTTCCTGTCCATTAACTCAATAATATCCCTATTTTCTAAGTCCTGCTCCCAAAAAGTAGCCATGCAGCTTGAATTGAAAAATACCAAACACATACCTGGATGAACCTACCCAAAATCTCAGACAGCATCAAAGCAGGCAGGAGATGAACACAGCACTGCACTGCCCAATGCATTGTTGCACGTTATTTATTCCCATTCTGATACTGCATGCATGAAGTGCCCCTGTTTGGTGCATCACTGAGGAAAATGGGATCTGACAAACAGCCCCTCTTTCAGCAGCTGTGTACTATGACAGCACCAATAGAAAAACACATCATTGGTTCTAAAATGCCACATTTTTGCCATTTACGTTGAGTAAGACATGAAACTCCTTCAGGGAAGCAGCACTATGTTATCATTAAGGCCTGTTGACACTATGGAGGGTGTGCTTTGAACTCTCTTCTGTCATCCCTCTTAATCTGCAACTAATCACATTCCACTCCAAAGAGAGGGAAGGGCTTCTGCACACTGACAGCATTGCCAGTGATGAAATATTGCACCCTTTAAAATCTCATTTGCAGATTGGTTTCATTGCCACCCACAACTGGCTGGGATCCATGAGGGAACACACCTGCTCTCATTAGGGCCACGTGATGTCTGCTGTTAGCACTATTTCCATGCAAATAGGGGGACAGGGAGATGGAAACTCTGGGAAGTGTCTTGATCTTTCTGCTGATCAGCTTTCCTATCTTCATTTGGGATGTAACACCTGCACAATCTGTTGATTACTCTAAGAGGTTTCTGATGGACTTACTGACAGTTTCACAGGAATGGACTTTACTGCAGGCTTTGGCATCCCTTTTCCGTCATGCAGCATTTCCAATCATCATCTAATGCACATGTTTATCATTTTCTACTGCAGATGAGTCCCTTAGGCTAAGCAGTCTTCAAAATGTACTGGCTGAGAAAGTGAATTCCCAACTAAGAGTATTTAGTATTATAGAGAACAATTATTTTTTTCCTATGGAGTTTTTTGGGTATTTAGCATTGTGGATCCATAATATCAAGTAGGGATGGTTGTTCTGTTCAATTATAGAACAGCTTGAGTTGGAAGGGACCTTAAAAAATCACCTAGTTCCAACCTCCTTGCCATGGGCAGGGACACCTTCCACTTTGTCATGTACGTGTGCATGTCAGCAAAAAGATCCCTAGCTCAGAGCTGCTTTTATTTTTTAGTATTTAATCCACTTGGCAAAGTCAGGAATAGCATAAATGTTAAGATCTAAATTAGATCTAAATTACCTCCCCCAAACTAATATGGTTCTATTTCTGTATTGCCTCAGTAACTCAAAGAATGTATTTATCAATTCAGTTAAAGAGGTTGTAGTAGTACATGCTGCAGTTGCATGTATCAGGCGTGAAGATAAACCAAATAAAATATTCTTAAGCCTAGACAGGAATATCTATTTAGGTTAAATAACCTTTGAAACTGCTTTAAGTTAAATCAACAAATCTTTGCTATATATTTAAGACCTCTATGAATCCATATAAACCAACAGGAAAAAGGGAAAAGAAAACAATCACCATTAGGAAGTCAACTTATTTGTTGTCTTGAGTTGAATATTCTAAAAGTGTTAGTTAATCCTTAAAAAGTTTCAAGATTATTCTATAGTTGAATTAAGTTTCAACTGAGTTTTGCTTATAAACAATCTTTTTTTTTTCTTTTTCATTAAAATGAAATTTTAAAAAAAAACAAAAAAAAAAAAAACCAACAACAACTAAAAAATCAGCATCACTATTGAAACTCTTGCAGATTTCCTGGAAATGTCACCCACTACTTAGCTGCACCAAAAACACATCAAGAAAACTACTTTTCATATTAAATCACTGTGACTGAATAGATTGAGATTAGACTGAGCCTAGAAGCAAAAATTAAAAATCCACCTTCTCTGCCTCTTCCAAGAAAGGATGGAAATTATAAAAATTCTCAGTGGGTATTCAAGTCTCTCCACTGTATCCAGCTCAGCCCTTGGAAACAATAATGCACATTACTGGATCCAAACATAGCCTGGCTTTCAGTACAAGAACAGAAGGATTAAGAGTGAGTCAACACATTATTTATGATACAGAGCTGCAAAGAACCAAAGCTCTGAAAGAGGTGTTGCTCAACAGACAAGGATATGGCATCTGCTTCCAACATCTGTTCTCTTAGCAATGCTCTTGACTTGTCCATAAACTCTTCTAGAGTCCTGACATTAAAGTTCACATGACATTTAAACCACAAACAACTTTTTAAAAAGTCAACTTTTCACAGAGGAAACACTCATACACCTTAATTAGCTGGTATCCAAGCCAGGTAACACTGATATTATAGCCAGAATCACCCTTTCATTGCAGGCAATGAATGGGAACATCGTGGGTGTAGACAGGTTATAGCAATGTCATCCCACTTCATCTGTGCTTATTACAAGGGTCACTTTTAAAACATATTTCTGTTAAAGCATTTAAGCAACAATTAATAAATAAGAAAACAGTATAGCAGACAGTTTTATGGGAATTCAGAGGAACATTTTTATCTAACTATATGCAATTCTGAGATTCTTTTGTTGGTTTTGGCTTATGAAGTGTTTTAAGAGAATATTAAAACATTACCATCCCCATTAAAATAGATGAAAACAAGTCTACAAAACTATCAGAATATAAGATGATGCAGTGGACTTGGATAAATGTCAGTGTTTGGGTTTTTTCTTTGCTTCTTTAATCAGATGAGTCTCTGTAGCCTAAAAGAGAAGGGATTTAGTGCCTACAAAAATATTCCACACCCAACCTAGTGTGGTAAGAAATGGGCCAAGTATGAAATGGCAGTTTTAGATACATGCTTGTTCCTTACCCTGCTCCTCTACTAGGCCTAAGGCAGTCCATATACAGTGGATTACAGAGCATCTTTTCTTTTCCCATGCTCCTTCTTTCATAGGAGGAAAATCACACTCCTCAGCCTTCTGCATTTAAAACCAGATCTCCTATTTCCCTCCCCTAAGCTGCTTTAAAAATCCTGCCTCTAAAGTGAGCACTGCATGTGTGTTAATTCTAATTATTTTTCAGGCAGGAAATGAAGCAGTTTTAGGCTTAGGGTTGTAAAATGCAACTCTCTTTCCAAGAGAAGTAAAACAGACAGTCTCTTTCACACTTCTGCCCTTTACAAGTCACACAATCTTCAATCACTTATACATCCTGCACTCACCACTTCTGTGAAATATAAACATATGGGTTCTAAATGATTTTTCACAGAAATAGAACATCCATTCTCAGATGACTACCTGCAATATATCCTTTAGAATGCTGCTCCTAAGAGTTTAAGAGAAAAAGAGGTCGATATGTATCCCCCACATACTTTTTCTTATTCAAAAATCTCCCTTAAAAGCAACTGCTTTCTTTAGCTCCACATTAGGCTCTCTCCAGTGTTATCTAAACAGTGCCTCCTGTCTGTAACAAGGTTTTTAAAAATTATATAAACACTTTAAAATAATACCACAAATTATACTGTAGTATATATTGTAGAATACAATATTCTATGCAAAATACTGTATGAGCTTTTTAATGTTTTGTTAAGCATTATTTATATTTATCCCACTATCTAAACAGCACCTGTAATACAACAATTAAGTGTGGTTGTTTTGAAGGTGATAATTACTATAAGATTCAAAAGAGAAGTGAGGAATATAGTAACAGTAAAGTCTAGAGAACACGCTTTTCATTAGTGCTCTGTGTTGGAGTAGTACACAGGAGATTATGATTCTTGTAGGTATAATAGACCTGTAGGTATTGCCACAAAATAAACAAAGAAACTTATGGTTAATATCAAAAGGAAGATTTATTACATATCAACACCAACAAATTTTTGGCAGAGCACATTCCTGCAACCACTACCAACAGTAGCTCAAAGAAAAACTCTGGTATAATTATCCTGTAGGGTTTCACTTGACATTGGGACATCTTATTTTGGTATCTAAGCAATTATATCCATAAACTCCTGCTAAGCCAGACTTGGTTTCACCACCAATGGAGGCTGAGACTCCAGTGTTATCAGTTCCCAGAATACTCCCTGTTTGCCAACAGGCTGGGTAAGAGACAGGACTGCCCAGCACTTCCACACTAATGACTACAGTCATTAGAGTGACCACCAAGGGATGATTAACAGCAGAAGCATTGGGAAGCAGAAGAAATTCAAAGAAATGAATGAAAATGCAAAGATGACTGGGAAGAAGAAAAGGCCCTACAGTAATACCTGCTGCCATTCTCTGGCATTTGAAAGGCTTAACAGGGAAGTTGATGAATTCATGACATTTATTGGACTCAACAAATGGTAAGCTGTGAATAAGCAGCAGGTGGAAAACTGTGATGAACCAGCACTAAACCTTTGATTAGACATAGAAATAATTCACAGTGCATTTCAGAATGTCACTCTTCCCACCTCCCTGTGATACAGTTCATCCATAAAATACTCATTATTACTTTATCTTCTTTTAATAACCTAAGTCACATTCAGCATTACAGCATCATTTGTGTCCCCATCCCTCAGGCCACACTGGGCACTTTTTTATGCTAAGAGACTCCTCTCTGAGTGTCTTTTTGTACATTGCTGCCTAAGGACAGGGTTTTATCAAGATCCATATCAAATTTACTGCCAAATGCAGGTCTCATTCACCCAGTCCTAGCTGACTTTCTCTGCCCTGCAGTCTCCAGTTTCTCAGCTCCACATCCTCCCCTGTACTGAAGCACTGTGAGCACTTGTGTGACCTGTTTGGAACTGGCCTGGGGAATAATCCAGTTTAAAAGGGATTTGGACAAAATTCTAATTTTGGCTAAACACACACATGCACTCACCCAGCACAGAGGATTTTTTTAACCTAGGTTAGATCCCCCATCTGAAGGAACTCTCTGGCTATACAGTTCCTTCTGAGCTGAGAAGGGATAACTGGGGAGACCTGGCACGGAACAAGGAAGAGGCAAGTTGACGCATCTTCGGCTGTTTATGCTGGTTTACATACCTTGGGAAAAATGAAGTTTACATCTCTTCATACTAAAATATTCTAGGTGATATAAAATCTTACATATCACTAAAATTTTCAAAATTAGCACAATTGCACCAGCATGGCTCACACCAGTGACTCTAAGATTCTAACTTCCACCTTTCTCCTAACATCCACAAATCCTCCCTGTGGGAGCTAATCTCACTTGTTATTATTTTAATCAGTATGTTAAATTTTTGAGGGAAATTCCAGTAGTGGCTCCATAATAGGAGTACATTTGGTATGAGGGCACAGAATTGTGAAGCAAGACATAGGTAACATTTACACAACTCATTAAATTTACACCATCTGCCTCTCCTCAAACAGCATAGAGCTCTCATCCTAGACTCTGAATACAGACCTAGTAATAATAAATGCTAAACCATAGCCCTGAGGCAGCTCATCTACAAGCACTTGGAATAATGCACTTAGTGTGTCATCCTTCTGGAGAATGCTTCAAAGGTCTGGGAGAGTTTTCCATGTGAAGTGGAAAACATCCTCCCTTCAAGCATTCTGCAGCACAGTACAGCACAGTGCCAAAATTACTGCAAAGGAAGGGAGAACAGATTGTGGAACAAAAAAGACACATGGCAGAGTTATTCCAAGTGCTAGATGGGTTCAGTGAAAGTGGCTGCAAGTTCCACAAATCTCAGGGTTAACACCTTAGTAGGAACTCTGCTGAGACCCACAGGGCTCATGCTCCATGTCCAGCTCCTCCAAGCCCCTTACACATAGAGCTCAGAACCAAGGCATCAACATTTACATCTTGATAAAGCACTAACTGCTGACAAAATTTATAAAATAAAGAGCAAATGGCAATAACTAATGATATTCATAAACAAAGTACATCTTCACCAGTCTGAAAAATCGTAACAGCTGTGTACGAGTAAGTTGCAGACAGAGCTGACAGGATGGTTAGAAAGCAGGAGGGAGATGTGTGTATAAGAAAAGGCAGAAAATGTTACTTAGCACTGAGAAGTGAAGTGTGTGAACCAGCCCTGGAAGCACAGAGGTGTGAAGAGAGGGGAAAAAGCAAATTCATAGTCATGGTAACTTAAAAATTCTGAGAAATTCTCCATACACTGAATTACATCCCCCTTCATCATTTCACCTGAATGTCTTATATTTATTACCATAACTTCCATATATTTCTAGCTGTGCATGTAGTGCAAAATTACAGAAGACAATGTTTCCCATGGTTTCCAACTAGTTAAAATTAGAGTTACTGTGGAGAAAATAATATATACCCTTGCTAATAGGTTATTGCACAGCTTTGTATCGGGGGAATAAAAAAAGTCAAGACTGGTAAGAATAAAATAAAATATAAATGAAAATCTGTGTCCTAGCACCAGAAAAAGAGCAGAACAAAGGTTAAAAATAATGGTCTGTATTGATGCTGAAGGATGTTATTCCCAGGAATACAGTTGCAGGATATGATGTTTATGTTAGGACTAAAGATCTGTCCTGTTTTCATCAGTCAAGAGGAACTTTCATCCCTTGTCTCCTGTCTTGCACAAGTGATCTGGATCTGACCATGCAGAAACATCTTTATCTGAGTATGTATCTTTCAAGTGTGAGTGCATACAAACAACTTGCTTCAACATTTGATAAGTAAATATCACCTTCCCCTTCCATAAGATCTTGCACTAAGGTTAACAATACTATTTTTCCTACATTCTCTTAATTTGAATTTTTGCATTTGAAACCGCATGTGAAAGTAAACAGATCTCCTCAGCACCCTAAATCAGATCCCTAAAGGGATCACTGTATTAGCATGTCTCCCAAGACCCTAATTACTGTGAGACCAGACCTTTCATTTGTATAAACGTGATGATTTCAAACCTTGGAACATGATATTCATAATGTTAAGATCTGTAAAAAAGCAGCTGACACAGAGAAATAACAGGAATAACAGTAAAAACCACAACAGAGAAGACATTTGGACAAAATCCTTCAAACTCTGGTAGTGAAGTCCTTGTTCTCACTAGGACTGCTGATGTTACTGACTTCCACTATTTTTGGATACATAAATCCATTGTGTCTGACAAGCCCATTACAGGCTATATAGCCCAAACTTGGAGTCCCAGAAGAACAAGCAGAAAAGATTCAGCATCCAAAATAGTCACCTGTTGCTAACCAGTAAGTTCATTGCACTCCAGTAAGCACCTTAGAATGTCTGAAGTCACCATATTCATGGCAGGCATCCTGTATTCCTTCCTAGAAGTTGTGCCTTTTTATTTATTTATTTATTTTTAGAATCTAATTTTATTTATTTGTTTATAGAAAAATACCCTGGCAGGATTTGCTGCTTTATTTTAAAGACAGAATCCACCAAGTACAAACAGATGTAACAGTTGAAGAAGCACTGTTGTCTTGTAAGGTACGCATGCCTCAATGGTCTTAAAATTGTAATTTTAATCCCAATAAAGATTAAGTCACTTGAAAGTGTCATTTGGATTTTAAATATACAAAATAATCATATAAAATATTTTTTAGTGCTTGAAATACACATAATATGGGGACAGAGAAATAATCTGGATACTCCTCAACTAGACATAATTTGGAAAGTCAGCCAAGCAGAAATCTCCTCTGTGGTCAACATCCCTCCTCCTGAAATATTAATCTACTGAAATATTCCCTACTGAGACAGGCAGAAAATATTCCTGGTAGGCAACATGCTAAGCACACCCATTAAGAGTGACTTCCCTTAAAACAATCAAACTCTTAAGCAGAGAGAATTTTATTCATATAAGGTTTATTCTGGTGCAACCTACTCCATATATTTTATACTCCTTCTTCACTATTTACTTTACTGAGATAGCAACATGAGGCTGTGAGGTTCTTCAGATCCTTTTCCTGGATTCCAAACCCATCAGTCATTAGTGATCTTAGCGGTCTTTTCCAATCTAGGAAATTCTATGATCTCCAGGTCCACAACAGCAAACTCTGGGGTCACAGGCGTGAACCTACAGAAATTACCTTGCTCTCTTCCCATAGAAAAGCTGCACACTGTCCATAAGGGTGTACATTAACTGTATGCACACTATAACTCAAAAAAAGCAGTTAATATTTAGTGTCCATGTGATGCTGGGAAAAGTTAATGTCTTCATCTTACAGATTGGTTACTGAAGCACAAAAAGGGTACAGAAGCCTTTCTCAAGGTCAGGGGAATAACTAGGGAACTGGAATTATGGCCATTTCAAACTCAGATCTAGCCAGAGTGTGACAAGACAGATCTTGATGAAGACACTGAGAAAACCTGAGCATTTGCAAGTTTATAAAGGAGTTGATTTACACCCTGATGTTCTCAACATACACACCTGCACTGAGCATCAGGGACAGAAAAAAAAATATAACCTTTGTTTGTTTATGTGATTTTAAGTAAAATAAATGCAGCAAATATTCGTCTTTTGACCTAGTCTCTCCAGCAAAGCAGTTGTAATAGCTCAGATCACCTTTTTAAATGTTATAAACATTATTTTCAAAGAAACCATGAAGAGGCATAAGAAAAAAAAAAAAGCAGAACAAATGTATACAGACACATTGCTGTAATCAGGTTGTTGTGCCATTAGCTACCCTTGTTAAAATGTTAATGAGTAGCTTGCCATAGGCTTGCTGAATTGCAGTTTATTTCTGAACAGGTCAGCATTTTACAGTCCCTACCCCTCTGACCCTGTTTTAAAGTACTTTGTTCAATAGTTAAAACTCCCTTAATGAATGCTGCTTCTTTCAAGTGAAATAGGATCACAGAGCATGCTGCACAAGGGCACATTTGAAAATGTCACCATTGGAAACAAAACAAATGGAGTTTTATTAACTGGGTATTAAAATTAAGATGTTACGGATCAGTTTATTCACACTCTCACACAAAATATCAAAAGTAGCCATATCCCAAATGCCCAATTAGTTTTAAGATTTCAACCACTAACCTTTAGAGAGAATTCCCTCTATAACAGAGTTTGGAAGTATGTCTTATTTTGCAATCAAGTGTTACTAGAAAGATATTCCCATGCCCCTGCTCACATTCTCCCCACAGCATTTAAGGGTAGTAAGTTCCAGATGTGGCCTTGAATGTTATTGAGGTACACAGTGAGAGGTGCATCTGAATAACAAAATTATGATAATACAATTTGATTATAGTGGGGTAAAATAAGAATAATACTGAAATAAAATTATCTGGGCAGCTCTAACTGGGAGCTACTGTGACTTGGTAGCATATGCTTGTAAAGCATAACTTAAAAAAAAAAAAAAAAAAAAAATCATGTGGATAAACTGACCAATATTTCTCAGTGCGTTTTCTTTGCAGGTAATTTCTTCAAGGTCCATTCCTGACATCATTTATTTTTGTTGAAGTGTTTCACAATGGGCTGCATCCTCACATGATCCTTAAATAAAATCTGCTCCCATTCAACCTGTACATCTTCTCAGTCTGAGAAGACACTGAAGGAGCCAAAAACATTCCAAAAGAGAAATACTTTTAAAATGAAGTGTATGCATTAACAGAAAATACCTCAGCATTTTTGTTTTTGCCAATATTGCACAGAGTAAGGAAAAACCATACATTTTTGTGGATCCCATTCAAATAAGCCTACAGTTGTTTTTCAATTTTTTTGTAAAAAGAAAACTCAAAAATATTAAACAGAGGTTACTTCCTACCACCCACACAATCTTCTAAGCTACTTCTTTCACGCATACATATTCGAAGATACAGGTTTATACACAGATACAGAATGTTAACTTATTTTTACCTTCTTTTCTATATGGCAATCTTCTAAATTTTCTTTTGTTCTCAATGCAAATGGTCATTGGTTCATCTTCTTTCACCCAGGACGGTTATGTCACATCACTTGACTAATATGCATGCATTTGCCACTAAAAGACATTTTAACTGAGAGCTGTCACATCCGTCATCTCCACTCGGGCTGGTTAAAATTTTTATCTGCCTTCTTGAATTAATTTCAGCTTGCCTGAGCCCAGCAGGGGACTTTAGAGTGGTTTAGTTAAATTCTTCATTTTGAAAAAGCATTTTAGAGTCCTTCTATTTAGATTTCCCTCTTGCATCTAATTTTTGTTTCACATTACTGAAACAATGAGGTAATTATACATCCAGTGAAGGAGGAGGAAAAAAAAAAAAGCAGACAGATGAGAGAGAAAAGAAATTATCCAATTTTGACATTTTCCTGGAAAAGCATTTCCCTCTTCTTTTTTATGTGGTTCCCTGTTATTTCCCAAATTATCTGTAACCATAGTTAGAAGTGATTAAGCTAAAAAGAAAATATGCAAAATGTAAAGAAAAAAAATTGAGAGAAGGAAACACTAATTGACAGCCAAAACAAGAGAATGGAAAAGATAAACTAGAAATGAAATATTCTGTCATCAAAATATTTTATACAGATCATGTCTGTGACAAAGCTGGATGTAACCAAGCCAGTAATCTATTCTTAAAGCATTACTTCCAAAGTATGTTTTTCAGGCAGCAAGGACATGTGTTAGTAGGTAAGGAGGTTCAAGCTGTTAATGGAATGAGAGGGATGTTAAGAGACTGAGTAATGTTAGTAAAGGACCTAAATCTTCAGAAAGATGTAGAAAACAACAGGGACCTGTGGGAATATATCCCCATGACTAGTACTGGACTCCTGACAACTATGCTGATGATCATCAATGCATTCTCTATGTCTGCACATGTTCATAAACACTAAAAATCTCACAGGAAAAGTCATCCACCATGGCACAATAGCTAGCCTGTAATAAATATTAATGTCAACACAAAAATGTTCGTAAGACCTGTATAATTCACAGGACTCCCAAACACCTCATTGCATCTTTGGCTTCTTTATGATCTTATGCTCTTGGGATAACAAGCCTGCAGATACACTGTAGCTGAACAGGTGGAATCCATCTACAAATATAGATGTGATGGTTTAAAGAACTTTCCAAAATCAAATTGACATGCAACTTTTGAGTGCCAAAGAGAGGAAATGAGCTTACTATCATTTCAAGATCTTGAAGGAAAACCCCAAAACATACAGAAAAATAAATCATTAATCAGCACCTATAGAAGAGTCCCATGGGAATGATTTTATTACTTAACTTGAAATGTCCATCTGTAGCTGCAGTATCTTGTGAAGCTGAAATTCCCTGTGCAATTTTACACCTAAAGCAGAGGAACAGATAAGACAGGGATATAGTGACTCATCTTCTCTGAAGCTTACTGAACTCAACTCTGTTCAGAATAGCAGAAACTCACGGATGTCCTCATAGTCAAACTATCAGCAACAGGTCCCAGGTCTCTGCAGCCCTGGCAGGGGTGCCCCAGAGCACAAACCCATGGCTCTCTGAGGCATATGTTCAGAAAAGCTGCAGAGAAGGCAAAACTTATCTCTGGAAATTTTATATCCTGCCAGGAATTAAACAGGGCATGAACTCCCAAAAGCAAGTAAATGGTTTTGTACCTGGGAAGGAATCACAATATGGGTAAATTCCCATTACTTCCCTTGAATTCAAAAGGGGCTCTATACCCATGCCTTTGAGTTATTGCATTGCTGTTCCTTAAGTACACTATTAATCTGATCAAAACTGCTGTCAAAGAAAAAAACCTACTGAAAGGCAGCTACATTACAATACATGGGTTAATATGAGGAACAAAGACTATTTCTAGTAAAGGCTGATTGAAAAAAAAATCTAAATATGTTTGTGCTCAGGAAAGACAAGCAGTTTAAAAAAAAAATCTTAGTATTTTTTAAGCTTAGTGGCCTTAAAACTTACAAGTCTAAGCATCTGGAAACTTTACAGCTATTATTATAAATTATTATTTAAATGGCAGTAAAACCTATTGCTGACATGAAATTAGTCATGCAAGGGCCTGCAGATGTACATCCTTCTGTCCAAGCACTGCAACTCTGAATGCAAAGTCCAAAAGTGTTCATTTGTTCAGGCTGTGTGGGGCACAGAGACACAACAGCTCCAAGACTTGTGCAACACAAGAGGTGGAGCCTTCCCAGAATTTATTACACTTATTCAATTGCAAATGCTGCTCTACTTACTACAGGACTGACCATGTTTTATCTACCATAGATGAATGTGCAAAATAGACCTCAGGAATGTGTATTCTTCTTTTTATTTCCCCTTTTGTCAAATTGTCAGCCCCAACAGCTGTATGGGACAACAGACTAGAGGTGAAACTTTGGAAGAAGCTCATTAGAAGCACTGGTTCATTTGCACTAGGAGAAAAGCACAGAACTTCTCTGATACAGTAATGAATTATATAAAATAAATCCACTGTAATATGCTAAAATACTTACTGAAATTACATTTTATAGCATGAAAATTTTACCTTATGGAAAGGTTTTACAAGAATACTTGAAGCACAATATGAATTTAATAACAGGAATTCATTTTGAAAATCACATTTAAGACCCTACTCCACATAAAAGAAGCCAACATTCCTGTGACAGAACAACATAAAACTTTCCACCATCTTAAATTTTTGTTGGTTCTCATCAAGATATAAAGATAGCCCTAAAAAAGGAGACAGAGAAAGGAGGGATCAGAGTAACACTTGTAATTAGGTGCATATTTGGCAGAAAATTCCATTGACAAGGCAAGTAAGATTTATAGTAGCTATAAGTTCACAAAATTTGTCAACTTATTTCATTTACTCTTCTGTAATTCTGTGTATGAAAGCATCTGTTGAGTCAGAGTTGCAATACTGCAAGAGTATCCTTGGGTCCTTTGATAACCCCAACCCCACTTTCAAATGCAACAATCACACAGGGTCCATGCTCTCAAAAGTATTCAAATGTTTAACCTCCTTCTGAAAGACTACACATAAAAGACCCAAGCTTTGGGAATTTAAAACCAGTTGGAATTAATAAAGCCTATATATCAATAGAAAATGCATCATTTGGGAACCAAAACTATTCGGGCGTTTACCAAATGACAACAAAGATTACTTGACATATCCATGTAGTATAAGGCTAGACATTGGTTAATATAGGTAATATCTAGTTATAAGGAAGCCTTATCCCACAGCACTTGATTTAGCTCTAGAATGGGGATTACATTCCTATCCCTTGCAAAGAATCACCCCTACCTCAATAAAGCCACATTATGAGTATGAATTCCCAAATTAGACATTATCTATATACAGTGCTTTGAGTGTGATTTCCAAAAGCCCAAAGCAAGAAGGAAAGAAACACATGGAAGAACCAAAAAAAGTTGGACATCAGTGAAGATATTTGGTATCACTGAGACTAGAGCACAATAATCAGTTTTCTCTGGGCATGTACAAACAAGAAATCAAGAATGTGGCCCTGCACCTACTTTTATTGGGTTGACCTGGAATAAGCTTTTCCTGTACCTTACTCAAACCACTGAAAAGACAAGAAATAGCACATGGAATCCATTTTTCTATGCTTCTGCTCCCACACACTCATATTGGAGATGAGGAATGAGAAATGCCTACTTAAAAAAAATTTAAGTCTTTGATGAGCAAGGTTAAATGCAGATCCTATGCATAGTAGGGAAAAAATCAGACCACCCTCCTCTGTAACAATTGTAAACATATGCCTACAAGGCCCAGCAGACTGGATAGAGTAGATTTGTTAGCTGATATCAGGGTGGATTCTGTCATCCCTACTTATGCTGAATAGCATTTTTATCAGCTTTTATTCTAGTAAGGTTCTGTTCAAGACAAGTACAGATTCCCCCATCGCCCACAAAGGAGGCAATCTTTTTGCATCAAAGATCAAAGCTGAGAATTAAATAGAAAAATCAGATGCCTTTCACGTGCCACCATCAGCTGTCCACATCTGTCAAAATTCCCAATCTGGTAAGACACTGGTGGGCTCTGCCAACGCCCCCTCTGCCTCCACAGCATCCCTGCGCCTTGGCTCCTCCAAGCAGCCTAACAAAAAGCGCCTGGCGGTGATTCCCTCCCCCTTCCCTTGCTTCTGTGTCAGCTCTCTGGACTCAAACATGCCCAGCTCATGCATAAGCAAGCAGGTGCAAGGCAGGGCTCTGCCAAAGCCCAGGCAAGTGCAATGTACACGTGTAGCCCGCTGATTGTGGCGTGCTGCTGATAGAAGGCGACAAGGCCAGACAATAGGTGGGGTCAGTAGGTGGCTCTTTGATTTCCCTGGCTCTCCACACAACAGCAGCATGGGAGTTTGCCTGTGGGGGATGAACACTGCCTTTCCATGGAAAACACGAGAGCACTGGGGCTACAGACCCAACAAGCGCCCGCAACGAGAACTTGGGTTCTTACCAGGAAAATTGCTAATGCAAATCAAGATGTACTCACTCATCAGCCTCATCTGCTTGGGAGGAGATAATTAACTGTGAAAACTTCATAATAAAACAAATAGCTATGTGTGTCTTTTGAGTTTCCCACATAAAATGAGATACTTCAGCAACCAGAGTGTAAAAATGGCCTCTTTTCTATCAGAAGGCAACTCCAACTTTACGACATCAATGCATGCCATTACTCCTTTTACAGTCTTTTTAGGCTGCTTTTTGTTTTTTGGGTTT
>JANRMJ010000054.1:9345071-9375110 GCA_025584955.1 Alethe diademata
GCATGCCATTACTCCTTTTACAGTCTTTTTAGGCTGCTTTTTGTTTTTTGGGTTTTTTTTCATCCCACTAGATGTGATGTCAAGACATTACAAATCACTTCAACAAACATTCAAGATTCTGCTGTCTCAGAAGTATTGATTGTGTTTTGATGCTGTTGGTCAGTGAGCCAACACTACCTCCATCTCAAAGCACATGCCCACTTTCAGAGATTTTTACAGTAAGATGACAAGTTCATTAAGATTTAAAAAACAGAATAACAAAGCAAGCAAGCAACACAAGTGGATTGGTACGGTAAAGCTGAATGAAATGTCTGAAATAAATAACTACACAAACTGCACCAAGCCCATCAGCTTAAATGCCACAACACCAATTCACCAATTTAAAACAGCAAGAATCACTTTTTTTTTTGCACACCTGCTTGTTTTTCATCTAACCTTTTAATTAGCCACATAGTCAGAAAGGAACAGCTATTTTTAACTCATTGTTCTGAACCACTATGAAATAATTACCAAAGTTTACATGGCATCATAGCACGTATTACAGTCATAGTCCAAAATATCAGTTTAACAAGAACAGCAGAGATGCAGAGTTGAACTATCTGGGTAGAACAGGACATTCCTTGACTACTGCACTCTGTTATTTCAAAGTGTTCACTCTCGGAAACTCTGAAAACCTGGATCACTTAGTATTCAAAAGCTTTAGAATACAAAATAAACACCTATAACTCACATGGCAAAAACACCCCATAAATTGGTATATGGCATAATACAAAAGCACCCAGATCCTCCAGATCCCAAATCCTCTATGTACCTGAGAATGGGACATTGAGTTTAGCAGCACCAAAGAATTTATCAACATCAAGTAGATAATATCTTCAATTTAAGTGCTGAACCTTATTTAACCTTAATTAATCATATTTGACAATTCTGCTTTGAGAAAGTATAACACTTGTTCACATGTTGAAAAGTTCTTACCTCACCTGTAACATGAGCCCTAAACTGCCTGCCACATGGCCTGAAATGGCATGGAGGCACTATTAAAACACACACCTGGTGGGGCTGCTGCTGGTTCTAGGAATGTTTTCAGCCCTGTGTCTCTCATATGCAGTTTGTCTCAGCTGAATTCTGAAGTGCAGAATTCTGAAGTCAAACTTGGACTGATTAATGCACATTTTGTGCTGGCAAGTTTTGCTAACGGTGAAAACTCCTCCACTTTCCAACCTTTCTCTAAAACACTTGTAAGAGACTAACCAAAATATGGCCTTTCACTTGAAAAACTTATCTGCCAAACTTCAGTTGTCAAACTACTACAGAAAATTATATTTAATTTTCTGTCTGCTTTTAGGTATCTCCGTGAGGAAGACTATTAAGATTTAAAAGACAGCTATGCCCTGTAAACTCCAACTTTCTTACTATGACCTATTTTCTAAATGTTTCAAGACACATTAGGGTAAAACAAAAACTATCAGGAGGTAGAGACAGCTCATTTTATCAGCATGCTCCAATAAACCAAGGCATGAATAAATAATTACATCCCTCTCTCACAAATACCACCAGTACCAGGGGATTTGATTTAAATATGTTTGTCATAAGATTAAGCCTCAAAATACAAAATCAGTTTTTATTTCCCATATGGCTAAATTTACAAACTTAAATAAAACTACAAATCCCTGTTTACAACTCCAGTAACCTCCATGACACTCAGTTACCCAGAACCCTATTTACATTCATAACATCTTTTTTCCTTCACCACCATTTTACTTCAAAGACTAAAGCTAATGACCATTTGAATTCTCCACTTTGGAGGTTGAATAGTAATGCCTTACACAAAGTCTTAAAACACGTTATTCATAGTTATCATTATTGCAGTGACAAATATTCCCCCTTCACTTTGATGCTCTCAGATTCCATATAGCTGAGCAAGAATTTCACCTAAATGAAAAAGTGATTTAAAATTCCGTATTTTTGTCACAATGCAAAAACTGTACTAAGAATAATAATCACAATAGCCTTTTGTCTGTGTGTGTATAAAACAGGAAAATTCAAGATACAAATTGATATGTTGCTTTTTTGTTGTGAAGTGTTCTCCACAAAAATTATGTAGAAATAATAATATAGATGTAAAAAAACATCTAAAATGTAGATCACATTTCATCTTGAAATAAAAGGTGTCTCAATACAGGAAGCACCTGGTGACTCTTCTGGATAACTGGCAATGTAACCAAACTATAATACTTTCATTGAAGTAGACTTTCAATATGATTTTACAGCTTCTTTTTTTTTTTTCAATTTTCATTTCCAGTGCACTCTTACATTATCTTAAGTGTCTAAGCACATATGTAGAACAAGCTCCATATTTATCTTATTTTCAAAGGAAAATAAACCGAAACACATGAGCAGAGTCAAGTTGATCAATTTTAGTTTCAATTTGTAAACTATTTAATCCTACTCTAGATGAAGATGACTTTTGCAAAAGTAGTTTAATTAGAGCAGAAAGCCAGCAGAAGCAGCAAGCTATTAGCAAGTAGTTAAAGGAGGACAACAAATATATGACTCCCCTACCACACGAGGGGAGAGTATCACTGAGATGTGCAGTGCTCAGCAGGCTCTCCTTGGTGTCTCCTGAAACTTTTTCCCTGCTGTGTTATTTCATAGCATGCATAATCAGTAAACACTGAATATGGGAGAAATATGGCACCAGCGGTGTTCCTCACGGGATTTTACCCAAGGATGCAGCAGAAATGAACAATCACTCAGCAAGCCTGCTTGGCCTGCCTCTAATTTATCATGGCTTACATCTCATGCCTGCCAGCAGAGCTGAATTCATATGTTATTGTCCCAAACCTGTCACTTTCTGGACTGCTTTTTAATCTTCCTCCTAGAATTACATTCAGAAAGGTCACTGCTATCCAATTAGAACCTTATCAAAGATGCACATGCAGGCTGGATTCACACTTATCGAGAATGGGTCATAAATCCAGAAACTACACATCACACACAACCATTACCATAATTAATAACTCCCATGGAAAAAAGTGTCAAAAAATGCTTGAGTATTGCCAGGCAAGTGTCTGACTGTATTTCTTTATAATCTAGAGCAGGTGAATGAGTGAAAGGGTTATTTATAATTACAGGAAGGATGGAAATCAAAGACTAAGAAATTCAGGAGCACTTTGAATTTTATACAAAACCTGATACTGCATATGTTTCTACAAACACAGACTTCCCTGTCTTTTTTTCTTACATCTCCAAATGCAAGTTTTCAAGATGATTTGTGAGGATAGCTATCATTAATATACCAATATCTATTGCTTTTTCTTCTATCTCAATGTCTTTCGAACTTATGAAGAATCACACACGTAGTCTTTTATCAATTAATTTAATCAAGCTCAAAACTTGAAAGAGGAATTTGCTTTCAGTCTTCTGATTCAGGGACATCAATCTATAAATACAACCAATGCATACACCCATACATTTCTACTACTGACCTTTGTAAAATAGTTTTTTTTCCATATGTCACCAATAGCTTGAGAAATACTGTAGTGTAGGAGCCAGTTGAAAAGGGAATTATTTAGTAAATACAGCCAAGGAGCATTAAGAGTGAAAGGCATTAAACACAAACCAGATTTTTACATTGCCTATGCTTCTAAGATTTCACTCTGTTCTCTATTTTGACAAAAATGCATTTTCAGTGCTGTCCATTCCAGAAGCCGGAAAGCAGCACATCTTTGTCACTAAAAGCTCCACTTGGCTAAATAATCACCTGGAAACACCAAGCATTTTCAGTCCCTCACTTGTTTAGAGGGATTATACTGATTTACAAACAGGATCAAAGCAATTCTCTCAAGAGGATAAGCAGATGAAAGAACTGAGTAAGTTTAAGAGCTCCTGTAAGAACCATTTGCTCTTTCTCCCACCACACTGCCAACTGCATTGGTCAATATCTGGGAGAGGTCCGAGTAGGAGAATAAATAAAATAAATAAATATGAAATAAAATCTGGTGTTTTTTTTAAATCAGAACTAGGCTCTGAATTAGGTATGCATTTTACTTAACAATACTCAAGCAAAGACCTCTGTAGGGATTTGTCTTAACTGGGGCATTTGCACTCTTAGAGAATGACAAATGCACTAAAAGTACACGTTTAACATCCTGGATATTAACATTCATTCCTGGAACTTAAACTGGGAAATATTTCACAACATAACATACATTGCTGACAAAGGCTGTGTATCTGAAGCACTCCTCCCTTCCCAATTCTCTTCTGTTTGGTTTGGAATTCCATATGCCCACAAGTTAGTGAAGATGTGCCCTATTTTTTTTCTTAATTAAATGTTGACAAGTATAACACCTGTAAGTTTTACTCACATAAGAGACTGTCAGAATCTGCCTTGATTGGAAAGTAATTGAACTTGGTTCATATTTATAAAAAAAATTACAGACAGAAAATAGTCATTTGAGAAAGGCTGCTGCTCCTATCCAACTTTGTGAAACGTAAGAAAACTGCAAAGATTTTTAAACTCACCACAGCAAAATGAATGCTCAAGAATGCTTTGCACTGTGGTTGCACATGGAGACAATTCAGCTACAGAATTTTGTATTTATATTATATCGGTGATTTGCTATGCAGCAATAATTTAAACTGAAATGTAAGATCTAGTTTAAAAGAGGAAAAAAAATCATAGAACCCACACTAACCAGAGCACACAAGGGCTCAAACAATTAAACCCACAGTAACGTGACTGCCTCACATGGAAATCTGATGGACAGTCTGTAAGAGTGCCAAGGTTCACAGCCTAAGCATTCAAATGTATCTCCTCTGATACAGAGAGGGTCTTTTTGTTGTGCCTTGACATTGTTTATAACATTGGGAAGCCATTTCTCTAGGCCTCAATGTAGAATAAATTACAGTTAATACTAATAAAATCCAACTTTTAAGAGAGAGTAATGGATCTCCTTATTGGCAATCGTAACAGAAAGGTCACAAATTACAGGGCATGGAGCAAGAATTCCCCAATCCTGCCCAGAGATGTCTCCTCCAGGTCAAGGTTAGGGTGTACTGGAAGCACCACAGCATTTTTTTATTTTTTTTCTGTCAACAACATCCTGCCCCTGTGATAAATTAAGGACTCAAGGCTGCAGGTCACTTTTGAACCCCTCATCAGTTATAAATTCCCCTTAATCACAAGCAGAACTCTGTTAGCAAACCTAGTGATTTACAGTAATAAGGATGGTTGTACCATTTTTCCAGAATATCTGTCAGCTTATTTTATAATAGCAAGTATTTACAGAGCACTTTACTAACATAAACTAATTCATTATATCCTTAAATGTTTCTATTCAAAATTCTAATGATGTTGTAAGTATCATGAGCAATCACCAAATGCCCACTGAGACGTCTATGCTTGACTTACAGTATGAGATGAGGTCATAGAAAGCAGCCAGCAAATCCAAACGGATCTTTGTTTATTTGCATCACCCAATTAGTGTTCTCCCATCCTTCCTTCAACTCCTCTGTGTAATCCTGTTGAGTATATGACTAATTTCAATAGCAGCACTTTTTACATTGGACTGAAGACTGCACCAATACTCTGAACTCATTTTTCAAGAGTGAGTAACTCAAGCATAGTGTTTTGTTTAGGACCATCAAGTAGTAAAGAAATGCTCAACCTTGATTCAAATCAGACTCAAGATTACGAAAACAAAACAAAGCCACAACCCAAAAACAAACCGCAGAACCCCCTCTAAGAGTCAAGGATATTCAGGAGTTACTGCTTTTGTAATCTATACTGATTATAATTGTTAGCATTCACGTTGGAAATTGTTTCCTGACATAAATACAACTTTCTACAAAAGAAGCTTTGCAGGGGTACAAAAATGGAGGCATTCACTACTCTTTAGCATACCCTGGAGCTCAGGGGATTAGAGCATTCTCTCTCTCAAAGCTAAGTTAGTGCCTCCTGGCTATTTCTCCTAGATGATTGCACTGTTGTCCTCCCAGTGGAAATACCAAGAGGAGAGGGAGGAATGCTAACTTTGGATCCTCATTCTAGCTGGGGAAAAATTGTCAGTGAACCTGCTAGATTCTACAATATAAAACCAGCACTAAGCTTTGGGAGAGCAATTGAAGGCCAATTTTATCAAAATACATTTGAACTTTCACTCTGAGATGAATCTTATGTTTTCATTAACGTTTTCATGAAAAAAAAAAAAAATAAAGCAGGGTATTCCTAATACAATCATCCTATGTTATCAAGTGCTGTTAACCTTGCATTATTACATAAATTATAGCAAGTAAATAATATTCTCTTTATATCAGAAACCCAAAGGTTTCAAGCAAAGATGAGAAGCCGAGAAATATATTAAATGCATAAAGATTTTAATTCATAAAAAGTAGATGACAGCTGAGGTCATGCAGATTTCCTAGATGGAAATCAGTTTGGCCCAAGGACATTCTGTATCCTCTAAGTGCTGTTCAGAGAGAGATTCAGCCAAGGACAGAACAAGAGCCCCCTCTGTTACTCTAACCTTGGGTTTCCCAGGGCCCTAAGTACATTCCAACATCTCCAAATTGCACAAGCCAAAACAATGTCCAGAGGACCTGAATGAGAACATTTTATAGCTTTAAAGATAAGAAGTGTCAAAATAGCAATTTAATTATCAGGCTTTTTTTTTTTGTCAGCATCTATTGCTGCTAAAATAACAGTAATACAAACCAATAGATAAAGCCGTAAGAAGGAAGTTGCTGAGTAAATTGGGCAGGAGATTATTCTACTTTCTAGTCCACAACAATCAGGTTTTATATGCATTTAAGGCACTTTCATCAAGTAAACAGCCCTGGTACTATTCAGTGTCTCTCACAACATAAGCATCTAGCACGCTCAAAAGCAACACCAACAGGGAACACCTTTTAAACCAAAGCTGCACCACGCAGACTAAACGGCTTTTACAAAAAAGAAATCCAAGTGTCCAATAATCCAGAATAAAAACTCTAAACCTGCTGCTCAGAAGGAGGCTATGACATTTCACTGTATTATGATCAACACATTCACAGAAAAGAGGTTATATACTCAGTGAGGCATCTGACCACATGATATTTGCATTAGGAAATTAGCATCCCACAAATTAAACTTGGCACGTACTAAGTGGATTTGAAACAGGTAATTGATAAATCCAGAGAAAGAGATATCACTGGGGAATCGCCAATGAAAAAGCAAGTTCCTAGTGGAGTCATGATGGTATTGGTTCACACCCTCAAAACAATTCAATACCTGCCAGTAATCGAGAAGAAAATATAAGGTCATTACTAATCCAATTTTCAGACAACACACATTGATGGATAATGAAGTGGCAAGCAATCTATACAAATAAACATTGCTTTGTAAACTGGGCACAGTTCAAGATTTATTGTAAGATCCTATTTCAAAACAAACTAAAAAAAACTCCCACAATAACAGAATAGAATATTATATCATGGAGGAAAAGAGAAATAACCCAGAACTCCTGATTTAACAAAGGAGATAAAAATTACTGAAATGATAACTAGATATAAGAAATTAGCAGCGCTGTTTATCCAGTGAGCAATTGCCAATGATTAGGCTATTCCTGTGACATTTTATTGTCCACACTTTTAAAGTACACTAAAAGCCCCACACTTCTCAAATTATTCATATGTCCTTTTTGTGAAGTTTGAAAATCCCAATCTATAATTTGATACTCAAAAAATTCAAGATGCTAAAACTATTTAAGGTGGTAAATGTTTATGCAAGTTGCATTTTTCCAAGGTTTCTTCCTTCAGGTGACATTCCCATTCTAGGATTTCAGTATTTCATCACTAGAAGTTGGGACTAGGAAAATTCAAATTGCAAGTTAAGTTAATGGACTGAGGGTTTGGGGTTTTTGGGGGGACACTTGCCAAAGTATTCTGAAACCTGAAAAAAAATTCATCACTATCTTACTTCCTCAAAACTGCCTCTGGATCCAAAGACTGGATTTCAGGCACTCCAAAACCATCAGACTGCCATCTAATCAGTGCTTGAAAGCTGTCCTTATGAGACAGCACCTGGCAACGTGAATCCCATTTTACACATTCCACACAGCTCTGCAGGGAAAGTAAATGTCAACTGCATGAAACAGCTGCAATATTTAAGACATATAACTTCTAAGAAATAGCTCAGAATGCAGTATGGGCACAAAACTTTTTCCTCTGCAGAATATTCAGTTCGCATAATTTAAAAAGAAACATTACCTGAAGCCCAGCAGGAACAGAATAAGTAAAATTCATAAGGTTTTACCTTTGGGTCATCTCAATATTAAAACATCCTAAAGGAAATGTGATTTCCCTCACTTGAAATCTTTACAGAGGCATTTCAATATTTATTCAAAACAACATATAACAAATCAGGCCCTAAAAAGATGCATGTATTTTTCCAGTCACACGTTATTGATTCTGCTAAAGAAGTTGTGGTTTGGGTTATGCAGGATGTCAAGCTACATGATTTTGAAAACACTGACTTAATTTATTCAAATTATATAATTCAACACCAAAACGGCAATTCAATTTTCCTTGCTCAGCAAGAATGTAATTAAACAGTTTTGAAAATAAAGCTTCTTAAGGAGATACTCACATACAGGGTAGGCAACAGTTCTGGAAAAATAGTAATAACTATTAAAAAGTGTGCTATGTTTTAACTTTTACTGCAGTTTTAAGAGAGAAATTTAAATTTAAGAGTTGAATCACGCGACTGGCTCATTTCTTTCCAAAGCTCACCTGCACCTGCTGTGTTGTCTACAGCTTGAAAGACATCCAGAAGGAAAGTTGCCCAGGCATAGGGTGCTACTCCCATGGTGGGGAAAAAATTCCCAGACAGTTATAATGTCGTGTTTTGCTGTTTGACTGCACTCGTGATAAATTAAATGTATATAAACAAACATTTGTGTCTTTACGTGACCATTCCAAAAATTATCTTGAACAGCACTAAAGCTTGGCTAATTCTCCTCTCTACTCCTTTTTTCCCCTCCCCAAAATTTCAATTAATTCAAGTCAATTAAGTTTTCTACTGCCAATCAATTGTGGAAACTAAACGAAGAGGTAACATCATAAAAATACATTTCCACCTGTATCCTCTGATTGAAGAAAGTTCAATATTGCTCTGCTTTTGAAATATGAGAACTGCCTTTCCCCCTCTCCCATCTGCTCTAGTGTGATGGGCTAAGTTATGGTCAATATGCTGCCACCCCACCACCACCAATTGCAAGCTGCTCTTCTAGTCACAACTGCAAATGATTGTCCCATCATTGCCTGATTTTGAGGCTGTCAGTAGGGCTGTCAAAAGTCTGGAATTGCTGTGTGAGACCCTCACAACCGGCTTGTCCTCTGATCTGTGGGACACCTCAATTCCACAGCTGTCACAGGGCTGACACCAGCTCCAGTTAATGATGCTGTGCCATCTCCCTGCTCGCTTACCTGCCAGCCCTGCAAACAAATGCAGACTAGGAGGGAAGATAGGGAAGTGAGCAGCAGATACCATATTCATCATAATCACTATGATACACAGTAGAAGAAAATCAATTCCTCTTAATCGAATAGAGTGACTTATTAAGGGTTATAAGTCCTGGCTGGAGAGCTGTACTGATTGGATTATGCTGGGAGAGAAATTAGCAATGAGCTCTTGAACTCTCTTTCCTTTTGTCTTCTGGCTTAGAGTTGCTATTAAATGATTATCTTATGAGAATCTTAGTAAGCAAGTCATGCTCTGATCAGGGAGAGCAGCAGGAAGAAGGGGACTGAAAAGGTTCCTGAAGTGTTGACAGACAGTGATGTGAACAAACAAAATATGCCCATCGTAGCATTTCTGACTCTTGATTGAAAGAGCAATGGTACCCGAGACAAACACTTGAGACTTCCCAGAACAGCCCTCCTTCAATTCAGTCCTGCCTCAGCCACTTGACAGATTGATAAGGAATTGCTTTGATTATGACATACTGCAACTGCAAATTAAAACTGTCTCAAAATCCAGTTTACAACAAATTTTTCCCCATTTAGGATTTTTTTTTCTAGATTGTATAATTGGTGAATCAAACATAAGTCTTTACAAATGCTACTTAAGAGATTAGGAAGCAAACTAAAGGTAGAACAGGGCTGAAAAATAATTATTTAAGATGAGAAGTGGAAAAAAAGTTTCATTTCCCATTAAAATATCAGATGGTTATCATGCGTTTGGAGTCTACTGCGGGCTTTGAAGTGTTAAGAGTAAGATCTAACAAACCCTAACAGGAAACCTGAGACTAGAGAAAAAGATGCTGTCCTTGTTCTGGGCAGGACAGAGCTCACTTCTTGTACAGCAGTCAGGTGCAGTGGTGCCCACCTGTAGCCCCAGCTGAGGGGAGGATGAGCCCAGGAATTCTGGGCTGATGGGCACTGGGCTGAGCTTGCATGGCAACTCCTGAATGTTATTTAATGTCACCTTACCTCAATGCCAGGGGGCTGGGCAAAGGGACTCTCACTTCCCAGAAGAAAGTTTTTCTGCCATTGTTTTTCACCATTGAGCTTGGTGAGTGTTCTGCATGTAAATCACCCTCTCTTTGTACACTTTTGTTAATACTATTTTTTGCTGTTACTGTTTGTTTTCTTATCTCATTGCTGTTTCCAGTAAGCTGTTCTTACATACCCCTTCATTTTTACCTTTCTGTCTCCCATTCTCATCTCCATGCCCAGAGCAGGAAAGGGTGGGGAAGCAAGTGAGCAGTGTTTTGTCTAGGAGAATCTCTTTTGGGGCACTGAACTGGGGGGTACTACTCCTAAATCATGACAAATGCATAGAAATTATGCTTCTTTTGACTTTTCATAGTGAGAATCTCTAGAATTAATGGCAGTTCTGTGCCAGCAGCCTCCAGGATCACTGTGACCACCACTACAGATGGCATGAAGGTCCACCATAGTTTTATTACCAACAGTAGGGCCAGGCCATCCACAGTCCATTCCTACAGCAAAATTCTACCAAAGCAAATGATACAGAGTTCATGCACGTCAGCTAATGATGTGCTTCACTAATCTTGAAGCCCTTTCAACAGCCTTCCTGACACATTACAACCAAAGTATTTAGAAGAGTCCAGTTATTTATTTCACATTATTGCAAATCTGTGCTTCACTACCAATTCCAAAGGGGAAAAGCTTTGGGAAATATAAAATTTCATTACTGCAGTTCTTAAAACAGTCTGTCTGGAGTTTTAAGTTTTGTGCAATGATCATACTCAAGCAGAATAAAAGTTAACTGAAAAGAGATGACAAGCTCTGGATCTTCTTTTGCTCCCATACCACAACAGTTTGTGCCTAACATTAGTACTCCCAGACAATAGAAAACCCATACTAATATTTTCCATAAAGCTGTACTGGTAGCTTTAATCACAATGATTTTGCTACTTCCAATTAAAGAAATATTATTAAATAAGGATTCAGAGCGTAAGAAAAAGTTCTGCCAATTCCCAAAATGTCCTTACATTTGTCCCCTAGGAACCCCAGAAACAGCAATAATATCCATGTGATGAATCATATTTATCATGCACCTTTGACCACCTCAACTGCTCTCTTCATGCTAATTCATCACTTTGGGAATTACTCAACCATTCCTGGCCCCTGAGCTTCAAATCATCTCCATTAGAACAAAGTTAAAATTGCTGGGAATAGCTTGTTCACCAGGGATTAAACACAAGTAACACTGATGAAATCTTCAGGGTACATAACTGCTTAGGAGTTCATAGCCTGGTAGTTCAACCCTGTAAAAAGTGATGTCTTGAATGGATTTTGATAGAAAAGTGAAAGGGAAATATCTAATCCTAAGTATCTAGGTACTTCAATCTGCTCCATAATCCTTTAGAAAGGGGCAAAGTTTCTGCCTTGTTTCCTTCCTTTGCTTTCCCCATCACAGCACTCACAAAAAACCATCCTGAAGGCAGAGCCAAACTCGGTTCTTCAGATGAAGTCATCATAAACTCAGTAATGTGACAGACAACAGAAACTACTCTTAGCTTGGGAAAAAAGAGGACACAGTGGTAAGATGACAGTAATAATTATCTGGAATATGACAGATACATATGTACCACACATGTACATATACAAATTTACAAAAATGTACCAGTACAGATGAACACTTTTAGAATTCTCTCTCTTTAGTATTTCCTACTATTTTAATACACTTATTAGTTAATATTAACAGAAAATTAAACACTATTGCAATTTGTCAAAGAACTCCCTGCTCTATGTAAACACAAAATTTAATAATCTATTCACTGATCATCTTTACAGTTCACTCTCTGTTTTCAGATGTTAGAGTAAATTAGAGTTTCCTCCTGTTGCATCACAGAAAAAGTTTGTTGAATGGTATGGCCAGGAACCATACCATTCTGTAAGGAATAAGTGTACTTTTTCTGTAAGGTTGGAGCCATAAGAATCATTTAACTCTCAATTCAAGACCAGTTCTGTCAATACACTTCCCTTTGACAGCTGCAACAACTATATCTACTTTGATTAGAATTTCAAATATAACCTGAATTTGCATATTACAGAAAAAGTTCTGTATTAGTCAGAGTGGCCAAGACCAGCACTAGCCAATAAGCTTGAACTTGGATCATCTTATTGCTTCATTGTGCCAAAATCTTCAAGTGCACTGAAGTTAGGAGCAAGAACTGATTTGCAATACCCATTATTAGAGTATTACTCAAAAACTTGATACATTTTATTCCTGATCATACAAAACTGTATCCTTGTCACCCATTAATCCTGTTTACAATAAAAAGGTCAAACAAATTGAGTACAAAACTGAACTAATTTTCATTTGTAGAATAATTTGAAGGGTGTAACTATAAAAATATATACATATTAAAGAAAGTAAGAAAATGTCCAATTTTTAGTTACTAAATTTAGGATGTGTACCAGACTAGCAAAGAGCCTCCTTCTCTTTGTAGCATCTATGAAACTATTATTTGACTCCAGTAAATCTAAGTTCCCCCTCAGCTAAGACTACACAGCTATACATGAATAAAGGCCCTGCTTTTACATTTTCTTCAAGAGTATGTTCATGTAGGAAGCATATTTTCATAAAGCTTGCTCATCAAATCCAAAACCATAAACTCCTTATTAGCATTTCGGTTATTAAGTGAATTAAGACTCATTTTCCCCACATGAGATATTAAACATAGAATGAATGGAAAAAAAATTATACTGAAAAGAGTGTTTCAATTGAATTTCTTCTAAATCCATCTGCAAAATTGAGTTTCAAATTAAAACTTAGATAAAGAAAGACCTGCCAGTCATTTTGGCACTTTCTTTGGGCCAACTAATCTGAGGCAGCTGCAAAACTACATTTAAGGTCATATATTTTCTTTCAAATCAGCCTCCAAATGCATCTCAGAGAATGGGCCATGACAATGGTTTAAAGCTTTACTCCCCTCTGCAGCTACAAGTCATCACAATGCTGACTCTAATCAGGTTACTCTGCATCTGTCTGCCACAAATAACCTAGTAACAACTAAATGGATTGCCATAAATCTTTCAATTAGAATTTATAACTTTATTAGCACAATATTTTTGAACTGATTGCATTACTTTGAAGAGCAGCTTTCATTTATTTTGTCATTTGGGGGTCAAATGTGTACAATGGCTGGAAGCTGAATACACAATAGGAAGCCTTGCTTCAGCTTCATGGTGGTCTCCAGAATTTCCCTTCTCCAGAGACTACTGCCAATTTTTTAAAGGAACACTTTGTTTGCTGTGCTGAGGTTGAACCACTGAATGTCACGAAGTTTCTTCATGACACTCAGGGTCACACTGCCAGTTTCATGGCTCTGATAAGGTCTCATAAAAGTAATTTGCCACTGGGTAAGTCTTCAAAGGACTGTGTCTTTTTTTTTTTTATTTTGTTTATAGAGTTGTTGAAATCTATGCCAAGGATCATATCTCTACATAGGGCATGAGGATCAACTGATACTCAGTGATTCTAACAAATGTGGCTTAATTCATCAGTATCTTGAGGTAGGGGGAAAAAGGGAAAAGGCATCAGTTAAAAAAAAAATAGGTCGTTATTTCACTGTGGTATAAGTACACTGTATTTTCTTTGCTGAACTACAACAATTCCAAACAGCATACATTATGGTTAAGAAGAAGAAATAAATTAAGCAGTTGACTTAGATGACTACAGTTCAGCATTTTGACAACACTGCTATACAAACACGAGAGCACATATGTTAAATACATGGCCACACGTACATCCTAAAAAAAAAAAATAATAAATCAAGGTAGAGCCTTATTGCGTTTTTGTTTAAGGGATTAACTTCTACAAATTTTAGACAAAACAGGCAAAATTTGAATTTTGAAGAAAAATCTAACTTCAAAATTCAAGAATGAAACTATATTAGGGGTAACTGAAGCTAAAGACACTTTTCCATCTGAAGACTGAAAAAGATCAGGTGTTTCAGTGGAAAAGAGAACCTCCATAAGATGAAGGCTCAAAAATAACCATACATTCCTTTGTGTTTTGTTCATTATTAAATGGGAGTTTGCAGAGTTCTGCCGAGTTGTTAGCATACACTGAATTCTCTGGCAAGATCTAAGGATAATTTATCAGCTTTTACTGGCTGCTTGGGTGAAACTGAGTACAGACACGAATAACAGGCCATTCATTGCTATTTATACTTTGAGATGTAGGTGAAAGGTGCAAAACAGGTGAAAAGTGCATATACAGAGGCACCATGTCTAACAAGGTGCTTCAGATCATACTTAGATGCTGCAGACAAAAGCAATTAAGCAGCCCACTTGCTAGAAGAATATGATCAGTTTTGATTTTATTCCTTCCTTGCAAAACCAGAAAATTTTGCACAAAGAGAAAGAAACCTTGCTAAGTAAATTATTATAGAAAAGAGCAGATTTATTACAAAGCTGCCCCTGCCATACCCAAATTAAGAAGAGAACTACATAAAACTGTAACATAAGAAGTGAACCTGCATTGCTTTTTGTTCTGTTAGCCTAGACTATTCAAATGGCTTGCAGCCTAAGATTTGACACCTAAACATTCTCAAATACCCCAGAAAACAAGTCAAGACTTGATATTCTACGAGCAACATGGATTTGGCATCACAGGATTCATGAGTGCCTCTCAAACAGGCATGGCAACCAAAAGCCACTAAGAACCAGAAACAGAAAATCACAGGGACAAATCACCCTCCTTCATGCTTCCACACACCTCTAACCTTTAACTGACCTTTCAGGCAAAAGAAAATTTGTTCAAGATAGCCCCAGAATCTTGAAGTAGCTCATTTCTTAGATGCTATGGAAGGAAGTGTCAGCTGGTAGAAATCACACTGAATTAGTTTTCAAACACATGTGCCAGAAGGAGCCACCATAACTTCTGGTTTATCCTTACACACCTTTCTTTCACAGTTATGAAGTTTAGGAAAGAGCCTTTAAAATGCTAAAAAGAGTTCAAAAAATAAATCTTACCCACCAATAAAAACATGCAGTAGCAAGGTAATTATCTTCTACACAAGAACACTCTTAAATCTCTTAAGAAAATAGGAAAATGTACTTATTGCCTAAAAATGACAATTTCCTGTACTAAAACTGCTCTGCTGTTCAAAAGCATCTCCACAGGGATTCTTAAGGAAACAGGGTGGTTAAATTCCTGGAAAACTAGATAAAATAGACAGAATAGGCCAGGGTTTTTCTATTATTTTTTTTTCATCAAACTGCTCATAGTTTACATTTAAGGAGACATGGCTTGATTTTCCATTCCTGGTTCCTCTTCAGATTTAATTACACTCGAAGTCCCAGCATTTCTGAGGGCACAATTCCCTGTGGCTCCTGGCTGGCCATCACCAAAGTGTCCACATTTGTCTGTACTGCCTACATAGAACACAGGCAGTGCAGGCTCCAAGCCTGTAACAGGGACCAGATTTAGGAAAAATAAAATACAGGCCACCTGTGTTCAACTTTAAACCTGTCCAGACATTGTTTGTGGCATTATTTCAACAGACCATTGTGCTGTCAGGATAACAGATCACAAAAATTTCTTTTGAATCTACTTTAAGGCTTGCAGCGTTAATAAAACACAGTATACTGAGCAAAAACGTGAGTTAGACCATAAAGTTTTCACACTCTTGGCATAAATTTGAAGTGTCTTTGTTTTTTTCAGCTCTGAATCGAAGAATGTAAGCACTGCATCTGCTTTCAGGAAGCCTTCTGAATTTTCTTCTCAGTTAGGAAAATACAATAATGCACCAAGATATTAGAGCAATGAGCATCATCCACCCTAATAAATAATGGTTATTATAGATAATTCTCTTCTGGAAAACAGATTCTTAAGCCCACCAAAGGCCACCTAAAAACCTTCTCAAAACAAACTCTACAAATTGATAAAGATTTAAAAACTATTTCGCAATATGAGCATGTTCAGTTTTAAGAAAATCAGATAAAACTTACATAACTGATTTCCCTCCTGTTTAAATTCCCTTTTTATTTAAAACTAGTTGTTATCAGTTATGACTATGTTTTAAAAAGCTTATTTTTAACTCAAGACCATACTGCTGTAAAAGTAAGAAGTACTTAGTGTACCTAAAACCTCATTAGATTGATCTCTATTATCCTTAACCACTGAAATGGAAAACTAAGAATATTAATATGGCAGCTTTGACATCACAACAATTGATGCAAATTCTAGGGTCTAACTTGATAATTCCTGCATGCTTCCCCCAGTGAAAGAGTAGAACTATTGTCATACTCTGAGCATATGTGTAGTTTAACCTTACTTCGTTTTTGTAACAGGGAATTGTGACAAAGAACTGGAATTCATTTTCTAAAATAACACATCCTATGTGTCAATAAAAAGAAACAAGAGAAGTCACAAGAATTAATGAGGCTGATTATACGTCAGATCTCAAAAGGATATTATCAACTCTAAAGCAAGTCAAATGTCAAACTTGGGTTAAAAGTCATTTCAAGTACTGCATATGTTCTTCCACACTTTGGATAATCCCCTCTAGATTAATGCCGCCTTATCATTTTTCCCCTCTCAGTTTATTCAAAATACTTATCAAAAGAAAAATCAAGCAGGCAGTAAAAGCCAAGGTAGTTTTGGAATAAGAAAATAGGGAGACATAGCAGGTGAAGCCTCCCAAGGCTAAAAGAACAGCTTGTGTACAAAGCTGTTCCTTTCAACAGGAGCTCAGTGTCCCACAGGTACCTCCTGGACCAGAATTATCGGGAGATTTCACACCAGCAGCACGCTGAGCTAACAAACTCTTTTGGGATAATGAGGTATTGCCCAACAGTTTGTAAGAAAAGGGTGGTAACATCTCAAATCTGTAGCAGAGGGAAGAACTGAAACCATAGCACTTTCTCTTCTGTTCTACTCAAAACCTGGAAGGAATATTAGCTAAAAGGAGAAAATCAAAATGTGCACGAGTAAGTACTTTATACAGTGTACACGGCAAATTGAATAAAATGAAAAACAAGTTTCTCCAGTTTGTTTATTAAAAAATTTAACTCTGATTTATTTTTCATAATGACAATATTTTTAAACTCATGAAATAAATTCGGATCTTGAAACAAGACCCATTCATTGGTTAACTGATACTAGCACTGAATGTAAGGTTTGGGCCTGACTTTTATTTCGGTACTAGTAATAAAACTGTAGCTTAATCCTCTGGAAAAAAAAAAAAAAATCAATCAATTTACCTCCTCTCAAAGCATCTTTTCCCCTTGGCTGAACATGACATTAAAGGTTTCAAATGTCATACTTGTAAACTATGTGGAATTAAAAGATGTCTCTATGGAACTGCTATATTAAATGGATCTTAAAGTTGTTTATGATTCAAAAGAATGAGAGGGATTAGGTACTTGAAAAACCTAAAAAGTAAAAAAGGAAAAGAAACAGGCTCTTAAGCATTCCGGAAATAAAACTCTCACAAGATTACGAACTGTAAAAATTAAGGATTATGACACCCTGAACCTTAAACATTAAATCCACTACAAGAGCAAAACATGAACAATTTGCTTCCATCAAGACATCGGTTACAAGCTGGTATAATGCCAACACAGAAGCTTTGTTAGACTGCAATTGATGAAAGCAACATTTCCTTCCAAACTCTCTCATCACATTTCATAATGTCCAATAGATTATAGATTAAAAGTCATATTTGCTCAAATCTACACACAGTCAACCTCCACTCTGGCCCTGCTGTCTGGACCACTTTGTACCTTGATGAATGATGACAACAAATAAACTTGAAACGTCTTTGCTGTGTTAGATTTCACTTCACTACTGCAACCAGCATTATTCTTATCTTTGATGTCAACAACCCAAAAGAGATGAGATAAATTTACTTCACTCTCAACATGAAAATCCTATTACAAGTGCCAGGGGAAGGGAAAAAACAAAACAAAAAACCCCAACCCTCAACCAAAGCATATTTGATACTTTTTCTTTGGGCATTTTTCCCTGTTAATTTTCATAATTTTCCTAAACATTAGGATGCAGGGTTTGACTTGTTTTTCAAGCAAATCCTGCCCATTATTCCCTCTATACTTCTTTTATAGTATAAATGTGCATTTGATATTTGAGCAAAGAAGCTAGCACTATTTCTATTATTTATGAACAATGTTTCAACCTCCTTTAATAAAGTTCTTACCATAAGATTGAAATCACTTGGACATTTTCACCTGCTTTAATCAAGCAGGAAGGACTGGATTTTGTACCTCACCTTCTGACACCAAGATTTTTTCCTTGTAGGTACTCTCAAATTTTTGAAAATAAAAATCTTAGCACAGGCAACAACTCACTGAACCATAAATAAATGTTTTGTAACCTGGAAGTACAGTAGTGTGCCACCTCCAACTGGGCTTGCCCCAGGTCTGGACTCCATAAAATCCCCCTAATCAGAGATAGGCTGTCAGACAACAATAATGAGATTTACTGTATAACAGGGACAAAGTTAACAGGTCTCTAAAAAGATAGCTGCTTTGATATGAATTTGCCAGTTTTAGACTGCAAAAAATCACTGCATATTCTCTGTCTTATAAAGCCAAAGCTTCTTTTCTTCTGAAAAACACCTTTTATTTCTTGAAACGTTCCAAGAAAAGACAAGTATCAGTGCATTACAGCTTTGAAATTTACTACGTTTGCCACTTTAGTTATCAGCCTGTGGTTTTTTTAATAAGTGTGTTTATCACCAAAAGAGATGATGCCCTTCTAATTCCTATGACATCTGTCCTATCAATCCTGAGCACAACACTGCCAGTTCCTAGACTCATGATCACACAGGTAGCCGAGCATGTTACTGCTCAGGCAAATGTGTTATGAATTCTCAGATGATGAACTATGGTAAGGCTGGATGTCAGAGGTGATGAAACTGATAATCCATCAGTAATTTTCTAACCACCCCAACATCTCTGACCCATTGAACTAAATAAATGTATTTAATCACTGACTAGTCAACAGATCAGAAGGTGCCACAGGGTGAAACGAGTGTCTTGACAATGAGAAGACAGGCACTACCTAAACCACTGTCACAACAAGCATATCTTATCTCAGTCACTTATCCACAGACACAGATACAACCTTAAACTGCACTATAGAATAAAATTTTTGTTTACAACAAAATACAAAACTGATCTTGTAAGATTATCCTTAAGAAAATAATTCTGGCAACATGTTCCAGACTCTTTTCTTGTAAACAGATTAGGTTACAACCACAAAAAAACCCAAACCCTCCATCACTTCTGATGAATCAGCCCAAATAACACAATACAAGCAAAGAATGTTGTTTCCATAGAAGGTTTTTCAGCACCTTTCTGGATGATGTGTTCCACCTCTGGTCTCACTGCTGCCAGCTTCGTGAGTAAGAAGAATGGCAGGACAAAACCTCACACCCTTCAGAGAAGTCTTAAGCAAACTTTTCTTGGCATGCAAAGACCTGATTCCACTGAAAGTGGTACTTTCCCCAGGTGTTCCTATGGCAAAACAACATGCCTGCCCAGCACTGGGTTATTAATGTCTCACTCTCCTGATGTTGTGTGTTGGCAGCCATGACAGAAGGCTTTGAACTTGTTTATTCACACTTGTTTAATCCTGTCTGCACACAGCACATCACAGCCTGTGGGGCTTGGAAGATGGATGAGTGAAACCAAGGCCACGAGGGGGTCAGGGTCAGGGTTGTCACTGAATCTCAATAACTCCATCACTCACTGTAGCAGGCACTTCAGAGGTCACCTCAACCAAAGAGTTTGGGATAGATGTGGAAAAACAGCTGGCACAAGCATACATATATTCCCTGCAGCTGATGCCACACATGGAAACAAGTATAAATTCTTACTTTCACTGTGCCTTGAGCTGGTTTTAGTCTACTTGGTTGTAAAAAGAAAAACAAAAAGGGAAAAAAGTTTATTTAAAAATAGTTGGTAGGTATCAAGCAGCAGCACACAGGCAAAAGAAAGAACCACTAAAAATCAGAAAATAAATACACCAGTTTAATATTTCTCCTGTAACTAAGGGAAAGGAGCAAAAAGAGCACATGATGTTGCAGACTGGCTCTACTACACAGTGACAGTGGAGGGCAATACATTTCATCCCACTTGTATTGTGCACACTGTGCCTGACAAAGAAGTTTCTTTGAAGCACAGACAGCACAGATGACACAAATTCCTACTCTGTCCCTTATGCAGGAATTCTAATGTGCATCAATGATAAATCTTAATTTTTAAAACCTTTACATTTAGAACATATATGCTTTTCATATACATGCATATTTCATGCATATACACACACACGCATATATATAAATAAAATCATATATCTAAAACAGGTTAAATAGCTGTATACTGCTCAGGTCCTAAACAAGACTCAGTATAATTTGAGAGTTTTTATTCCCAGAACATTAGCAAATAATTATGCTATATAATTACATTCATAACTATATTGCACATTATATCCTGTTTGTTCACCTGTTCTGTTTGTCACTGGCAGGAACTTGATCACACAATATACAAATCTGTTCCTTTCTTATAACTCTGAACCTGTGCTTTGTACATCCACCTCATAATAAACCACTCTGCAAAAGTAGAATTATTTCCAAGAGAGCTGGAAATCAGTATTATTAGCTATCTCTAAGCACATGCGCAGCACTGCAATTAAAAGCATAAATTTGATCCAACCAAGTTCTAATTTGTTCAGAATGTAGGTGTATAATGAGAAAAGTGACATACAAACTCAAATTTGCACATATACACATACTATATTTATGATAGCCAGTCAAAATATTTTGATGAATAGGAAAATTAGCAGGCGAATTATATAAAGAATTGTCAAAGACAAGCTTTTATATTCTAGAAAGAGAAAACAAGTCCTTACAATCTGACCAAGCTATTTGAAAGCAAAATCCAGATAAGAAAGGAAAACAATAACAGGGTTCTGTCCCAGTCTCTCAGAAAAATGTAAAAGCATATGCTTCAGTGTAGCCATCACTTAGACAATGGCAGAGGAAGAAGAATTCTACAATAACTTGCAGATCCAAATTTTATGCCTTGCTTTCTTTTCTTGGGGGTGATTAGGGTTTTGATTTTGGTTTTGTTTTTTTTTTTTTTAGGTGGTTGTTTTGATTTTGAAGCATTTTTGTACAATACCCATTTCTTAAAGACTAAGGAAACCTTTTCATTAGGATTGCTGCAACCTCTTTGCCTGTAGCCCATTTTCTGAAAAGTTTATGTTAAGTGCTCCCAAGGGGGAGGGTGGGAGAAACAGAGTCATATTTCCACAATTTTCAGTAAGACTGATACAATAAAAGTTTATATAACACATAAAAATCCATTAAGAAGTCCAAAATTTGCAGTAACTGATACATTCAGGACCAAATGGGAACACAATCTAAATAAAAGCATGAAGAAAGTCACCTGTCTTTTTATAGTAGGCAGAGGAAGGCAAATAAAATTATGAATATCTCTCATATTTTTAAGATATCATACTACCAATCAAAATATTTGGCTTCTGCCTGTGGTTCTGCAATCAACATGATACATGGCTTTGAACAGATGGCTCTGAATCTCAAAGAAAACATGACTGATGTGAACATCAGCATTGCCACCACTGACTTTCAGACAGGCATCTGCAGGAGAGAAATTTACAGGTCTGAAGCAGGTAATTAAGTTGCTTCTACAATACAATAAGAAATGTATATATGCTAAGGGAGGGACCAGGAGCTCTAAGGTACAAATCTTTAGCATCCAGAGTAGCTTCAATCACTTTTCCCAACTGAGTGTCCAGACTGCAGGCTACTTAACTCTTCCTCTAACAATCTGAATGGACAACATTTAATTAACCCAAGAATCAGATTGCTTGAGGTAAATGTGACTTGTAGTTGCTGATTCCAAGTTTAAACCATAAATAAATAAATAAATAAATAAATAAATATGAGAAGACAGTTAGAACCTATGTAGGTGGAACACAAAACACAAAAGCAAATACTTTCTGAAAAGATTTCAATTTTTTTGCCCTTTACTCTTTAGTAACCAAGATGTTTGCTAAAAGAAAAACCCATCCTAACAAACCTTGAAAAGTTTTAACTTTCCAGTTTGCTTCAATAATCCCAAATTTACACTCACACTGTGCTTCCCTATGGGCTTTGTTATCAACTTAATTTTAAAACATTCTAAATACACTATACTTCAAGAGAAAAGCAAGGTGCACAAAAACAAAGGAAGTTTGACTCTATGCAAGCATCTTTTTCATAAAGACAATCTTTCAGGAAAGATAACACAGATCTCAGTGGCTAAGATGACAGTGTATAACCCAGATTTCAACTGCTCCAGGTTTTCCACTACCTGTGCTTTTTTTGGATTTCAGCCAAGAACTATTGCACTTGTCCAGAATCCATGAGGTGAATGAGCTTAAGGAAGTGCTTAAATTTCAAACACCTGAGCATAAACACCTTGTGTGTTCTCTAAATCAGTGTTGTTTTACTATCCAAGACAGTAGATGGACCAAGTGGTGAGACCCAGTGGGTCATTATGCCACTGCTTCCAACATGAAATGAAATACATGATCTATAACTACATCGACAGTGTGGCTCTGGAGAAAACACAGGAATTCTCACATTCTAAACACACCCAAAGTTCCATTTGGCATTCATCACTGCTAAAATACAAAATGATTGTCCTATTATCTGTCAGCCTTATGGGATTATAACAGTCAGCAGATGGGGAATTTTTGCATACATTATGACCTGAAAAATAATTCAAAGTTTAGCCAGTGTAATTTCTTTTGCAAGATTGTTGCTCAATTTATCCCCTTTAAATGGGGGATATTTTTGCTCAGGTTCTCATGAGCTGTTTGTTTTGAGATTACAACAGAAAAAAACTACTTCCTTCCCACAAGCAATGTTTATATGTCTCAGCCTTTTTGGGTTGGTAATCTCTTCATAGGCTGACAGAAACTTGTTTCCTTCTCATTTATTTCATCAAATGATTTTGCATATGAAGTGAGCAACAGGCAGGTTTGAGTCCAATTAGTAGAAGAAAAGTCCTCCAACAAGATGCAGGTGGTTTAAGGAACTGCCAATTTTGAACACCAAGGCCAACATCTATTCTGGCATACAAGATTAGGCAACGAACCCAGCAGGACCCAACAGGAGGATCATTAGATTGGAAGAATGGGATGACACTGAAAATTAGTATAGGAGACACTAATTAAAGTGGAGTAACAGCAAGTACAAGGTCATTTTCTTTCAAACCCATGACAGGAAGTTTATGGCACAGTAGAGCTCATCTGTTACAAATTGCAGAGAAAGAGACAGATCTGTGTCTGATTAGTATAGAATGACTATGAGTTACCAAGTGCTCATAAAAAAGTTAAACATGATCACAGGACTCATAGATCAGGGAACAGCGAAGATAGGTTATTAACATTAGTTCACCATGCACAGCATGCAAGTCTTGAAATATTACATGCAATTTACCCACTCATGTCTCAGAAAAAATATGCAGACTAGAACAGGTGATGAATGACTACTAAGATCAAGCAAATATTTTCCAAGAAAAATCATGAGCTTTTCTTGTTTAACTTAGCAATAGAGATGAGGAGTGAAACCACAGTGGTCTGTAAATATAAAGGAGAGAAATCAGCTACAGAAAACTACAGAAAAATCAGATCACAGAATAGTTTGAGTAGAAATGAACCTTTTAAATGTCATCTAGTCCAACATCCCCCTGCAATGAGCAGGCACATCTACAACTAGACCAAGTTGCTCCGAGCTCCATCCTACCTGACCTTGAACCTAATTTTCTCAGCATTTCTTCACAGGAGAGGTGGTCCAAAATCACAAGAACTAGCATAAGTCAAGCACATTTATGTTTGCACTGGAAACACCATTTCTCACCATTAGAATACCTAAGTTCCAAGACAGGCTTTCAACAGAAACAGAAGGAGTGAAGGTCACGAAGGGGAAGGAAATCAAACTGCTTTTCAGACTGCAGCTTGAAATGTTTCTGAATGGAATTACTAAGTACAGCTGTGTAGAACACAGGAACTGAGCATGCAGGACTCCCAGCTCTTTAGAACTCCACATCCCTTTGTACAGTGGCAAACAGATCTATGAGACAGCAGAAAGTGACTGTGCACGCCTCCCTTCTCTGTCACAATGAAGCCATTTACCAAGTATCAGTACACATCCACATCACTGCCACTTGAAAAATTCAAGCAACAAGAGTGGAACAAAACCACCACGTCATTTCCCACGTATATTCCACATATTAGAAACGTATATGAAGTATAAAATCTGTGGGAACTTTTGAAGTATCACCAAAGCCATGATTAAATTTTAGTCGTCTAAGAGCAAGAGTGACTATGTTCATGTCTGAACAAAGACTGGATGGAGGGAAAAAAAAAAAAAAAAAAAGGAAGAAAGTTAAGGGTTTGGAGCCTTCAAAAAATAGAGTGATTATCAGAATAAAAATCTGTATCTATCTATCTATATATATATAGAGAGAGATGTGTGTATGTAAAACATCCACCAATCTCATCCTGATAATTATTGTTAATTACCACAGTAATGAATCTTGTTAGAATTGTGATCATGAAAAATTTGGAGAGGCATAATCTGAGGATTGCTTAAAATGAGTAATTTTTAAAGCCTGACATTGAGAATAATACAATATGAATGGAGCATATGCTTACTGGTTCCTAAGAAAATGGAAGAGAGTTGTAAAAATTCAATGTTATCTTGTTCTCTTTCATTTCTCATATGAACTAAAAATCAGAGAAACGTCAGCCAAAAATTCAGCACATGATGATGCACCCACTAACAGATCCATCAGGTGCTGATTTCTTTCAAGGTTTCTGTGAATTCATCAGCTGTTCCTTAGCTGTCAACATTCTCTCTGGTAGAGCATTCGGAGTAATGTAAACAGCACATTTGATTTTAAGAAATAAAGTCAAATCAAAGTTAAGGGGAAGAAAGAAGCCAATAAAAATCAAGTGAGGAATGGGCAATCAATTATTGGAAGCGGAATCAGATCAATTGCAAACACCCCCTAAAAATGTAACACAAAGTTCTCTCCTAGGTGGGGGAAAAGGGTAGGTCCTGAGCAGAAGAATTCAAGGGATAAATAAGATATCCTGCAAAAAGCTTTTCTAATCATTTCTGGCTGTGAGAACTATTTCTACTGTAGGGATGCTGGGGATGAAACTGGACTGTGTGAACACACAGCACATGAGAGCACATTGCAGACCCTTATTAACCTGTTCTCAAGGACTAATTCACATAGTAAAAACACCTTCAAGCTGCTAAGGAAATTTTACACTAGGCACACATAACCAAGTGAGTTTAAGTGCTCACAACAAAAACTCCTATGGCACCTGAGCCTGCTTGTTTTGTGTGAGCATCTGTATCTACCTTTCTTTAGTGTCCACTGTGCTGTGAATGTCTAGCAATTAAAAAAAAAATATTGTACGAAACAAAACAAGGCCTGGAGAAACCTAAAGGTATTATATAGCTTGACATTATGAGTGATAGAATTTTAAGTATCTTTGAATTTACTTGAGATGTAAGGAGTCCTTAGCTCTTTTAGCCTTGGGAACATTTAAATGTGCACGTCCAGGTGGAGTTCAAAAGGTAATAAATAAAGATGTAACAATGTGATGACTTTTCTAAATCCTAATGGATGATGGTGGGAAGTACTGCTTCTGCCCACATGGAAGGTATAAACACTGAAGCACAAACTTAAACAGTTTGTGAGAAATGTGTCACCAACAGAATTTAGGTTATCCTGATGAAGAGCACGTCTCATAAAAACTCTAGTTCATTCTGGCTACTGGTACAAAAATCACACCCTCTCAAATACATAGGTTTCATGTCTCAGGTGAATTCAGAAGAAATAAAAACACTTAACTAAAAGCTAGATTAATAAAGTAAATAACCAGAACTATTTTTTTTTTTTTTTTTGCTCAAAGGAAACTTTGCAGTAAGATATCAAGTCAGGTTTTGGTTTATCTGATGTGTCTTCAGTCATTTATATTTAGTAATCTCTAATTTCTAAAAGTGACTTAGAATTACTGCCCTACACAGAAATGTCATTTTATGCAATGTTTTCAAACGATGGTATTCCCACTGGCTTCATCCTAATCCACAGAAAAGTCCACAGAAATTGCTTATTGCAAGCTTCAAAAGTACAGAGAAGGTTTAAGGTATTCACACCATTTTACAAAATCTACCTTTTCGCAGATTATGTAATCAGATACAATTTTATCTGTTCTCTTCTGCAAGGAGAATTTAATTTTCCTTAAGCATGCTGTGATAATAGCCACGATTTGTTATATTTCTTTTTAGAGAATAAGCATGATGAGAAAATGCACAATGCTTTTCAGTGTCCTGATACTGCTCATAGACCAGACCACAGTCTCCAGCGTTCCAATTTCTACAATAACTATTCTGTCATGATGAGAGCAGAAGAGTGCCAACTCAGACAGAAAGCCTTTCATACTTTGTTTAGAAGGATGAGGGTGAGAGAAATGTAAGTAACAGGACATGCTCTCCACACATTAAAGTAACCTCAACGCAAATCAGACTTTAAAATTGCGAGTAACAAAATTAATAATGTGTTACCCTCATATATTAAAGAGAAACTAGATGGAAAAAATCATCCACCCATTTTACAGTCACATACACTGTGCTCTTTCACTCTCAATATCTCATAGGAAATTATTAACTCCATTATTATGAACATATTGCAGCCTTTTGCACATGCTCCAGAAAATAGCCATTAGCATTATGATACAAAGGTGATTGCATAGCATGTATTTTATATCTCTCAGCCTTTATTCACTGAACACTTCAATGTATCTGGTTTATTTGTAAGATTTCTGTCTCTTGTGTTTAAGATCTGGCTTAGGCTTGATTTGCAGAACACCTATGACTTCACACTAAACTCAGTGTACTACTATAACCTCTCTTGTTACAGATAAAAACATAATTCAGTGTTGACTCTAGCACAAACAGGATCATTATGTTTAGAGAGTGTTCCAAAGCCTGCTATCCAAGCAATCTGTGGCATATAAATAATGCAAGACCTCTTCTTTCTCCAAATGACTTCAGTTCAAGCAGAGACTCAGAAAGATGGAAGCCCAAATTTATACTGCCATTACAAAATTCAATCTATTTCTGGTTCTCCAATTGAATTATGACTCAGAGGCTTCCACTATTTTCTGCACCAACCCACATGCTCCCAGTTTTTGCCAACCCATGCAGAGAAGAAATCTATTTGTGAATATTCCTGAGCTTTATTATTAGTATATTAAAACAACAGCAAAACCCAACTAATCTGAAAAGCTTCATGTTTTCTTTTAAAGAAAAGTAAGCTAGAAAATGGGTCTTATTTCCCTTCCCCCCTGACCTCTGAACCACAACCTCCTCGCCACTAAAGCGTTCAACACCTCATTTAATCTCTCCTCGCTGCATTGGCACAGCGCTGTAAAAGGAAAAGGGAAAAAAAATAATCTGGGGACTTCATCAATTTTTCATGAATTTTCATTTAGGCCAAAGCCCCCTGTAACAGTGGTCGATAGATCAAGCTGCTGTCACATATTTAACACCTGGAGCTACAGCTGCTCTCCCTGGGGGCTGCCGTTGACTCCGGCTGGATCAGAGGCAGCCCTGGCCGGTGTGGGGACCCCACGCTCCTTCCCCTGCTCACACTGGTGCCCTGGTGCTCCCAGCTGAAATCCCAGCTATGCTCACTCCCACAAATGTGTTTCCTGATATTCCCAATGGAGAACTCCACCTCGAAGCTTCGATCGCCTCGACCGGCGCACTGTGAAAAAAGCGTGCTTCTATTTTAGGATTTCTGCTGTTAGAATACAAAAGCAGTATGGTAAAATACCAAACTACTTTAAGTCTATGTCCCTTTCTAAATTCTCCCAAGAAAATCTGATCAACACACATCTAACAACACCAACTCTTCTTTGATTTCAACTAAAAAAATTCTAATGGACAAAATCAAAAGAAAGATGTTTTACTCTTTTGAATACAATTCCAGATACGAGTTTTAAGACTAGATCACCTGTTTTTAATGATTTAACCATAAAACTAAAACACTAAGTGAGAATTTGCAACATGCAATTCAGAAGACTTGTTTGACTGGCAGCATTAGCATTGTTTTTTCCTTCTGAGGAAGTGCCTACTGAAGAATTAATCTGCATGAAGAACACCATAAATTAATGCATTAAAACAATTAAATAGAGTAAGTCATATCAATCCTAAACTGTGCCTTCAAAGAACAACTTTTCCATCTAAGCTTTAACTATTTTCTTCTGAAATGTCTTCTGGAAGGAAGATATTCTAAATTAAAGGCAAAAATATTGTAAAAGTACATTCAGTATATTAATGACTTCTTTTAAGGAACTTCCCAAATCACAATTCTCCACAGTTTTACTGGCATGGACAAATTTTTCTGACAAATCATACATAAACACAAAAATACCTGCCCTGGACTGTATGCATGTGCTCTGAAGAGGCATGGATTTAGAAGCAAACCTTATGTACTTTAGAGGAGCTGGTACCTAAATCCATCATGTTTGGCAAAGATGTAAACTGGTACTCAACCAAAAAGGGCTTAGGGATTTAACCAACTTGAAAAAACTCACTCTGGAAAAAAAACAAAACAAAACAAAAAACAAACAAACAAACAAAAAAACAAACCAAACTAAACCAAAACAACCACGGAGGGGGCAAAATGACTGTGTTCAAAATGGTTTGAACCACTCTGAGTCCCAGCTGAATTTAACTTGTATGTTTACACATAAATATGGGTACATCAGAAGGCTTCCAATCCCACTGCTTTTGTGGCAGGTGCCCATGGAGGCGGCAAAAAATAAAAGGAAATAAAAGAAAAATGAATCATAATTAACGCTGTTTATCACATTAATGCGTAAGCATGAACGCATCTAACTTATATACAAACCCAATAAATATTTCTTCATAAATCACTCAAAAGTTGAAAGAGTACATTATTAGCAACTTCCAATTTAATAAGCAAAGTAAAACAATTACAGTTTCTTACTCTGAAACAGCACACTCAAGTATTTTAAACCTGTGAAAACCAGCAGTTCACCCCTCACGGCACTATTTGAGGCCACCTACAGCCAGATAACAATCCAGAACTCTGCTGTCAGCAAAGGAAAACTGTCCTTTTATTCTGGTGATGACAACAGCTTGGCTTGGTGTGGACAGCAGAGTTTTCAACACTGTGACAGACAGCACGTGTCAGACCGGATCATGGGCAGCCCCACGGACAGGGCTCCAGCATCCAGGCAGCTCAACAGTTCTCAGCAGGATTCCAGGACAGGTGAATGGGCACTCACTGCTGACAACAGCCTGTCACCAGCAACTCATTTCCCAAGTGAGCAAACAGGCTGCTGCAGACCTGCCCCTCTTCTTCAGCACAGAAATACTGACAGTAGAAAAACAAAAAGTTCCCTGAAAGTCACTTAACCTGATTTACAACCAAAAA
>JANRMJ010000054.1:9380245-9402552 GCA_025584955.1 Alethe diademata
GGCAGAATCCCCTCCCTGCCCTGCTGCCCACGGGGCTCTGCGTGCAGCCCAGCACGTTTGGCTTTCCAGGCTGCCAGCACTCATGGCCAGCTCATGCCCAGCTTAATGGTGTGCTGTGGCATGTTTATATGTGATTAAATTAATTTTCACTTTAAATTGAACATCAAGTTATCAACTTACATTGCCTAAGACACTACAATACAATGTTTTGTCACTCTAACAAACACAGCTTTCATTTTCAGATACCAGAGCCTGCTAACTGCTAATTGCTGACCTGATAAATGCTGACTGATGGGAAACACTGTAGTTCTCATCATAACTGGTGACATAGATTTGTGATAAACTGTCACTTTATAAGTAAAGACCACTTGCATTCCTAGCTACCTTTATGTGAATCATTTCTTCAGCAGTCATTGCTAATGTCCTTTGAAGTCAGGACACTGAACAGGGGAACCCCAGCCTCATACTGGAACCAAGCAAGAGGAAACTTCTGAGGGACACATTTTGTCACAAAAAAGGCGGCGGCTTGAGTTATTTGTGTGTTGTCCCTGTCCCACACATGTACTGAAATAGATTCACCAACTCTTCTTGCACTCTCCATTCTGTCTTATGAATTTATGTATTTACATATTCCTAATCAAAGTAGGGAAAGAAAGCAAGAAAAGTTAGGAATGTTGACAAAACGTTGTGCTCTTCTACTCCCCTAGCTTAATTTAATTCAGATGTCTTGGACAAAACATTTCCCGAGAATCACCTCCAAGACTACTCCTTTGGGAGGTATAATTCATTCATTTTGACCACTTCAGCATTAGGATGCCAACTAAGTCAGGGTGTCTTCCACAACCACCACCAAGCCTCACAGATTTTGCTTTCGTATGCCCAGACTTCCTCACAAGTCTCCTCAGGCATCCAGTGTACAACATAGTTACAGCTACCCTAGTAGCATATCAGCAGAAGGCCTATTATTTTCGGTTTAGCCTGGCTGATCCTACAGTCAACCCTAAAAAATTTATTAGATGCAAGAATTATTAATAAATGAAATAGATTTGCTGTAGACACACAGATGCAAGCAGAAAAGGAGAGAGACTAAAGCAAGGAGTCCACTTTCTATTCTTTTTTACTGCATTTCCTCAGAGTCACTCTGCAATCCCTATCCTAAGAGGAATCACAGAATGGTCTGGGTCCCTAAAGCCAACCTAATTCCACCCCCCCTGACATGGCTCAACCAGATTGCTCAGAGTTCTGTCCAACCTTCCAGGGACATCCAGCAACTTCTCTGGGTAACCTGTTCCAGTGCCTCAGCACCCTCACAGTTAAGAATTTCTTCCTAATATCTAGTCCAAACCCACTCTCTGTTAGTTTGAAGCCATTCCTCCTTGCCCTGTCACTCCATGCTCTTGTAAAAAGTGTCTCTCCCACCTTTCTTGCAGGCTTCCTTCAGGTGGGAAGGCCTGGAAGGCTTTAATTAGGTAATGTGCTCTCTGTGTAACATACACAAATCATCACAGAAAAAGGCATTTGGCAATTCACTTCTAGTCCTCCCAGCCCACTATCTTTCAAATTTCTAGGAAGAGACTTTCATTTACTGCAGTTCACATTCCTCCAGTTTTCATTTACTTCACATAAAGACCAAACCTTGATTTAATCTATTAAGCTCACCCTCCAAATAAGCAGCTACAAAGCTAATGGTCTGTCATACCAGAAAAGCAATGCAACAGACTAATTCAGAGACATTTCACTCATTTCTCAAATCAACAAAATATTCATGGCTACTGGGCCAGTGGCGATTAAGAGACAGGCTAGCAGTCATATATTTAAATATTTTAAAATTTTAAAGAAAAAACAATATTGCATTAGTTTACATGTTAACACTCTGAGATGGTATTTCACAATACAGATTTCTGAACTGCCTTCAAGAACCTCCTCAAAATTCTCTTTCCCCCTCTGATATTATCAGCATCTGTCATCACTTGTTACCGTCTGATATCCCATTTATTTGCATCTCTAACTCTTCCAACTTTTACCTACCTGATTTCCTATATATAGAAAAGCTCCTCCTCAGCTGACCTCCAAGACTACTATTCCTTTTATGTCCTTCCTGAAAGCTCTCATTTTAATGCCTTTAACATTCCAAACACATAGCTTTAATATACTTGGATAGAAACAGAAAGCTGGGGCTAGATTTCAATAACAGGACCAACAGTCAATTAACACTATGGATACCAGAGATCATCCCTACTACAGAGCTGCCCACATACTCTCTAATCTGCCCTACTAATCTCATGCTACTGCTGTGAAAAGAATGCCAAAAATGTGATGTGATGTTTTATATTGTGTCATATATTTGATATATTTCCAGTTCAAGAGTTCTTTCAGGTCATGCTGAACAGGTATATTGTATGTTAAGTTCAGAAAGAAAGTATTGTCAACGAGAGCAACAAAAGTTGCTGCAACAATGGAACTTCAAAGATAAACTCATATCACAGAGGCACAAAATCCTTTAGGTTGAAAAAGACCTCCAGGGTAATCAGGTCTAACCTTTTACCAGCTACCACTCTGCCAACTAGATCATAGTGTCACATCCACTCATTTCTTGAGCATCTCTAGGGCTGGTGACTCCACCACTTCCCTGGGCAGCCCATTCCAATGTTTAAGAACTCATGCTGTAAAGAAATGTCTCCTGCTGTCCAGCCTGAGCCTCCCCTGGCATAGCTTAAGACTGTGTCCTCTTCTCCTGGTGTCTGGGAGAAGAGGCTTGACTCCCACCTGGCTACACCCTCCTTTCAGGGAATTGGAGAGATTATTGAGGTCACCCCTGAGCTTCCTTTTCTCCAGGCTAAACACCCCCAGCTCCCTCAGCTGCTCCTCATATGAGTTATTGTTGTTTCGTGCCTCTGATCGCATTTTGAATTCATTCCCTCCAAGAGTTTGCCAACAACACGTGTTCTCCCCGAGACAGTGTAAAAGGACTGTTTATCAAGAAGACAAACAGCAAAACTGTGATAGGAAAAAATAAATCTCCAACAGAAAGCTACAGATGCAGGAAGAAAAGGCCTTGTGTACACTTGATTCTACAGAGAGGACAGCTCCAAAGTCTTTAATGCCAAAGAACCTTCTTTTATCCTAGAATCTTGGTTTATTTTCACTGCAACAATTAGGAAAAAATGAAACTGAAAGCAAGGTATTAAAAGAATAATGTGTATTAAATGGATACACAACTATTGAAGTGTCTGCAGAATCTCATCTGGCTACATCAGGTCTGTCACATGGCCAGGCTACAGCCCTTCTTTTGATTTATGCAGACTCCACAAGGACAATCCCACAGCTACTTATTTAAACCTACCGAAGGACAGTCACTGTTCATTTTCCCACTTTGTATGCCTCGTTTAGCAAGAGAAGTACTTATCAGAAACACTTATTGCACACTTGTTTGATGTAGTAAGCCTGTTTCTTTCACCACCCTTTTAGGCAAGGAATTGACTGAAAGCAAGTCGAGATCTCAAGTAGAGACCCAGACAGTCACATGTGAGTTCAAACAAAAGATAATGTGGAAAAAAAGTCAAGATAATGAGAAAACTCAACTGGAATATAGGTTGATGCACTGGCACTAGACGATTATTCAACGTGCATTCCTCTAGGCAAAGTGACATGGCAAGGACAACATTTTGAAAATTTATACTTTACAGTCTCTCCTCCTCCTCTGAGATTTGGCAGATGGGAAAAGACTTCAGTGATACGACTGTTCCCAAGGTAAGGCTTTTGTTCAAAGCTGTGTCAGCTATGACAAGGTCTCTGAAAGCTTTTCCTTGAGCAAAATTAATCCATTAAACAACATAACCTAACTTCCCCAGGACATGTGCCTGCAGATAAGTCACCTTTCCTATAGAGTGTGTCTGCCAAAAGGGAGAGCAGGAAATGCTGAGAGAGATCAATAACTGTCATTAAAAGCATTGACCAAATCTTACTGGAAGGTTGATTTCATTAAGTTTCTTTTGTATGAAACTGTGACTTTGCTAAACAAGGTGTAATCAACTTTACTATTAAAGAAACACTGCAAAATTATTTTTTTTAAATGTGGATAATAATCCAGTGCCACAGTATAAGCACCCTATTTCTTATATAAAATCATATGTCAGGGGAAGCATTCCAAAATTGCCATAAAGGCTTAATGCAATTTTACTCTAATCCATTTTTCTTCAGTTGGTGTCTCATCACATACCAGCATTCAAATGCCACATTTCACTTTTTTTGCAGAGTCTTACCACACCTCAAAATTAATTTCCAGCACACTGCCTGGCATGGAACAGCATATTAGAGATGCAGTCAAAAGAGCAGGAATGAGCACAATAGCCCTGAAAACTGGAATATAGATTCACAGGCAAATGATTAATCTTTTCTTCCCCAGGTGAAAAGTGATGTTATAAATACAAGTCACTGCTTCAATGAGAAAGTTACATCGATTTGTTTATTGCAAAGCAGTATGGTTTAGAGTTCAAGTCAAGAAATAAAATACCTACCAGAGCTATGCTCCCTGAAAGAAGATGACAGACAATTATTTGCTTAATAACACACCAACACCCACACAGATACATACAAAAAAACACACAAAAAAACCCAGCAAACTCAAACCACCTTCACTTGGAGGTTCTTTCTCAAAAAAGCTCTAAGTTTTGAAACTAGAATAGCTGCTCCAGTTCAAGTGTGGGTTTCATTAATATTCACTGACTCCAAATAATGAGATTATAAAAATGAAGTAGGCTTTAAGAAGTGAAGAATACAAGGAGAGAAGAGGAACACTTCCAGCTATGAAAAGCAAAAAGGACAATGTTGATGTGTATGTGTGCGCATATGTCTCTGTATTTACATGCTGTGTGTAAATATGTGCCACATCGATATTTACACAACATACACACACACACACCTGCAAGTGCCAGGTCATCTCCAGAAGTCCCTTCTAATACAAATTATTCTATGATACAAACAGCATATAACAAAAACATCAAAGACAAAGAACCCTAACATCTCTCTCTTTATCCAGAAGAACTCAAGCACAACAGCTCTTCCCTCTTCTTCCCAAATCACTCTGGAATTTAACAAAGCAAAGCACAAGTGTATGCCCGACTCTAAAAACATGTTTCAGCTCTTTTTCAGGTCAAGGATGGAAGGTAAAAAAGCAGACATTGTTTACAGACAGCACAGTAATTTATTTTACAAGGGGCATGTTATCACAGCACTGGGGAACTGGCAATGGCTCCTTATCAGCCAGGCAAAGGGAAACTTCACCGCTTCCCTGATACCACTGGAGAAACCAATGGCTCATTAGAAGCAAGCAAACTTTGCTTTTGCATAGAAGGGTTGATAACCACAGGCTCTCCAAAGTCTAAAGCTTTCTACTGATAGATGATAATGACCATCCAAGGCAACATTAAAAGATACATTTAAAAGCTTTAAAAATGAGCAATTAGAAAAACACATCCATTTTAACAGTGTTAAGCTAAAACAACAGCTATAAAACATCTTTTAAATGAACCAGGTCCATATCCCTTCAAGAACAATGAGTCTAATAGTTCTCAGATTAAAATAAAATTGCTACAATCTGGGAAATTAGACTACATTTGTAAATAAATTCACCCATCTGAAGCAGACTTCAAATAATATTTTGAGGAAGGAGGGATTTCTACTATAAGCACAGCAGGCATTTTAACTTTGATGTTCTGAATTTTATCCTACAGCCACTATGTCCTCTGCTGACACTGGTCACAAAGACGCCCTGAACCACACCAGTTGTGAACATCTAGGGAATTATAAGTACACAATATCAACACTTGACTTAAAACTTGATCCAAACATTCTAAAGAAACCTTTTGTAAAGTTCCAAGTAACTGTCAGCCAACAAATATTAATTTTGCAGCGAAGTGCTCAAAAAAATTTAAAGTAGTATGACAAATATAAAAACCTCATTGTAATATCTTGGTTTAGAAATCTACAAATCACATCTTTGTGATTTGTCATTTCTCTGTTTGGAAGCTTCAACTAGTTTGGAAAACTTTTTCCTAATATTACAGATTAAAATACAGCTCAAGCTCTGTGAAGAACCATTCTAATCCTACTTTTTCTAACCCCATATTGAGTAAATAAGCTCAAAAGTAAATATGCCCAAAAGTGGAAGGCTTTTGAATTAGCATGAACTCCCTCACAAGCTGTATCTCTCCTACCTATGTCAACAAAAAAGAATGAGGTGAACAAGTACAGGCACTCCAAGACTTAGGGGTATGTCTATAATTGCCTCTTCACCTTTTGCTAGCTGGCATTTAAAAAACTCATCCAGCCACCCGATGCTTGAAAACAACCAACTTCTACAGAAAATTCAGTCACATGCTATTTCTGTTTATATAGGTCAGGTTTATAAGAATCTCATATATCCCAAACAAAAAAAAAATCACAATTTTCATATTGGTGCTTTACAGCATGCATTTGTCTTTATATATATTTACAAGTTTGGTGTTTGGGTTTTTTTGTTTGGTTGATTTTCCCATGTTTAGAAAGTAAATATTTTACTGCAAATACTGCACTTTTTTTTTGTTTGTTTGATCACCAAAATGTCACTGGCTTTTCTTTGACTATCATACTCATCTCTGAAGGTCAAATTATTGACCCTCTTTGTATAAGGAATTCTCACTGCTAATGATGAGAAACTTCACACAAAATTCAAATTTATTCACAAACATCTATGTGTCCTAAGTCTAGTCTCTCCTGATGCATTTATAGCACAATTATATACACTTATATCTATATAGATATTTAATGTGAGGGAGCATCTTCTGTTAAGAAAATATTTGGAGCTTCTCTGCCCCAACATCCTCTCCTGTGTCTGTCCCTCCCTCCCCCCAGAAAAACAAAACCCAAAAAACCATGACCATTTTCCTTGTCCCTTTCCTTTTTTTTGCTCTTCATACATGTTTCACAATTCCTTACCTCATCATGTGCATTTTAAGGTCATTTTTTTGCCTTGTTACTATTATACCTTTAGCTATTACAATTACTTTTTTAAAATCCAAAACAGATCATCAATTCCCTTTACAAGGTGAATCTTTTCTATTTCGTTCTTCTGTTCAGAAGCCATCCAGTTATCTATCCCATTAGATAACAAAACACAATTCTGCAACTTCTGCAGCCAAAATGGGATTTAATGTTCTCGGGCCTGGTGACAGAATACAAACACTCCAGTATCTATGCCAACTTACAGATTTTTGTTTTTAAGCAGCCCTCAATGATATTTCTCTCACCTTTTCTGTTCCACATATTTACACCCAAAGCTGGCTCAAATTAGCTAAGTCTTTCCTAGTACTTTAGGCTGAAGGCACAGATCCAGAGAGAGGTTTTATTGGCCCTTGCTGTTAGTGGTGGAAGAATCTTGCCTTTCAAGAATATGCATTTCACAGGATCTTTCTGCAGCATTATTTTACCCTTTCTATATTAAAAAGAGGGAGATTTTTCAAAACAGTAAAGTTGCAGACAGTGATTCAGAAACCTCTGGTGTCTATCCTGTTTTTATAAACATCTCTGCTGATTCTACTAATGGAGCATGGATTACTGATAAACAACCAACTCTCAGAGTCATGGAATAGCAAGGGGACTGCTGTGACCTTCTGAGAGCTTCTTTTTAGCATATCATTTCTTTACTCCATGTTCTTCTAGATCAAACAGCATTACACTGAAGCACAGAAATAAGACTGTCCAGCAGCACAGTAGGCAAAACAAACAAAAACTCCCAGGCAGGTCTCAAAGAATTTACTGTAAACAAGAAACTTCGTGAAAATCGCAGTAGAGGAAGTAAATAGAAAATAGAGGAAGTCAATTCCACCTTGACAGCTGAAACGTTAGACTTCCAAATCACTATATTTAGTAAATATAACAAACGCTGTCTAGACAAACTTAGGAAATAGAACTCCATCTTTAAACAGTGGTAGGGTGGCCCCAAATGACAGCCAAATCCACCTGCTCACTCACCACCCTCTCCCATGGGATGGGGAGAAAGCAAAAGGAAAGCAAGAGACTTGTGGATTGAGATAATGGCAGCTAAAAAGGGAAAGAAAAAGCTGTGGATACAAGCAAAGTAAAAAAAAGGAGTAATTCACTGACTACTCATCAGCAAACAGATGTCCAGGCACTTCCTGGCAAGCACGGCCTCAGCATGCAGGACTGTTGCTTGAGAACACAAATGCCATAACCATCAATGTCCCTCCTTTATCTTCCTTTCCATGAGTTTTTGTTGCTGAGCATATGATGACATATGGCATAGAATATCCCTTTGCTCATCTTGATTCAGCTGCCCCAGCTCTGCTCCGTTCCAACCTCTTGCCAGCCTATGCCTACTACACTCTCTGCTTAGAGGTACAAATCATTAATTTTTCAAGGAGACAGGATTTTTTTTAATGACTTATTTTCAACAGATAAAAAAATCCTCAAACATGATAAAATAACCTTTTCTTCTGCAAAACTAGTTTGCAGTGAATCTATTTCCTCGAGAACATATAAGCACAATGTGAGACACCCTTGTAAATGCCTTCGTCATTTTAGATTCCAGAAACAGAGAAGTAACATCAATTTATACCTAATATTTCTCTGATTAATAACTAAAGGACTGCAGCTACAGTCAGCTAAGGGAAGTAGAATCAAAGCTTCCTTGCCATGAAGGAAAGCAAATCAAATATATATGGGAAAACACAAGAAAAAGTTTAAAGTTGACACGACAATGATGCTCACATGGAGACCAGCATTTGCCAGTGTCTGCACTCTGTGTGAATATCATAACACAGCCTTTCTGCAGCACACCTCTCTGTGCACCTGGGGAAGGAAAAAGTGAAAAAGTCCTCTTGACTTTCACTAAGCATCCTTCCATTATCTCATGTTCACATGGCTAGAAAAAGAATTTAACTCAATTCCTTCACAACCCTGGTATATTTGTTAATTATTTTACAGGCATTGTTTTCCTTTTGTGTTTTTTTCCCATTCAGAGAAAAAAAACTCAAATTATGATTTTGGGTCAACTTTCAGAGTTAAAAATACCCCAAATATTTATCTTCTGGAGTAGGAGAAATGTGCTTAAAATCCAACAGTTCTGTCACCAGCCAGTTTTGCACACCTGAGGACATGCCCCACATCAGGTGTTTCAGGTACAGCACATGTCTTCCACACACATTCTCTACCCAAGATCTTACAGGTGCACACACCAAAAACTTTTTTAGTTTTTCCCCACTGTAAATTTCATAGCTCAAGTTTGGTCATTAGCCACAATGCTATGCAACTATATAAAACAAAATATATTGTACCTTTTTAAATGTGCGACAGGGAGGTTTGTTAGTGGTAGTTGGCTGTACAGATCAAGGCAGGACTTCAAAAACCATGCTGCTGGATTTATGAAGGCTGGTTTATTGCAAAACAAAGCCCAGTAAATTTCATTTAGGCCAAAAGCAGCAGCAAGCTTGAGGGAAATGACACAGGTCTAGTGTAACAGTCAACTGTAACTAGCTCGGCTAAAGAGAGATTTCCATTTCTTGGCGCAGCAACAAATCCTCAAGCAGAGAAGGGCTATAGGGGTGAGATTTTTTCCTCTGTAAGTAACTTAATGAATGAAGTACTAATTAACATTATGGCATTGATAAATGGAGAGAGAGATTAGGGATGTACTCGATATTCAGGCCTTCCCAGATGGACCGTCAAAGCCACATTAATTCCTATCTCATTGGAGCATCTGCTTCTCCCATAATCCATTGCCCCTTGGTACAGACAACACAAACTGTTGTGACTCAATTCGATTTATATCAATCTAATTTCTTTTAATCCAATTTGTATTCCAATCTACTACCTTCTAATCACTTAAATCTTCAGCCTCCATCTGGTAAATTTTCTCTCAAAATTAACCGAGCAGATGCCTCTGCAATTGTCTTCCACAGTCAGGCTAATCATGCCCTGGCAGTGGCCTACAGAGCTCGCTGAATAGGTACGTGACTTACAGCATTGCCCTTCTTATTACAAGCATGGCAATGCAGGAAGGCCATTTTGTCTGTCATTAATTGGTTAATTTGCATAACACTGCCAGGGAAAGAAGCCTGGGAAACAAAAGCCAAGAGTGGAACGCTTCAAGAAGGCAGCATGACATGCTCCTCGTTAGTCACATGGCCATTGCACTTTGAACCACCTATTGTTTGAGGTAACAAACCCCAAAATGCATTACAGCTAAATACATAACAAACATCTACACACGACATCAGACTGCTTGAGTTTTGGCACTGCTGCCATTGAATGTGCAGAGAACACGGGGGCTGTCCAAACAAAATTCCAAGAAAAGTGCAGGATGCTGAGATAATTGAAAAGCACATTGTTTTCCAGTCCTCTCTCAAGTAAATTAACTTTCATGATGCTACAACTACACATGCAAACAAAGCCCAACTTGCTGTCTATAAAAAACTTCCCAGGACAGGATGTGCCACAGGTTATCCAATACATCCTAAGTAGGAGGAGTAAAAGGATGAAGCTAACCTTCTCAGCCAAGGATAGAGAAAAATCTGAGTCCTAAGCAAAATGTAGAAAGAGAAGTGCCACTGCTTTAAAACTGGGTGAAGAGTTTTAAAAACTCTTTAGACACTTTTAAAGACACTAAGAACACAATGTTGATCTTTCCCCTTGATCAATGCCACGACATCTCCAAAAAGCTGACAGTATGTTCAGCAAAAAGTGGATTTCATCATTCAGGTGTCCACACAGTCACGGACTGCCAAAGTCAGGAATTTTTTTCAAGTCTGTTATTCAGAATCCTGGGAGAACAGAAAGGAAAAACACTCAATGTGGCACTTCTGGTCCCCAAGCATTGTTAAGGAAGAAAAATCATGAAAACACAACAGGCACTTAATAGTGAGGGAAGCAGAAGAAAGAACAAGCTGGGCCAGTGGAGGAGGAACAAGAGTAGATTCTGTCATACTGAAGCAGGAACAAAAGGAGTAAAGAAAACTTTCAGTTCTCTCAATCTTTCACATCTACACCTGAATAAGAGGTTTCACTTACCAGCTAATAGGTACCTAGTAAATTTTTTATAACCTAGGGATAGCAAACAGTATAAATACAATGGATCCAAGCCAGAGGATGCTGAGCAAGGAAAGAGGGTGTGCTTGGTTAAGGAGGGGGTGGAGTGGGCAGTCTTTCTTCCCCTCCCACAAGCTGTCAAGTCCTTCTGTGCACACCCCCTCCCTCATCCCTGCTAAAAACCTTCCTCTTGCTGCCTGCCATGACAGGTGGTCCAGATTTTCACTTAGAAAATCTGGCCACCCTATGTTTGCAACACCTCCCCGCTTAGTATCATCTGTGAATTTAATTAGCATGCAGTTTACCCACTCGTTCAGATTATTAACGAAGATGTTAAACAAGACACAACCCAAATAAAAAGATCCCTGTGGCAAACCAGTTGATGCCTTTCTTTACATCAGTTTATTGCTATCTATTGTAACCCTTTATTTACAGATGTCAACCAATGATTCATCTACATTATAGCATGGACAACCAAGCAAATTTGCTTTTGTTTTCACAGCTAACAGGCTGTGATACACTAAATATAGTAGAATTATGTATAATTCCCATTTCCCAAATCCTGTGCCTCATCTACTACACATTATTTCATCATACTTGCTTCTCCTGGTTCATCTGCCACTCCCCAGCCATGTGCACAGAATCAGTGTTAAATGACGGTCAGGAAAAGTCACACCATTTGTGATCATTTCTAGTGTCAATCTAAAACCAGTCCATGGAAATCTGGCAGAGGGAGACAATCATTAGAAAAAGTAAGACTCTTAAATACATTAAATCTCTCCCAGTTTCATAAACTGGATTTAAAAATCAAAGTTTAGCAGCAGTGGGAACTATGCAACGAATATGTAAAGCAAAAAATAAAATTAATTATTATTTATGGAAAGGAATGCAAGAGCATCACTCTGAGTCAGTAACTTCAATAAAGGCATTATTACAGTTTTAGTCATCAAATGAGCAAAACTATATAGTGTCTGGGTAATGATACTTAGGTTTTGAAATTAAAGCAAATGTAATAAGAGTTTCACCCACAAAGCAACTCACATTTGGGAAAAAAATAAACAAGAATGGCAAAGAGAACCCTCTATACAACTGAAGACTTAGAAGTTGAGAAAACTTCACAGAACATACCAATGGATTTACACACACACATATATATATGTATTACAGATACACATACAGCTTTGCTCATAAACCAAACCCACTTGTAGCTAAAACATTAAGCAGAGTCTTCCTTCCCATGCAAAAGTACTGTGACACAAGAAACAAATGAACACCTGAACATCCAAAGTCAAATGAAAATTCTCTCTTAAGCAGGCGGCCACACATACCAGAATCACAAAAGCTCTCTCTAAGCTTATGTATATAGTACTTGTTTTTCTTACAGACCTTGTTGCTTGGAGGACTTGTGGGTTCCCCATCCATGGAAGTGCTCAAATCCAGGTTGGACAGACTTCTGAGCAACCTGGTCTGATGGAAAGTGTCCCTGCCCATGGCAGGGACATTGGAACTGGATGACCTTTAGTGTCCACTCCCACCCAAACCATCCCATGATTCTTCTTCCAACCAAAAACATTCTATGTTTGTTTTTTTTTCTCTGCTGAGTAATCACAAAAAATTGCCTCAAAGCAGTTCCAGTAAACTTAATTAAAACACAAGAGCCTCCCTATGCATGCTACAAAGAACAAAGAGGAGAGCTCTGGCCCTTCCATTGTGACTTCCAATTGTCACCATAAAGCAAGACATTCTGATCTTCCCAGGTAAAACCAGATTGCAAGTGGAGAAAATAATACAGGAAGCACAACAAGTTTCCAGAGCTATCTTGTGACTTAATGTAAATAGCCTAAGCAGAGACTAAAATAAATTCAAAAGTCTATAAATTCAGTTTATGCTGAGCTAAAAATGAAACTGTCAAGCAGAGGTCTGCAACATCCTCTTACTGACCAGCAGCACTCCTTAGCAGCTCCTAAACAAAACAATCCATACCATGCTATTGTACACACTGTGCTTCTACAAACTCACAGATAGGAACATTATTTACTTTAAAGACATATTTCAAGCTATATAGTAGTAAGTAGAAACCTAGCAGAAGGGAGAATACATAACACTGTTTATGTATTTTATTAGAAAAATAGTAAACCCAGTAATTTTTGCATGCTAATGTAATTGTCGAGTCAGTTTGCTCACAGATATACACTTAATATCCACGTCTGCAGATGAACCTAATTTTACAGAGCCTGTCTCAAGAGACCTAATGCACTCTATAACAAGTGAAGCACAAGCAGGAATTATTTTCTTTCATATCACTTAAACAATACAAACTGACACTTATTTTCAGAACTCAGGTGTGTATGCTTGTTTCAGTTTGCAAATAAATCATAGGTAACTTCCTCTGAGTGGAAGTTATCACACTTTTAGACACATCGTGGTTTACCATGAACAGGAAAAACCCCAGACACTGGTGAGCTATGACCATATTGTGAGAGTCTCCCACTCTGCAGAACAGACACCACTAAGCCAGCTCAACCTGAAGATATTGCAGATATTCAGAAGAAAAAAAGAAAAAAAAAAAAGACACTGTGCCTAACCATTAAAAGTAGTCAAAGATCCTACAAAGCACCAATGCCACATCTGCTGTCTCCTCCACACCAAAGAAACAGTTGTTGCTAATGCACGATTAGGAGCTGAGAGGAATGCAACAAAAGTATATGCAGGTGGCAGAGGTCACTGAGGCACAGTATAAAGGAAAGAGAGGGTCAAGTTATTATCTGGAATGCATCCACAGGGCACAGCCATCTTTTAAATCAGTTTTTATAATAGCCATCCCTGTATCGATTTAATAATATCTTTATGCTACGGATTTACTGAGCGTGCCACGAAGAAGTGCATCAAAGAACAAGTTGTGAAACTAGGGCTTGCTTCTTTTCCTTACACAGGGCAAGGAGAATATGTCCTACTTTGAAACCTCCATTTCATCTATTTTTAATGCTTTATTAGTCTTGTTGCCTAAAAGCAACAAGCTTGAAAAAGCAAAAATCTGTCATCCAAACATCATCAAGTATTTCAGTAAAATAACACAAACACCACAAAAACTAAATTTGACTTTTAAATCAAAGTGACCAACACGCCTCTGTGTATGTGGCACCTAAAATATTGGGTCTTTTACCTTCAAGCCTGTATTATTATATACATAAAGGTGAAATGGAATGGAGAGAGAACATCCACTTAGAAGTATGGTTGTATCACACTGGGCAATACAACACTTTGGAGTATCAGGCCTATAAAGATAAGTTTTCAAGAATAAGTAGGCACTGTAAATTATACAGATATGACAGGTAAAATACTCATAGACACTCTTGTAAAAATATAGAGAAAACCATCTTAAGGTTAATACTTTATTTAAAGGAAGGTGAAGGCAGGCTGATGCTGGCAATAGGGGAACCATTCCCAAGTCAAGTCTCTTGGGCACTTTAAAAAGCAGTGGAAACAAACCTACTCCTGGTGGATCAGCAATTGTCCCTGACTGCTTTTTCCACCACTTGTCTCTCTCCTCCAGAACGAGAGGAATAAGAGGAATAGTTCAAAGAGGCAGGAACAAACAATAAGGGTCATTTTAGGCCCTAAGGTCAGGCTTGATGTTTCAGGATAGGGCAAGCCCAAGTAAAACAATTACAACTTCCCAGTGACCCTGGAAAGGAAGTTATTTAATATTCATGTTGACAGAAAGGAAGGAAGGATTAATCATGTGAAATTAGCATTTTCATTGAGGAGCTTGGTTAAGTCTTATGTTCTACTTTAAGAGAAAGACAACAGCTTCACACCAGCACTTTACATCTCTCATTTATCGAAACATTGCAGCTTGCTCCTAACTGCCATTAAGTGATGAATAATAAAAGACTCCTTCATTTTTACCTCAGATTCATCATGCAGCCTCCTCCATCTTTCCACGCCTGAATGTGTGCTCTGAACTTTTTTTTTTTAAATTTTATTAATTTTTAATTCATGTGGAGTAAAGAAAACTGTTTAATTAGATTTCAATTCTACTGGGAAAAAATGGTCTCAATTGAAAGGGCATCACCTAAGTATTTTCACCTCACAGCTTTAAAGTGCCACTGTGCACTATCATTTCTCAAATTGTGTCACATTTGTGCTAATTTCAAACCATCTCTTATATTACACAAATAAATATTTTTTTAAAAAAACATCCCCCCTAGTTACCTAACAGAGAAAAATGGTGTAACAAATAATTGAAACAAGTACAACATGCAGACTTGATAATTACTATCACAAAGTAAAATGCAAAACATTGTACAAGTAATATCAATCAGGCCAAGCCAAAACAATGCTTTGTAAATCTCCTCAGGAAAGACCTTTTCTTTCTTCATGGCTTTTTCCACAATCTCCATCTTCCTCCAAATATATCAATTATATAACAAATCAAAGTATAGCAATTATAGCACAACACAACTTCGTTCTGAGTATTAAGTGCCTAAATCATTGGCCCTAAAATAATGTTGCAAAATGGATTTTTGTGCATGTAACCAACTGAGGATGAAATCGGCATGCTTTCTTTTACTATTAAGCATCTTCATTCATCACCTGATTTCTAGCTCAGTCTGTTAACTTTAAAATTGCTTAAGTGGCAGGTACTTCCCGTTATTGTACCAAAAAAAGTTTCACACTGGATAGCATCACGCACTTAATTCCAGTACATCACATCCAGTTGGACCATATTCCTTTTCTCAAAGATTTGTAATCACTACCAGCTCTACCTTTTAACATTTAACTACGCATTTCCTTATCGTGTTACCTCCAATTTTAAATTTCAAAGTTGAGTTAGATTGCTTGCAATGTTACGTAGTAATTTTTGGAAGATAAAGACACATGTAAAATGTTATCCCTCATCTAAATTATTTTGGCTAAAAAAAGGATGAAATGTGTAAAAATCAGTAGAAATCTTTCAAAATACCAACAGCCCTCCTGATTCTTTTTTTTTGTCTCCTCTGCCATATTCTCTTATAAAACTTCTTCCAAGTTTTCACTAATCTCTTGTCATCACCTTTGAGTTGTCTCTGCTGACAGTTTTAAATCACAAGACCTAGAACTGCACACGTGAAAAAGCTAAATCCCTCCCCACCTACAGAAAACTGGCACGAACTTTCCATTCCATTGAACTTTCAGCTTCACTCTGTTCTCCTGCAAAGCTGATATAATAGCTTGTCATTCCCAAAAATGCTTCTAAGTCACGTCACTGATCTCCCATGTTGATCCTTGTTACATATCATTTGACTATTAATTTTTTTATCACAATACATTTTCTTCCTTAACTCCATTACAAACTTCCTGAAGTCCTTTTGTATATTGATAACTGTGTAACTTTCCTCTCTTCAGATCTGAAAGCCCAAATCAAAATTCTCTTGCTTATTTTAGTGTAAAATTTTCCATTTAACATTATCTTTACCAAGAGCATTTCCATTCAGACTAAATTCACACACATCTACCATTAGTCTTGGCTTTTTCCTGCTGCTGCTCTCTAAAGGAAGGGGTATTATCACAGTCTGCAGAATGTGTTCTTTCAAAGTAAAACTGATACCTCTGATGATTTTCAAAGCCTATATTAAAATGCAATAAAACAAGTAGAATTGTGCCCCAAAACTGAACATGTGATTTTCTTCCTAACAAAACACAAAGCAAGATGCATTTGCTGAGCAACATGAACTGGATCTTCACTCTTCTGCTGTTATAACAAGTGTAACTTCCTTGACCATCACATATATCATTTTCCTTTAAAGTTGTCCCCTGGAAGTGTTTTCAGACTTAAACTGGCATTTGATACTATTTTCATTAATCTTACTGATCTTGAAGTTAGCTGAACGCTTCCTCACAGAAAAAGTGTGGAAATAGAATAGCACCAAATGTTAATGTTTGCAGCACAGCACCATGCACACAGATTTGCTACCCTATGGATCAAAGAAACAAGAAATTCTGTCACTTTGAGACAGGATATCATATATTAGGACAGCTAAACACAGTGGGAGCTACAAAACAGCACTGTCTATTTCTATCACCCTTTTGTTCTCCCTATGGATGACAACACATTTATTTGCTTGGATTCTGTGCCTTTCCAAGCCACATTCATTTTGTCAAGGGGGAGATACTCCAGCACCCACATGTTCTCCTGAACACGTGAGATACGAGTGGAACTTGACTCTACCATCATCATGATACCTAACAGATTCTTCACTCACCTCAATTTTTCTATATTAAAAATGCAGATGCGGCCACAACTCCTTTGTGAAGCATTCTGAGATCCACTGATGGAAATCCCATGGAACAAACAGCATTGTCAGCTTACCAAGGTGTCTCCCTGACCTGTGCCCTGCATGCACAGATGGCTTACAACAGTGTGTGACCGATGTCACTGTCCTGCTACACCACTGCACAGTCACAGGCAAGACAGACCTGCAACCTCTTGATCTGCTCTGAGTTTTACCCTCTGTCCCTCCGAAATGTCAGGGAGCTCCAGGTTTATAGAGCCACTGAGGGGAAATTTTGGTTTGTCAAGCTGATTACTCTAATTTTCTTTTAGTCATAAAACAAAACCACTTCATAGTTTCAAACTAATTTTACACACATCACATGGCAATTCCCAGAGTACTAGTTTTTAACACTATAATACCTTAACCAATTTATATATTTGGAGATGCAAAAAAGCCCATTTAACACCCATATCCATGAATTTTTCACATTACATATGCACACATATAGAGAGACACAAAAATTCATTGCTGGATAAGCAAGACTGTTTTCCAAAAATGCCAAGAGCAGAACAACTAACTTGCTTTAAGATATTAATACATTATAAGTCTGGAAGAATATTGATGTAGCAGGTGTAACCTGATTGAGAAATTAAGGTCCATGATGTTTCAGAGCAGAGTTTATATAAAAAAATAAGCCTAGCCTTCAATCAGCATCTGCATGTTACATCCCCCCCAACCTAGATGGATAATGCCCCAATTTTTATCACACAGAATAAGCAAAATGCTGACAGTATCAACAATTACTTTATTTACTTATATAGTAACTCTAGAAATTATTGCTCTTTTCTTACACTTGAATAAATTTATTGGTTTCACAACTGATTTCAATAGAAATGGGTTACTAAGCAGTAGCACTTCTCTTTGCATTGCATGTTAGTGAAAAACTAACAAACAATTTGAGAAGCTTTCCACACTTTTTCAGAGAAGGCCGAACTTCAGACAAGTTAAGACTTTGCTGTATGTTTCAAACACAAGTGCAGTGCCTCCCACCACAACACCTCAGACTGTAGGAGGCACTAGGAAGAACAACAGAACCTTCCATACTGAAGGACTTATGGGGACTCTGTAATTTATATTTGCTTACAAGATTGTACATTTGTGTTTCTGCCACTTTTATCAAAACAGTCAAATGCTGATTTACTGCCTGCATTCTATTTCTCAAACAAAACAAAAAATAGCCATCTAATTAATATTAAAAAAGCTTGAAACGTAAACAAATTGATTAAAAAGCTGCAAATAGAATCTGCTGTCATGTGAGATGACCCCTCAAAGACAAACAAAGCCCAGCAAGCACTAAGCACTGAAGGACTGCTGTCCTAAACAGTGCTTCCTCCAGCACTCCTCCTCATAGCAGAGTGCAAGTCCCAGCACAGTCCCCAGGCACTCAGCAGCTGTAACCCATCTGTGTACTTTGTAGTCTGCTTTCATCCCTGTTTTTAAAACTTCCATTATGTTCTACCTACCCCACAGAAGTTTAAGACCAGCACTGCCCAACTGCTGAAATCCTTCTTAATAGCAAAATTAAGATAATAATTTGAGAGAATGTTACAGCCAACAGAAAGGCAGATACAAGTTGAAATCCATTTTAGGTAGGATGCTGTTTTTCACCAAAACTCAAGACTGGATTTTTATGAAAGTGAATCATCACCAATTATTATCCTAGATAATAAAGGTAATGAAGAAAGGCTCACACCAAGAGTCACATCATGACCTGCATTTAACACAGGATGGTCTCACACAGCACTCTCTCCCCCCACTGTGCACATGTGCTCCTCAGCAGCTCTGCAGCTCCCAGGCCATTCCCCCAGATCAGTATCAAGCTTTTGCTTTGAAGCTTGTTCAGTTGGTGAGTTATTCTCACTCAAAACGCTCAGAGTGATTTTTCCAACTTTGATAAAAATGACTCACTTCCTTAAGAGATTTGTGCATCTGAGATGAGACCTTATTAGTAGGCATAAGAGGTACGTAAAGCCTCTCCCAGAGCCCACTCCATTAGTACTAATCAATATTAATTTAAAATTGCATAAAGGCAGCTTTTCGACTAGAAATTATTTCATCCTTTCTCCCCCTGCCCTGTTCCCCAACAAAAAGCCCTGCAGCTTTCATTATATTTGAGATACCAGGACACTGGGTCTCTATTCAAAAGTAATTTACAGGTTATCTTCATAACCAGAATGGCTTACCAAATAGAAATGATATTACCTAGAACAGCTTGGTGAACCTTGCCTTTCACTTCCTACCTTGAAAACACATGAATAAATCTAACTAAGCATGAGGAATAAACTGCTTTTAAGAATCAACATCCTAGGACTAGAAAAATGTAATTGCTGTAATGGTCAAGTGGGAAAAACTGACATGGCTCAGGTTGAGTTTCAACCACCTTCCCTCCCTGATTGCCTCAAGGAACTTCAGCTGCTGCTGCACCTACAAGATCAATGCTGCTAATTGTGAGGAAAATTATTCAGGACAGCACAGAGCCTCCTATTAATGATGCCTGCCAGTAGAAAGTCAGTTTATCAGCTATGCTAAAGGTCAACATCAATATCAAATGCAACAGCTTCAAATGATTGTATCACTGGCTTTTTAGATAAAATCACTATGGTGGTGCAATAAACTTCAGAACTGGCTGCACTTTAAAACCATTTTGGTTCCCTGCTCATCAGGTGCCCTGCTTATGTTTATAGGCTAATATTACTTCATTTGACGGTAGCAAGAAAAAACAAACAAACAAACATGCCTCTAGTGATTCTTTAAATTCTGTCAGTATTCTTTAATGGCACTGGGCAAAAGAACTGATGTAGGGACAAATATCAACTCATAACACAGGAAATGGTTTGCTGGAACGCTTCTGTTACTTCTAATCAGAAAAACCTCAGAAAGCAAAGAGCAAATAAGTGTTTGGTTTAAAAAAAACCCAAACCCAAACAACTGGCTACATTCACAGAAGTTAACCACAAAGACAGCACCTCAGGAAGTCAATAAGCCACAAACACTTAGAAGCTGGGAAGATTCAAAGTGCTTGTCCCATTTTTTTGATTTTCAAAAATGCACTGTTTATCCACAATGAGACAAAAAACAAGAGTCATTTATGGTGCAACTCAAGCCACACACTAATGATTTTGAAAAAAAAATTCATATCTAGTAATGGTTGAGAACTTTCATTAAGTTGAAATAATAACAGTAATTTACAAAACACAAAATCTATAGTAATAACCTGTAAAATAGCATACATACAACGAATACTGGAAAGTGCGTAAGACCAGCATTAATAACTTGCAAAATATGCTGGATAGCTTGAATAAACTACTTTTTGAATGATACACTCATAATAGCTTACACAGCTTTACAGAATATACTCTGGTTTTCCAGAGCAATAGCTTTACCCTTCCTTATTTAAAAAGTACTTCTTAAATGACTCTCCATTTTTATACTGAATCTCCTTAAAACCAAATTCCTCGTTACAAACAGCATTTTTATCTTTTCCTACAAGTAAAACAGAGCATATATATCACAACAGCTCATTTAATAATTACAATTATTTACTTGCATAGACATATATTAAAACAAGTAACAAAACCAGCATATTTTGAAGAGCACCAAAGTTACCTCAGCCTGTATTAGCCAAAATCTGGTCTAAAATATCTTAGAACCTGCTTCAGCCCTTTGCAGCAAAGATGCATGTGAAATAAAGCTCTAGGAGGGCTGTCTCTGTACAGACCCTGCAGCTGATATGGTAAAAAGGCAAGGGAAGGAATCAAACAGGCACACTTCTTAACACATTTCTTTCAGCCTACAAATTCAGTGTGTTCCAACAAGATCACAAATCCTTCAGGAAACACCCCATAAAGGGGGCTACCCACCCATGTGCACCTCCTGCCCTTCCCAAATAACAACGACACAACTCAGCACTCAGAAACAGACTGACCATGAAAGCAGTTATCCCATCTTCCCACTTTCAGTGGAGAACCTTCTTGCTCCTACTTGGGCTTTGGTTTCTTGTTCCCTTTTTAAACCTTGATCATGCTCACCTGGCCTCTAGCTACAAAACTAACAGGGCTGTTTAGAGAGTAGAAGCAAAACAGGGGTATTCAATTAAAGAATTAAAGACTTTTTTGCCCCACAAATAGTCCCAGAGAAGATTAAAATAACGTGCATCAGGCTTTGAAAATAAATTATATACTGGCTCAAGTAGTGGTTTCTAGTCCTAAGCATATGAAAATGAAGTATCAGAAGAATAAAAACTGCACAGGGTGCCATCACAGCCTACAGTCTGACTGCCATACTCTGTGTCCATAGACTCTACCTTACTGACTGCCAGCTACTGAGAAACTACTACAAAAGTGCGGACACACCACAGGAGAGTAAGATCCAATTACATTGTATTACATACAATAAACTAAATTTATAAGCAGAATGAAAGGGGGAAAAAAAGCATTTTGGACAACTAGACAGAATAATTTCTGGATCAGCAATTCACTTTCCTTTCCTTCTGTGTGTTTAAGTGCAATGTCTTCATTAGTAAATCCTCTGTGTAAGGTTAATCCCTTTCAGCTACTTAAGGCTTAGAACAGCTCACATCTCCCATTCCTGCCAGTAAGTTCCACACATGATACAGCAAAAGACTAAATGAGATGCCTATTTTATTCAAACTGCACCTAAGGAATTTTACCACAAATTTCGATCCGTCTCCTATCCTTAAAAATCACAGTAACTAAGCAGCATGAATATTATGATAAGACAGTTCGTTCCATGTTTTGGAGGGGATTTTGATAACTGGAGAAAAGTGTTTTGTTTTTTCTTTCCACTCCTTTCTTTCTCCTCCCCCCCTGTTCACTCAGACACAAGTTATTGAAACAAAAGCTTCACATTTTGAAATATATGTTACATTTGACCAAATGTGTAGCCCCA
>JANRMJ010000054.1:9436151-9450017 GCA_025584955.1 Alethe diademata
CCCAAGGCCTTCTCCAGGGCTGCTCTGGATCTGCTCATGCCCAGCCTGGGTTGGTACCAGGGGTTGCTCTAAGACAGATGTAGCACCTTGCACTTGGCCCTATTTGATCCTAAAAGAAGTCAAGCATTTACTTTTAACAGATACAAACTCTAGCACCACCAGATATGATTCATCTTGTTTTCAGCAAGAAGCAACTACCTGGAGATAACTAAGCACAATAACTCTGGGCTAGGATAGTTTGTATAAAGCAAAGCAGTCATTCTGTATTAACAAAATACTATAAAACATGAAACTTTTACCAGACTACAGATAGCAACCCTAAAATATATCTCCAAACTTCTTTTACTCCCATTTAATATCAAAAGGAAGATACATCATTGTTAAGCCATGTGTTATATGTCACAGAAAGCCGTGGGGATGTCCAAACATTGACTGTAATATGAATTAAAACATAGTCATCATGGAATCGTAGGATTACAGAATATCCTGAGTTGGAAAGGACCACAAGGAGCACTGATATGCAACTCCCAGCCTCACACCAAGAGTCTCACCACGTGCCCAAAAGCATTCCCCAATCACTTCTTGAGCTCTGTCAGGCTTGGTGCTGTGACCAGTGCCCTGGGGTTCCTGTTCCAGTGCCCAGCCACCCTCTGGATGAAGAACCTTTACCTGATACCCAACCTAAACCTCCCCTGACTCAGCTTCAAGCTGTTCCCTCAGGTCCTGTCACTGGGCACCAGAGAGAAGTCTGTCCCTGATGAGAAAGTTCTAGACTGCAGTGAAGTCTCCCCTAAGTCATGAGGCAATGATAAAGGTTTCAACACAAAGCATTTTCCTTTTTACACCATGACTCACGTTGAATTGAAGTGATTCCAAGGAATACTTTTAAATAAAAATTAAAATCTACTTTAGAACTCCTAGCCTAGTCTAAGCATGTGAGACAAGTCTGTTTAGCAAGAAGGAAAAGTTGTAGGGAAACTGTGACTTGGGATTCAAAATTTTGAATAGTACTCTCTAACTTCAGTGCACTTTGTTGTCTATAGTACATAAACATGAAACATCCAGCTAAAAAATAGGTCTTACATTTCATAAATATATTATAATCTTACTATGGGATGGACCCGAAAAACAAAATTTGCATAGTCTGGCTTTGATTCATGGATAGAAGGAAAACTTTAATATTTAATGATCCTACAGCAACCTCTGAGAGGTTCCAAGGGGACTGTGAATGAAAATGGAGTGTACTGTTAGTATATCACTCACAGACAATGAAGAGATATAATCTCTGCTATATTGTAATTTTCAGGGTGTGCATCTTACAAATTTGAGACAAACACACAAAGGTCCCTACATCAGAAATTAGTTACACACTATTACTGGTGGTGTTATCCTCTCACTCTCTGCATACATATACGTATTTAAACACCTCACTTAAGGAGAATAAACCATGGCTAAACTAAAAAGCACATGGCTATGGTAAAATAAGAGTCACACCTTTCAAACTGATTTGGGATTTCCTGATTAATTTCTTTTAAAAGCTATTTGTTCAATGCCTTTTCATGGCCAGCTGAACTCACAGGGGAGAAAAGGGCACACCTTGGCTGTTTTCTGCCACACACTTAAAAATGTCTTTTATTTTTCTTGCATAGTATTATGAACAATTTTTGAAAGAAGCTAGCCTGCTAAAAATAAAGTGAAGTTAAAATACTAACCCCATTGAAAGCAAAAGTAATGTTTTACCTGCATAGTTTGAACTATCCCAAAGCTCCCCTCTCCATCTTTATCTGCCCCAGGCTGTCAACTAGCTCCTACAAAGAAATGAGCAGTGAAAATTATATTTTTAATGGTGATATTGACTGATTCATTAGAAGTGTACCTAATACGTTTTCCTTTCCTAGTGCTTGTTCTTTACTCTGTACTTTCTGAGAACAAAAAAGATGTTCTATGCAAAAAAGATGTTCTATGTGACCTAAAAATAAGATACAATGTTCAACAAATATATAACTCACAAGTGGTGTTCCAAAGAATTGTTGCTGTAACATAATGTAGCAAATTCTTGTCATTATCCTATATAAAGCCCTTAATTAATTTAATTTAACATCTGTGGGATACTTAGTTTCTATTTCAGGATATTTCTCAGAGCCTATGCATGCTCTCACCCATCACCATTCCCCTAAATCGGGTAGAAGACTACACAAAGTCAGGTTCTTCACAGCAAGTAGTTACTCTGTCACCCTTTAGAAGTGTTCCTTTTCTACATGAAGACTGCTGCTCTGAAGATCAACATAATTTTTTTTTTTTTTTAAATAGCCACAAATTATTTCTTAAGGGCAAAACACTTCCTTAGTATGGAGAAATCGCTCTGTGTCTACTAGGAATCAGTGTGGTGCAGTCTCTGCTTGGAGTGATAAATTAAATGAATGTAGACAACAACAAACTCATTTCTTTGTTGAAAGTTAATGCTAATGACATTTATCCTGCACTTCATGATAAATTCATTTAAAAGACCAAAATGCTGGGGGGAAAAAAAATCCTGCGTTTTAGGAAATTGGCATAAACTGTCCTTTGCTTGCTCAGTTACAAACTGCTGAGAGTAGCAGTAATACACATTTAAATTTTTTCTTTAACTCCTTGTGTCTATCTGTTATATGTCTAAACAGGTTTTCGTATAAGTGTCCTGGCTTGCATTTTCAAACTGAAGAACAGTTAACAGTCCATGATATACGAATAACTGGTTTTACAAAAAATAGATTGGAGAAGATATGTATTAATGCACAATGCAATGGTCCCATGCTCAGGGCTATTCAGCTAAGAGTCTATTTAAAATTCCTTTGTCACTTTGAGGGTGATATTACATGTTATGACAGAGGTGTTCTGCTTCCTTACCACTACTGCAAATGAAAGGTCTCCCTCCTCTTTCCCAGGCTTCTGTCTTCCCTGAACACGGTCCTGATCACGCCGTCCCCAGGTTTCCTCATCTCGCTAAGGCATGTGTTTTTAGTCTGGATTATTGTTTTGCCAATTTAGCATTGCTGAAAACATGCCTGCCCGTGGAAAGCAGTGAATCAGTTCCTTTGCTTGTGCGTGTGGCTTTTGCTCTCCTCATTAAACTGTCTTTATCTCAACCCGAGAGTTTTCACACTTTTACTCTTCCAGTTCTCTCCTGGATCCTGCTGGTGATTGGGTGAGAAGCTGTGTGGGACTCAGTTGCTGCCTGGAGTTAAACCACGGCAAGCTCTTAAGCTTGAGCTTAAGTTCACATCACCTTATCCACCCTGAGCCTACCCTCCAAAGGACAATGAGCTGATTAACATCTTGTTCCTACAAGATGAAAAGTCTCGCAACATTCCTTTCCCCTTCCCAGCACTTAATTCCTCATCATTTCTCCCTTTCCTTCTAGCTACACAGCCTTACCTCTGCCCCTTGACTGAATAAATCTAAGTCACTAAAATCAGAACAGAGAAAATAAAAAGCAAGCAACTTCTGTTCCTTTATGGTTGGGTAATTTTCTGAGATAGAGAACAGGGAAAAAAAAAAGAAAAGAAAAAAGTATTTAAAAAAATAAACTAGATGATTTTTAGGATCATCCATTCTGCTGGGTTCTGTGTAAAAGGCAATGATAGGAGGGGAAAAAAGACTTTAAAAAAGACAGGTGTCTATATTCACATTATAATCTTATACTTAGATTTTATATTATAAATCTGAATTCTCAAAGAAGTATATGTGCATGGAAGAAAATCAAACAGTTCATATTGCCTGTAGATGTTTTCAAGAAGAGATAAGTTTTGGCATTTTGTGGAGGGAATTAATTTCACCCAGTTCTGTGATCTGTTTAGTGGATAACAGTGTTTTTTTGAAGGAGAAAAAAAAAAAAAGCACTGAACACATACTTCACTAGAAGTGAAACACACTTAAGCAGGAATGTGGGTTTAGATCTATGACAATACTGGGCTCCAAAATAGGGTCTTTGAGATCCTGGGAAAACAGGGAACAGCTTTGCCAGCGTTCCTGTAGTTTATCAGAATGACCTGAAATTCTTCTGCTGAGGTTCTAAGAAAACTAGCTCTCAGCTAATACATACCTCTTGCCATGCCAGCTCCTCTCTTTTCAGATTCCATTGTGCTTCATTTTTCCTAGACTTTTACTGAGTTTGTTACTTTATGTGTCCAAAAGAACTTCTGCATTAAAATTCCTTAAAGAACTAATTTCTAAAATGCTGTATTTACTTGAGAAGCTACTTTAAATATACCAGTGTGATAATTAGCACAATTTTCAAATCCTAGTCTTTATTTTGAGGACAGAAACTCTAAGAAACAACACACCAGTCCAAAGTTGCTTATTAAGTACAGCCAGGTAAGTTTACTCATCCCCTTTCCTTTTGAAGAAACTGACCCTCTTCCACAACGCATTTTTCCAGTTTTTGATGGATAGAACACAGTTCCTTAGAAGACTTGTAAGCTGAATGAACAGGCAGTACTTTTCACTGCACAAATCACACAGACACACAAAGAAAAAGAAACTCAGGAAATCTGAGCTCATGCTCCTGTATAAAGGCTGAGTTTATAATGCCTGTTATGGTGGAGGTAACAGGTAATTCTTTGTTGGCAATGCATGTAACCTCTTGCAGGAGATAAGAGGTTTGTTGGCCACTTGAAAAATTATGTGGGATACAAACAGCAATGGTCTGTGTTGTGGAAATTGTTTGGATTGCTTTACTGGCATATTTTCAGAAGTGCCACAAGCCTCATGTTGCAGATTTACCCACTGTAATGGGAGTGCAAAGAGTGTGACTCTGAACACTGGCAAGTCCTGGCTGCAGAACAGTCTCTTGCCTCTGTGGAGAATATCAGAGGGTCAGTCCTGCCTCTTTAATGAATTCCCAGAACTGGCATGGTGAATGACTAGCTATCCATCTAAAAACAAAACAGAGAACTTTGAAGAAGTTAGTCCTAATATCTGCTGAGAGAATAGAAACCACATTTATGTTCTAGTTTTAAATAGATGATCTTACCAACTTTTCCTATTGTTATTATTTCAGCTTTGCATTTATAGATATATTTCAATAAAAGCTGAGTTTTTAGTATTGCTGTAAATGACAGTACTATGTACTATAAAGCCACCAAGTGCAGTATGACAAGTCAAAACAAACTGTTTACATCTGATGCCTAATAAGCTATTTATTCACTTATTTTGAAAGCAATAGTAGGTATAAACCACTTGATACACTTGGTTGCACCATGTATGGTATCAAGATGGTGTTAAAAACATCCAAAACATAGAAAGGATATATTTCCATTTTTCTCACAGTATTAAAAAAGTCAAAGCAAAGACATAAGATTGCTTTAATTAGGTTGATTTCTGGTTACAAAAATAGTTTTTGTTTTATCTCCAAACTCCACACAGCTTTTTGAAGTAAAAGAGCTGTAAGTTTTTGGGTATTAACACTACATATGGTTAACTACATGTGCAAGGCTGGGAGCTGAAAGCTGGGATGTGGAAGTAAAGAATGAGATGTCAGCTACGTGCTCAGTGGCTTTTCAGGCGGCACGTTTGGATGAACAGAACCATACTACCATACACAGAGTTATTATCTGTTACAGGATACCAAGGCATGGATTCAGCAATTGTTTACTATTACAATCTGTCCTGTGTAGTACCCTTTCAGAGGAGGAGCTACTGATAATATGTGGCAGTATGTGTGAAGGATCTGGTGAATAGCCTGGATTTAATTTGTTGGCCAGTGTTGTGTACCTGTTGTGTATATCTGTCTATTGTTGACTTGTACCAAGAGCTTTGCCAAGACTTACTCTGTACCTGTTCTTTTTAACAGCCTCCCTCTTACTGAACTTGTTGGCTTCAATACCAGTTACAAGATTTTAATGAGATTTCTTTGACTATCAAGATGCTGTCAGATATGCTAATACTTTTGATCATTTCAGGTCTTTGTCAAAAACCATGCTATCAGTATTACTGTACTGTAACCAAACAAATTAAGCAATTAAAAATGGTTTTTTACATTAAAATTGTCCAATTATGTGTTAGGCCATTTTCATTTTACCTGTCTTGTTATATAATTTTTTACATATATGATGCCTTAGGTGGTCCATGTGATCAATTCTTATATTTAAAAAAACACAGTTAAACTGGCATATCACAGAATTGCACCAGGTGGAAATTACAGAGGCGTTGGGATTTTTTTTTCTATGTGTGATCTGACAATCACACATTAATGGCATGTTCACTCATGAAGATATGGATGCTTGTAAAGACGCAGCAGCAAAGATGAGAGCACTGTTTCATCCCGTGTCAGATAGTAGAATTGTGCATCAGGCTTTAGCTTCTGCATTCCTAACCAGTAATGATTCAGTGGAAACTTGCCAAATAGTTTGTTCAGAGAGTAATTTAGAAAACTTGATGTAATGATTTTTAAAAATACATAAATATTAGTATTCATTTATAAATCTTTGCACATAGGAGCTGAGGAAAAGTTGTTGTGGTATGCTTCTACTCCATTTGTTAAAAAGTCAGTCCCAAACACTCAGCTATTACCCAAAAGTATGTTATTCCCCACTATCTAGAACTGAGATTGAACGTTCTTTTATGAGACATCTCATCACAACAGGAAAAAAAAAAAAATCATAGAAATTGTCTGTAGAGATTACGAAAGGATGCATAGTATCTGGTTCATTGCAGGAAATCAGAATAGACAACGTTATTTGGGCTTCAGTCCTTGTGTTTTTGGAAGTGTCCCTTTAGCTAACAGGAAATTTGAACTGCGTTATTCCAGTTCACACAGGAAGTTTTAATTAGATACATCAGGTGCTTAGAATATAATTTGATTGCAAATATGTGCAATCTCATGTTTATATCCTGATGTATCTCATGAAAAGTCCAAGTGAAAGCAGCAGATCTGCAATAGAATAAATCTCAGCCATTGTGATCTGCCTCTTTTATTGGTTGCATATGCTCTCAGTTAGCCCAAGCCTGCAGCAGAGCTCTCTGAATGGAGATGCATAAGGACAAAATGGAAGTTGCATGTTTGCACAGGCAACTCCTTTTTTACTCTGGACTGGAACTTTTTTTGTAACCTTTTTGGGGCCAGTTTTGTTGTTTGTATACTTTAGGTGGACTTCTTAGAAATAAAAGAAAAGCATGTTCATTCATATAAAGCTATTTACCGAACAGCAACAAAAATTGAAGTACCTCATATCATATGCAATCAATGAGGATTAATCTCTCCCTATCACTAACATAGGCTTCTACAAATGCAGGTATTTGTAGTTAATTTTCCACTATTTTATACATAAAATAAAATAAATTGTATTACACATCTATTACCTGTCTTTGCTTTTATTGCTCTCTGTTGTCTCCTTTCTCATTACAAATTTTTGGGGTTTTTTGTCATTATTATTATTTCAATTATTAAACTGTTCTTATCACAACCCACAGGTTTAATTTTGTTTCTGATTCTCCTCCCCGTTCCACTCGTGCTGGGGGTCAGGGATGAGTGAAGGACTGCTAGGTACTTAGTTTCTGGATGAGGCTATAACATGACAAGTGTCATGTCTGCAAATAAAATGACTTTTTATTCCTTTTTAACTGCATCAAGCCAAATGAAATTTAAAGTGGACAGCCAAAATAAATGCTTTCAACTGAGACATAATGTATTTTTTTATATGTAGAGGTCTACTGTCAGCTGCATTTGATGCTATTCTAAAAATTGTTGAAGACATTACCAGCCAAAGAATATTGGAAAAGGGAGTCATCAAGACAAGTTCACAGGAACAGGAGAAAGATGGAGATTCTCTGGTCAACAATTTCCATACCACATTTCTGATTAAGAAAGTAAAAGATCACACTATGGAATTTATTTGTTTCTTGTGTTAATTGTTGAGCTGTTTTCATATATTTCACTACAGTTATAAAAAAGAACAGAAACATCACAGTAATTAGTTCAGTCCATTAATTCACTTCCTTGTCAATACATACCTATGACAGACTTTTAAAACTTGTGTTTCAAAGTCTAATTCCCTTACTTAAACTACATACCACACTTCAACATGAGTAAAATTAGAGGAATCTGGCAGTAACAGATATACCAGACCCTATTTAATACAAGATAAAATGGTGCTTATGTCTTAACTCTATTTTGTACTGAAAAGATCTATAATGATCACATTTGTTTATCAGTATCCTGGGAATGTCTTTTCACTGGTTCCATTTGTGATGCACTATACTAAGAAACAGTGTATTTCATCCACACCTCTAGAATTATGTTTACGATCAGAAATTGCTTTTAGATTCTGGGAGAAAAAAAGTGTTCTTGAAGGCTTTCACTGAGTTGCTGGATTGTTTCGGTGAGTTCAGTAGGTCATGAATCATGTGAACTTGTCTGCCACAATTTGCAATTCTTCTATTTAAGATGAGAATTCCACTGTGGTTTGAAACACATTCATTGTAATGATCACAAAACTATTTTTAATATTTATGGAATGGTACTCCAGATCCCACTATAAATTCAGAGCATATGTTTACCAGTGACAAGAAACAGAGGCATGCGCTAAATTTTATGAACTGTTAATGAGTCAATAAATTGACTGCTTTGCAGCCAGAACCCTGTTACTACTGACATTGTCCAACATTCCAATCTGGATTTCTTATGGAGAAAGAAGTTCTGTTCCAAATTTTAGTTCTATTTCTTTCCTTTTTTTAAAAATTCATACATGAATCTTGTGTTTTAAGAAGAAATACACAGTTGAATGAGAACCCCATGGTATGTTTATTTTAGAGACAGGAAATTATGAGAATATAAGTCTATTTAGCATCACTTATTTTAGTATCACCTCACATAATCCTCTTCATAAACTTTACAAGCTCCATTTTAGATGTAGTTGGGCTCTAAGACAGTCCCCGAAATTTCAGAGCTCCAATGTTTAGGGATATTCCTCCCAGTCATATAAAAATGCGCATGAGCTCTGCCAATCTTTAAAGACCTTAAACAGCTCTTTACTCTTTTTTGAGTTTTTCCTGACACTTAGCTCCTTGGTAGTTCTCACTCCTGTTTGCTGTTTATCCAGTTCCTCATCTACCCACAAGTTTTTTGTCTACTACCTCTCAATTTCTCTAATTAAGCATTTAAAGTCTGAAATTCCTTAATTCCATTACAACCAAGTTCCCATCTTCCCAGATAAAGCCAGGATTCTTTTCGGTACCAGTAGGATGAGCACAGCTAGGGGCACATAAGGCCTGGAAGTAAAGATGTATACAAATAGACCAAGTGGTCTACAAGTAGGATGACAGAACTGTGAGAGGAAATATGAGATTACAAAGTGCTGCTGTAATATTCGGTATATTAATGCTTTTCTATAACTGCTATAAACAGAATAATGACTTTAATTCTGTTTCTAAAATTCAGTTACGAACTATGCTATCAGAACTATAGTAGCAGTAGTGTTGCCTATTTCTCTGGCAGTAGGAGTCAAGTGGAAAACCTAAAACAACTCTTAATTTTTACTTGGATTTCCTTGTGTTCTGTTCTTTTCAGGCCTCACTTTCCTACAGTCCATCCATTGCATTTTTAAGTACATCTAAACCATTATTCTAGCACTACTGCATGCTTGTCAGAGAATTTATCACTGTCCCATGGCAACATTTGTCATTAAGATGCTTGACCAAGGAGCTAATCTTTTCATTGCCATTTAAATCCACCAGTCACAAAGATATTTCCAATATGTTCCTAATTAATTGCATCATATACTTTTATGTTAGCTCCACACTAAAGGCATGTTAGCCAGCATATTCCTTATGATCCAGTTGTGTAACTTACAGTGAAGTGTCACTGAATACAAAGACATATTTTATAGTGTAGCTTGATTAAAACTAAAATATGTAGAACATGCATGGTGCAAACACACAGGAAAACATGGACATCTCAATCTAAAAAGAATATTCTACTCTAAGAGAGAAAGTACAACTGGAAAAATGGAAGAATAAAGGAATACAGCCATCTAGAAAACCATGTTTCCAGAAAAGATAAGTTTTTTAGCTTATAGTAGAAAATAGGAACATTCACTTATCTGCACAAACCTATTTACGTCACCTTTTCTATGGCGAGAAGATATTACAGTATTTTTTCTTACCACTTCATAGGTGTAAGCTTCCCAGCTTACAGTCACAGAAATTTTCAAACCTGCCTTAATGTGTTGGATCTCTATCCAATTAGGAAATTATTTTGACCTGTTACACTAGGATAGCAGAGAGGCCTACATTAAGGAAAATAAACACTATTTCAGTATGACACAGGAAGTTTAAACATTTTATTCGTTCTGGATCAAAGAGATAAAAGAGAATTGTAGAAACCAAAAAACTGTGAAGACACCACAACTGACAGAAACATATCAAATGAGGTGGTGAAACAGTGCATGACCTTCTGGAGCAGAAGTTTACTGTTGGAACAATCTGCAGCTGATAAACAAGCAGCACCTCACAGAAAGATCATGCCAGTAGTTCAAATTATTCTACTGGCATTTACTTTTGTATAAGCTGAACAATTAAATGGCAACAGCTTGGGATGCTACGATTCAATGAGAAATGATTTACATCACTTTCACAGTCATATGCCAAAGCCATCTGCATATCCGGGCTGGCCACAAAACTGCCGGAGTTAAAGTTATGACTCACATCCCTAAATCTACTGGACCAGAGGTGGTTTTTTAATTACTAGAGGGAGGAAAGTTCCCTCTTACCCCTAAGAGCTTTGTTTAAATGTAGAGACTATTTATGCCCAAAGTACAGACTAAAAAAGAAGAGTGGCCAATATTACTAATAATATTTTACTTATTCACTATTTTATCCAGCTTTTTCTTCTTATTCTGATCAGAGAAGGGCATCTGTACACATACCTTATGTGTTACATTAATCAACATCTCCATAGCAAGCACGAGCCAACATGAGCCACCTGATCTAGTGAAAGATTCTCTTGCCCATGGCAGAGGATTTGCACTAGATGATCTTTGAAGGTGCCTTCTAACTCAAACCTTTCTATGATATTTTAAAAGTTTAGTCCTTAATACATTTGCTGAGCAGACCAGGGTTCCTCCAGGGCAAAGACACACTTTCCAAGACAAGAAAAACTGTAGATGGACACAATACACTACTCAGGTTTTGCTATGGGAGCGGCTTGCAATTTAAAGCAGTTAAATAGGTAGATTTAAAAGTCACCATTCAATAAATGTTGCAGTGGCACTCCTTTGTGAAAACTCCACTAGGAGCCCTATGGTAGCAGGTGTTGATGCACCATTGCTAGAGTTTCACTGTCTCTTACATTAGAGAGGAAAACCTTATTTTTAGACTGCAACAAATGACCATGCACCAGTCTTCTAAGAGTTAAACATCTAAATTCCTTTTAGCATGTGGTATTGGATATGAAAATCTACATTTGCACTTTGGAGCAGCAAATTGTTGGTTATAAGTCTCATACAACATTTCTCAAATAAAAATGACATCTATTTGGTAGTCATGCCTCTTTGGGTTTCTTAAGAAGGTGCTAAATTTACTTTCTTAGAAATCCATTAATTGTGATATCTTATGGTGAATCTTACTTTATAGAAGTGCTCACTGCCTAATAAAAAAACTGACCACCTAACATTAGTTTTCTATTAAAAGTACAGGAGAAGCCAGAAAGATGACAGATTTCATGATTCCTCACTTAGATTTTATTTATTTGCAGTCAGAATTGGCAGAAAATAAAAGGTAGTGCTCTGCTGGAGAGCAGAGAGTCTGTAATAAATACTGCAAAGCTCTGCTTTGAGGACACTGGTGAATACATTTCTCCTGAGGGTTAAAATTAGCATCCATGGTGGCAAACACCAAGATGTAATCCTGTCCCCACTGACATCAAAGGAAGCTTTTCTCTTAATTTCAGTAGAGCCAGAATTTCTTCTGACGAGTCCTGCAGCAATGACAGGAGAGTATTTCCTACTGAGCGAGTAAGACAATAATTTCAGCAGTAAAATGGATTTGCACTCATTGTATTTATCTCCTCCTAATGCTTTTAGTTCATTGAAAAGGCTTAGGCCAGGACTTTACCCTGCTAAACTTAAGAAAAAAAACTGTGAATGATGGTAATGGAAAAGTAATTTATTTTCAGATTTCGATTGCAATGATAGTTTTGGTAAAAATTCCACAAATACCATTCTATATGCATCCTGTCCATCTCCTCTTAACATACAAATGAAAAGATTATGTAAGAGCTTCTGTTTAATCTCCTCCACTGTCTGTTAAACATTCCAGAAAAAGAAGCCATTTTTCTTGAAACAAGGAGGTTATTGACCCAGATGGCATAAACCTCACATCTACAATGTCAACAGAAAAAATTACTGCTGAAGACTTGAAAGTACTATTTGCCCATGTAAATTCAAAGGCATGGCCCCTTTTTATCTGTATGTTTTTCATGTTCACTGTTATGTGAAAGTCCGATTAAAAGCTTTTCAAAATAACCTGAGTGTGTAATTAGGGGGCACGCAACTCCCATCCCGAGGTTAATATCCTCACAAACATGCAAAGTACAAATCTAGCAGAGAACCAATCTGTTTCATAATTCAGCCGCAGTGTCTCTCCCTTGCACTTAAAGGCTTACAGTGCTTCACAGAATGATACACTCAGTGTTGGTTTATCAACTTAGAGCCTGAGTAGTTGTTGAGATATTCATGTTATACATACTAATAAGCTAGTATTAATATTAATAAGTTGCCATGTTCATTTTCATCTGGATTTGAAGACTAATATTTCACCCAAAATTCCAGGTTTCTTTTTTTTTTCCCTCCCTTTTTCTCCCTCACCCTAGGCAAGGATGTAAAAATACACTTCAGGAACTCATAAAGCAAATGATCGTTCTAAAAAAATTATTAGACATTAAGACATTCCAGAAGGGTGGATTTTAATTCTGTGCAAAAAAAAATTGAGGAAAAACACTTTTTCTGAAAAGACTCACAGAGGGAAATACCAAATATTGATAGGATCTGAATAACCTATGCATATTCACAAATAACACCAGTATTGGAGGAGGCAATTCTTTATTACTTTTTAACTGCAAAAATAAAATGAAAAGCTTCATCAAAAATGTCTGCAGCCATGAAATGGCAACATTAAATAAATCTAAGTTCTGGCTGAAAGGAACAGATCTGTAGCTTTGATAGTTGCATTTATATCCACAAGATGTAGGGACTTTAACCTCTCCTCAAGATGTAGTCATGAATACTCATTTTACAAATATAGACAAAGGTTAGTGTGAAAAATAAAATTCACCCAATGACCTGTACTGAACCGTGAAAGATGGGACTGTGGCTTCAGATCATTTGGCATCAGATCATTTTATATAATTTTGCTGGCTCTGCACTTTTCTGTACTTCCTTTTCTATCGGCCTGATCACAATATTTGTGTGTTTATAGAAGGTTTCTATTTATTTTATTCTTTAATTTATTCTTACAATCTCTAACAATTCTCTGCTTAAAACATCAAAGCTTTTAAAAAAACAATGATATTCTGTACACACTAAAACAAGAGTACAACATATGCCACGGAGGAAGATGTAACAATAATCAAAGGCCAATGTGTGAAATTATATTTTAAAAGTTGTATTTTAAAAAATAGAAAGGTAAATGGGAAGGAGAAATGCTGAACTTGCTTCATAGAAGCAAGAAGGAAGATGATATTGGTATAAGTATTTTCTGAATCATTATTTCTCCCGAATAACTTTCCAAATTAAGTAGTTTATCTTAGAGTTTCTCCTTTTTTTTCTTTCCTTTTTTTCTTTCCTTTTTTTTTCTTTCTTTTCTTTCCTTTCCCTTTATCTACACAATCTGTGC
>JANRMJ010000054.1:9450117-9464863 GCA_025584955.1 Alethe diademata
ATATCCTTGTCTTTTATTTTGACTTTTATAAGTGATTGGCATGCGTTTATGAGAAAGAGAAGTAGGTGATGCACGTCTTGAACTAAGAGGTGCTGAGTTCAGTTAGCAATAATAAATAATATGTTATTTCAGTAAGAAGATATGGCAGAGCAGACAAATAATTCTGCCAGAGAGATCAAAACCCTTCCATCATGTTTATTCTGCTTTGCCTTTCCCAAACAGAGGTATCGAGTTTTACATTATGCTGATAGAGTAGGAGAGATTGTTAGAAGTGGGTTTTCTGGGAGAGCGTCCAGCACTTGGAAGTGAGCTGCTGGATCAGAGAGCACTCCCTGGGCAGTGCAGGAGGTGAGCTGCTGGAGCTGATTGCACAGCTCCTGCCTTATCAGCCACAGGTAGGACTGGAGCAAGAGCATAGTGGGAGAAGTAGCGAGTTATTAAAAGCTCTGTGTCAAAAAAAAAAAATGGAAGCAATCAAGGAAATGTACACTTGACACTGGGATTCAAGACAAGCTTTGGGGTCTCTCCTGCGAGAGAGGGGTGTGAAAGCTGCTCCCCTCTGCCTTAACTTGTACAAATATCCTTCCCCACTGATAAGATATTGATAGGAAATATCAATGCAGGCACGTGAATGAAGGCTTTGTTGTGCCGCTGATAAGGAAGCAAATGACAAGGAAAAAGTGAAGATCAGCCTGGAGGCAAGAAAGCCATATCACAACTAATGAAATAGTTCAATCAAGAGGAAAAGGCAGACAAAACCTGGCTCCCTTCCTGCCCTTTGTCCTGTTGCTCTGGGTACAGGAGCAATGTTTATCAACAGGAACAGTATAAGTAATTCTGTAAACACATGTTCTTCATAAGTGGCAAAGATCTCTAGAGGACAGTGCATTAAATTGTGGATATTATCTATCCAAACCAAAAATCAGAAAAGCATGAAATTAGTAATTGACTCAATTTACCTCATTTATTAGCAGCCTAGACCTCTGTTTGAATTAATATTGCCCAATGGAATTTCAAGTGGTAGTGACATGGCGTAGCATGACACGAATTAACGCCTGTTCCCCCTACTGTACTGCAAACCACCCATATCTCCAATTAGGTTTCTTCTAATCTAATCTGCATGGTTTCATCACTCCCATTGACAATAAAATATGACTGTTTCGCCCTTCCTTCTCTGATGCCAGACTTGTTTTACCAAGCAGCTGATTTTCCTAATATGATTTGCATACAGGGCACTGATTGCATTCTCTTTCTGACTGTCATAGGCTTGGTTGCTGTGGGCTGCACTGTAGAGCACATCCAGTCACAATTAAAATTGACATTTCATACACGAGGTACAGTAATGGCCTGAACAGACATCTCACTGCAACACTGCCCATCATTTTACAATATAAATTATACAATTTAATGCTTCTTACTTATCTACTCTTTCCTCAACCAATAGTGGTGTTTGCCATTTTTCTTCATAACTAACTTTAAAATGGAAGTGTTTTGTTTCTTATTATGAATTAACCTTGACAATGCACTAGATACCCAAAAAGCATTTTGGTTGCTGCTGACACAGGACCTGATCCACAAGAAAAAAACAGAAGGCTTTCTGTTGATACTGAAGGGGATTTAGGTCCCTAGAAATGTCCGAACACCAGTGTAATTTATATCCAGATTACATCCAGTATTTTAAAATAAATTATTAAAAAGGTTGAAATAAAGCAAAGCAAGACACTTCCTTTTTTCTTTTTTTTCTTTTTTTTTTTTTTTTTTTTATACTCACTTTGGAAAAAAAGATTGTAATAGCAATCGTGACCTTAGCATTGGGAATTTCCTGGGGATTTAATAACCAGCCAGGGGGTAATGGCCCTTGTCTTTGCCTCAGGCCATCAGCTCTCCCAGCTGGTTATTAATCCCTAGAAAATGTTCTGTATTCCAATTATTAATGTCTCAAGTTTTGTGTAGGCAAATTCTTACTTTATTCCACAGTTTTAAAGAAAATAGAAGTAAAGACTCAAAATCATGTGAAGTGCAACTTTCCAAAAAAAAAAAATAGTGGCAAAATAGATGTTTATATTGCTAAGTAAACTCACAATATTTTATGTTTAAACTAAATTAACTCATGGGGGTTCTATTTAATCCAGTCAGCTTTTGATCAGGTCCAATAAGTACTTCTATGACTATAGAATTTATTATGTCATAAGTGACATTTCTTGCATACAGATATCATACAATAGCGATTACCAGTTTAATGTGTTTCTTTCAGAATTCAGTGTTTTTTCTTTCGTTCTTCCCCAGCAGTAAATTTTGATAATAATCTTTTCCTCAGAATGAAGAAACCCAGCAGCAAGACTATCATACCTATGACTACATAAACCTTTTTTTCCCCTTTGAGAGAATGAGTTTGGATCTCAGTTCTGCAAAAAACTAGCAGGAAATAAAGGTGAATTTCATGTACCTGTTCTGAATCGGATTTAAGCCTTACTATATGGAGAAAAAAAAAAAAATCTTTGAGAAAGTCCAGAAGTTATTGATTGAACTGCTTTGCATCAACATGAAAAGCTTCTAGTAACACAAGAAGAAAGTAGTAAAAAAAGAAAATGGTGTATTTTCATGTAATATAATGATCTTTCCATCTTGTGTGGCTTCAAAATAAGTTGATCTACTATTGCAATTGATTATTTGCCTATTTTGTTATAAAACTGAAGAAGATTGGGAAAAAAAGGAGTCATACCTTTATATTTTATTTTCTAATTTAATACCTGAGGGTTTTATAGCATCAGTTCAATTTTCTATCTCCAGAATATTTACTGTGTACATTTTATAATTAAGCAATGATATGAGACAAGCAATACACTTCTGCAAGATTACAACATGCCTCTGGCGGTGTTATATGGGACAAGGTCATATCTAGAATTACTTTAATCACCCAAGTATAATAATTGCTTGGAAATACACTCCCTGCAGTGTCTTATTGCTAATAGAATTATAGCTGAGTCACACAATGCAAGCTATAGTTAAGCCTGTATAAGTAATTCTAATGTAAAGATTTGTTTTTCAGCTGCTTGCAACTTTCAAGCATTGGCCTTCTAGTCTTACCTTTGACTGGTAGAAGCTTTGTAGTGTTGAAGTGCTCAAGGCCACCTCACAGAATTCATTTTTGTTGATAACCAGGCCCATTATTTAGAAAAAATGTAAAAAATTAATTAAAATTAATTAAATTTAGGTGAGGAACATTTGTGATGGCTTGATAGGGAAAAGAAGGGGCAAAACAGTATTTCTAAACCACTTGATCCCAAAGCTAAGGAGAATCCTTGGGCATCACAGAGACTTCCCCAAATTCCCATTTCCTCTTTATACAGCTTAAGTCACTTTGTTGCTGAGATCCAGCCAAAAGTGCATTTTATTGCTGCATTCTGGCCAACTTTGTTCAAGTGTAACTGAAGAGTCAGCTCCTCCAACGGGAAGAGCTAAGGAGAAAGTACCAGCAAAATAAACACACTGGCATTGTGAAAACTTGGCTTACATTTCTGGAAAAAACAGGTTACATCTGCTTAAGAGTGATGCACAAAATCCCTACAAGCCAAGACCAACAGCTTTTCAGATTTGGATAACTGGAGTCTGAAGAAGTGTTGTTGAGGTTTGGAAATGCATCTGAAGTGAATATCCATGCACAGGTATGAGAAAATGAATCTCTTTTAGGGCTTAGGACAATAACTGCTTGGAAGAGTTGTAGTGATATTTCTAGTCGTAAAGAACCAGAACAGGTTAAGCCTACAGTACTAAGTAACCAAGACAGAGGATGACAATTAAAATCACATGTTAAAGAAAGGATAAATTATAAAAGCTAATCTGGCCATCCACCAAAAAAAAAAAAAAAAAAAAAAAATTAAAAAATTAAAAAATAAAAAAAATAAATAAAAAACCATCCCAACCAAAAAAAGTCTCTCTAAATAACAAATAGGTACTATAATAAAACTAATATTGTCTGATCAAAGTAAAACTAATTATGAGAGACCTGGCATGTCAACTATGTTTGCAGCAGAGGAACCACCAGGTGTGCTGTACATTTGCAAGGAAAACCATGGCATATTGGCTAAGTCATAGCCCACTTGTCTTCGTGCATTTTGCCTTAAATTTGTGTTTCACTGAGGATGAGAAGATCATGGACTATGAGCTGGTCAAAAAATAGCCAAGTAACAGATACTCAGTGGCAATTCCAGCACCAGCAGCACTGTGTGGCCCAGAGATACCCTCAGGAGAAAGTGTGGAGATTACCAATGTATAAAGGTTTTGGATTTTTTTTCTTCTCTTTTTACCAAAAGCTCCTGTTTATAACTTCATTATCTAAAACTTCCTTTTGAAGAAGCTCCAATGAGGTGAGAAAGAGGCCGGTATTGTATTTTATTGTCTAGCTAATCTTTAAGTCATAATCTTAATGCTCCAGCTATTCTTGTCAGGTAGAATTATTATTTCTCCCATTTTAACTTCAAAGCGTTTTTTTAATATGCCTGTAATGAAGGGAACATAGTCACATACTTGGAAATTTTACATGTCAAAATCTATTATATTTTACATTTTCTCAGGAAACAATTAGATTCAAGCCACTGGGCTGGCTGAATACAGATAACTTGCACTTGTGTAACATTCTATATATTTGAGAACATTTCCTGAGGTATTTATATCACATGAGTTCTTGTGCCTGTATTCCATTCTGTGAGGAAGGAACTAATATTATCCCTATTTTGCAGGTAGGGATATAGGAGAGTTTATTATTTGATCAACAAGAAGTAATGAAATTTAGGCCTCCTAATTCCCAACAGCTATTCTTTTCCACACTCATTCAGCTTCATTTAATATTGCTTAAAGGTGTGCCTGGGATAGATGGATGATGTGACTATGAAGGACAGAAAAGCAATTTTATATTTGCCAGCAGGAGTTAAAGTTCATCTGGAAACTTTTTTGAAATCAGGTATTTAGGGATAGATCATGAACTTGGAGAAAAATGCTAAGAATGATCATGAATCTGGAAGACATGTCAAGATTGAAAAGGTGTGAGATTGTTTACTGCTGAGGAAAGAGGAATAACAGCTGCCACAGTAATCGTGTATGAAATAATGATGACACAAAGTTTCTCACACAGTAGCATAAGAGTAAAAAAAGCAAAACAAAAAATGTTTCTTTCATAAAGACATATTATCTGTCTGAAGAACTGATTACTGCTGACATCAGGAATACAAGATTCAGAGACATCTCTACAGAAAATATTTTGTTATGATAAATATTCGTAATAAAAATGTGGACATAAATTACACTTCTGGGTTTAAAGCAACCTTTAAATATAAGCGATCAGTGTCAGATTATCCTACACAAGCCATCTGTTAGGTTATTATAATCTTCCTTAAAAGCATTTTACATAGGGTATTGCCAGAAGAGAAGGAGCTTGGACTTGAGCCAGTATTCCTATTCCTACTCTCGTGCAGAATCTATCTGAAGAAGTGAGGCCGTCGCTTCTTACCACGCACCCTGAGAGAACACAACCACACATTTCTGGAAGAGATGAAAATCCTGGAAAGATACCATGTTCCTAAAATAATAACAGGATGGAGAAGCCTCATTTGCAAAAGTAAACATAACCATCTATAAGGATGGATCTGTAAGGTCACATTAGGAAAGGTCACTATTTGAGTAATGCAAACTTATTTTAAAGGGAATTGATAAATAGAAGAAATATGATCTATCCCACCTGAAAATAAAAATTAATCCATTCCAGGTTCTCTTTCCTTGTACCTTAGCGCAGCATAAAAATACTGGTATTTATGTTTGACAATATCTAGAGATATTGAGCAGGGATTGCTGCTTCTCATGGGTTTAAATTATTTAAAGAAGCAAATAAAAGTCAGAAAGAGGCAACAGGGTGAAGCCCAAGATGGACATACCAGCAACTGGGTTGTTATTTCTTTCCTTGGATCAGAAATATTGTTGAAATACTACTTCATTGTTCTTCAGCATACACCACCATATGTTATCTAGCATAGCCTCACACAGGTATGACCGCATTTAGATATGATCACAAACCTTTATAGGACAACAAGGGATGATCATAAACCAAAATAATCCCTGGGAGTGGCATAACATAAAAAGCAATCCTGAGGGATCTGTAGGATATACTGCTACTTTAAGATCATCCACTACAAGCTTGATTCTCTCTTTTTGTAGGCAACATTTACTTTTATGCCATCTTTTGAAGCTGAAAAAAAAGGAAGTATAGAATTTAATTCTGTAAAGCCTCTACTGCTATGACAAGTAAGTCCTCAGAACTACACTCCTCAAACACAGGCAAGAAAATGCCATGTGCTAAGGGGCTTTGCAAGTGGTGATTTAAGATGACTGCTTCAGAAAAAAGTGTTCATGTCTAATAGCCATCACCTTCACTTTGTTGTGGTTATCTTTCCCGCTCACTTCATTCCATAAGCTTTATTCTGTTCCATTCATCTGCCTGAGAAAATATCCAGCAGAAAGATGCCAAAGCATGCAGATGATTAAAAATTATTTCTCATGGTCAAAAATTATTTTTAAAAAATCCTGAAGGGTTCAGAAAGGCTGAATGCATTTAGGGAGTGATAGATAAAATAGCAATTACAATTAATTATCAATAAATACAAAGACTAATAAAAAAACCCAAAACCAACAAACATACACAATTCTGGATGATTTAGCTGTTACTCATAGCAGTCAGGATGGCAAACAGATTGCTGGGAGTTATTGGGTAAGGAGCCTGGGTGTAAACAGAGATGTATTAAACTGCTTGCAGATCTTTCGTGTGCCCACACTGTAATTACTGTATGCAGTTATGGCTATGCTGTCTGAAAAAATCATATGGTCCAAGTAATGAAAACATAGAAGGCTGAAAAATGTGAGCAGGGGGTGCAGAACAAGTTCTGAAAAGAGAAAAGACTTGACAGTCTCCAGTGAGTAAAGGGGCAACTGGAAGGGCACTTGAAATTAAGGAAAAGAAAATCCTAAATCATGTGAAGCTGATCAGTCAAGAAACATTCTTCACAATGCAAAAATTGAGCCCAGCTGAAAAAATTAAATAACAGTTTTAAAGCAAATGAAAGAAAACAAATTTTTTTGCACAGCAATGTGAAACTGATGGCACTGCAATATTCAAAATGCAAAAAAATACAACACACTCATATGAATTAATCAAGAAAAGATCAACCAATGGCTTTTAAACATGACCATCCAGATTATGATCCAAAGCAGGAAGTTCTGATGCTGCTGGATTGAATGCCACATTCCTATTTCCTTAATATTCAATACCTGAAGAAACACAGTTCTAAGTTAATATTGCCATCATATTTTAAATAATTATTTACTTTATTATGCTCATGAATTGTTATAAAATATTAGTTTTGCCTGTTTCTAAGTGGGTTGTATATAATTCATTATAGCACCCAAAAGCTTATTTATGTATCCAAAATTGGGGTGGGCTTGGTTGTTTATATGCTAAAATTACTAATCTCAAAATTATGGGGTCTTTACACCACATTATTTGAGGTATGAAGCATTCTTCTAAATTAGGATATCTTTTCTGACTTCTGAATTGTTTTTTTTTTTTTTAAATTCATCTTTGCTTCTCTCTAGGGCTCTTTCCAGCTTGACTTCTGTAAAGCTTTCACAGAATGGTTTCCAGTGAAAATCTCTCCCATGCTGCAGGACTTGCTATCCCACACCATGGTTATTTAAAGCATGCACAAGGTTGTCAGGGTAATGGAGGTTGAACTGACATGCCTGGAGTTGGCAGATACATTTCAGGCACCCCTACACCCTTCTACCCCTTAATTTAAACTGTGTTCAAAGCGGGCATGGTCCCTGCAGCACAATGCACGTGTGCCACATTCCATGGGAATTTCATTCCCTGGCCAAGCAGAACATTACCAAATCCAGCTAGTGAGTTGTATGTACAGCAAAATGTTGACCAAACTTCAGAAAATTAATTATAAGTAACTTTAATCAGGGAGGAACAGACACAAGGAGAGGTACACACATATCAGGGCTTGCTCCCATGGGATTTTTTTAAAAGAAAACAGCAACAACTTCAGAGGTAGAATATTGAAAGCTGGCCTGGAAAATTAAGACCATTATAATATTTTGAGCTCAAGCATAGAAATTATAAATTATTTCTTAAATTTATTTGCAACATATTTCTTGGATTTCAAGGGACACAAGAAACACCAAGTCATTTGATACTCGTGAAACGAGGCCTAAAGAACACTCTCTGCTTGCAAGTGGCAAATTCATGTTATTCTTTTATAAAAGCTCCATAGAAAGTGGAGAGCTTGGAAGTTAAAGGGAAATTACATTGGTCTGAGGATACATACAACTGAATAATTATGAACTCCACTGAAAATTATTCCATTGAAAACCAATTAACAGCCTTGTCTATCCATCTCTTTCAAAAGCCTGGTAGTAGAAATGTCTCTTTTGGTATTGATTTCCACTGACTCTCATACACTTGTCTGCCATGTAAGCTATTTAAGTAAATGATTTTTTTTTTCCCAGGCTCTACTTTTGAACAATATTGAAGTGTTAAAACATAGCAGCATTGTCTATTAAACTAAAATACCCCATTAATAACATTGAGTACTGTGCCTCTGTATAAAACAGGAAAAAAGTGTGTGCATTTCCACATGATTTTGCACACATTATTTTTCCCAAGTGTAGTTGAACAGCTCTCTGCCATACACCTAGGATACACTAATCATAAGAAGAAAATTCTCAGTATATGTATACCTACATATCTGAACAGCAAAGAAACAATCCCACCTGAACAATTAAGGGATTTTTAAAAGTGAAAAGCAAGAGCGAAGACATGGATTTTTAAATGAGAAAATTATACATAGAAAATGCTACTGTTTTCCAATAATTCCAATAGTACATTTCTGAAGAAAATGTGCTGAAATTTCACCCTGTAAATCTTATCTATAAGGTGCCCAGATATCAAATATTTTCCCTTCCTGTCTTTAAACAGGTAACACCTCTTTTTTAATCCTTCAAAAGACACACAGGGCACTTTGAAGCTGCTTTTCAATCTCTTAATTAAAACCTCAGCATGGTGATTGCAAGTGTTAGAATGGGAAGGATGGAAGGGCTGCTTTTGGGAGCAATGGTTACTGGGGCAGCACTGGAAGCACTGGAGCCACTGCTGTTCCCAAAACAAAGGGATGCACTGCCAGGGAACTGGCACATCACCTCCCTGCCATGGTAGCTGCTTTGACACCTACCTCAGGAACTAAAAAAAAATGTAGAAAACAAAGAAAACATAATGATCACTGTCCCAGGTAAATACAATTTGGTATGGTGCACATGGTCTTTCAAGGAGAGCAGGAAAACATTAAATTTTCCTGCTAAGAGAGAAGGCTTTTCCAAAGAGCTCTTTTGTTTTTATTTTGCTACCCAGAGCAGCTGCTAAAGGAAAGGCGAGCTTTGAAGAATATTGCATATATTTAGAGATTATGATATCATAAAGGGAAAGAGTTTTAAAGTTGATGAAAAGAAAGGACAGAATTTTTATCCATATTGCCCCAAATCTTTTCTGTTTGAATTTTTTTCACTCAGACTCTTGGCATACACTTAGAAGAGAGATCTGTGGGCTTGTTGCCAGAGCTTTTATGTGCAGAATCAAGGTCTCTTGGATTTTCAAAAGAGGACAAAATAGCTAAACAGTTCCTGTTAGTTGCAAAATACATACAGCACGCCAAGCTGACAAGTGCTTTTGCTTCATCTGGGTTTGCAGTGACAACTTCTAGAGAAAACAGCAAACAACCTTATTCCACATCCACTGTGGAATCCCCTGAGCTAATCAGAGACAGCCTTTTTGAGAGAGAAAATCCTCAAAAAATACCCTCCAAGAGAAGAAAAAAAGCTCTTGAATATCAGTTTGCTTAGATAATAAAGAATATACAATAGTGAGCTAAGCCATGGAAAAGGGCACAGGCAGAGGAGCCTGAGCACGTCAGAGCTGCCAGTGCTTGAACTGTAGCTCTCCAATAACATACCAGTTCAGCCTGGAAAGGGAACATTAGTGTGGGAAGCAACTTGTGAACACTTCTGGTGCTGCTGCTTGGCTTCTGAGATAGCTGCAGTTCTATCCCACCTACTACAAAGGAATCTTTTCACATGAAAACAGAGAAAGGAAGAGAAGAAAACTTATTTTGCCCTAAGTATCCTGTGTGTTTGGCATCTACTGTGACTATGGCTTGCTCCTCAGTGGTCCTTCTCCACTTTCAGAACATACAGGGCAATTTCCACTGATACTTCAGATTGTCCTAAATGACTTCAACTGATTTATTATTGTCCAGCCCTGAGTCTTCGTCCACAAGGAATGCCTGCTGAGAAAGGTGCTACTTTACCAAGTGGTAAATATCAGGAACATGTGAGAGGATTCAATACCCTTTAACCTAACCCCCTAATTATCTGAGCAAATATTCTGTCTGTACATAACAAAGCAGGCACTGTTCCTTAAACCACTGTAGAAACTTTGCTCCTACACATTGGGTCATTCATTTCCAGCATTTTTCAGACTGTGATTAATTTCAGAAGTGAAAATGCAGATGTTTGTCCAGCCAAATATTTGTGTGCACTTAATGTCGCATCACATTACATAGAAACCCTTACCCTAATTAAACTGAGGCATGAGCAATGTCTGGACACACTTGAAGGAAGGGGTATAAGGTTAGTTTACACAAGTGCTGAGTAATCCAGTTTATGTGGAACAAGATACTCCATTCTTCTATAAAAGATCTTACTGGAACTGCCAAGGTATTTCTGAGCGCCCATCTTGCTTCTTGCTTTTCCTCAGTATCTGTTGACTCTCTTTGCTGCTTGTAAGCATTGGAAGAAAATGATAATAAAGCCCTGGAGAAATTAACTAAGTAGACACCCCCTAAAACACCATAGGAAGAAAAAAAAAGAAAAGATTGACTTTACAAAGTCAGGGGAATCCTAGTGGACTCAATTTGAATGAAATCACAAAAGCTTGCTGATTAATACGCTTAACAGTCTTTATAAAACATTATAAATCTGCTGAATACCTCCAATGTATAGATTATAAATATATTAGTTCAAGAAGCTACCACAAGAGGATTTCTGAAGTTAGAAAGCTGTGAAGAATTTTCTATATTTATTCATAAAGCTTTAATCTTTTATGCTGATAAACAAGCGTCCAAAAATATTCTGAATCACTTACAGCAATAGTCTGCCTTTCAAATGTGAAATACAGGATAAACCCTTCTTTGCAAAATGCAAAATAAAAGAGCTAGAAAATATGAGCAGTTTTGACTTTCCTATATACAAAACGTAAGAACCATATTTATTGCATTAGCTATGCATCTGCTGCACATAGACCTAATATCGACTTGCTTCCTCGAAGGAAGAGGGACTGCCAGTTTGCATTTACTTCTCCTGGTTTGATCAGGTGGGTTTAAGTGAGCTAAAATGACAACTGAACATTTAGCTACTGTACACAGCCCTGCTGTAATATTTCCAGAGAGAACAGGAGAGAGCCAGTGGTGGCTGCAGTTGTCCTGATCGTGTTTGCATCCAGCAAATGTTATAACCCAGCTTTCAGTCCTCTGGAGTGCAGCAACAGCTCCAAATCTTTTAATATTAATTTATTCCAGCTCTTAAGATTGATGGCAGATCAGGAAACACAGGCTGGGCATTGAGTGCTGTGATTTCTTAGAGCTCCATTTACCAGTAATGCAAATCATATACATTTGTTCATATGCTTAGTACTCCTACTGCTAACAGAGAATATTTCCAAGACTGCCAAGCCTGTATTTCTATAAAAAAAATATATTACCTAGATGCTACCTACCATTCCAAAGGGTATATGTGGTCAAATCTAGGATGTATTTTTAAGAATCTGTATTTCTATAGAGGTTTAAAAGCTAAAGATAGGAAAACCAGAACATCCTCAGCTGCCAAGGATTGTCATAAAGGAAGCAAATTTAGCATTTAAAAGATGAACTTTTAAGAACATCGTGAATCACTTTTACCACACATATAGACTAGGAGAAGCCTTCTGTAATTTTCTTCAGCATAAGGAAAGGTTAAACAAAGTTTTAACATAAAATACTTATTTTGAACAATTCTGAAGCATCAGATCTTCTGATGAGATCCAACTGGCAATAAACATCAGAGAAGTGACCAGTGGGAAGTGGACAATTACAGGAGTTACATAAAAACCAAATTTACTGAGAACACCACAGAAGAATGAAGAGATACTCTCCTAGAAGACCTGTAGCTAAAGAGCTAAAAAGATCAGAAAATCCACTCTGAAAAACAAACAGTGCTAAAACCCAAGCAATCATCAAATTACTTACACACTTTACTTTTACTGATTTTAAAATGCAGAGGAAACACAACAGAAAAAGTTCTTATCATCTCTCTGGGGAAATTTTATGCTTGGATTTTCAATGTGTACAGGCAAAAATGTGTTGTGGTTCAAACGGGTATTCAGGATTTAAATGTGATTGCACTGCAGGCTTAAATTAGTGAACTTGTGTTCTGTTGTCTTTCATAAAAGTGCAATTAGTTACGCTATTTGACCCTTCCTGTGCCTGAAATCCTAGCTGACCTTGCATGCCATGACAGTGAGATTCTAAGGGGGAACCAAGGTCAAAGTTTTGCATAAATGCAATAAGAGATTACCTCAAAAATAAACTAAACATGCATGTGTTTGTAGTATGAATTGTTTTAAAATTATGGGATGGATCTGATTTTTATTTGTGTGTGTACCAGAGTGAAACAGGATTGAGTCTGGACTTAGATTTCTGTTTTTTCCTTGGCTGAGTACGTGTCCTCAGCTTTCATCTCCTATGCTTCTGGGTTTACTCAAGTGTAATCTGTGGGAAGAACACCAATTATAGGTAAATATATCCAGAACTCAGTGTCTTTCCCTTCTGCCCCCTCCAAGGAGGAGTTGTTTGGTTTGTGAAGACAGCTGAGAGAGCCTAGAGAGGCACATTGTGCCTGAGGGATGTTTAAATAAGGGGTCAGAAATCCCACGTGTCTCAGAAGGTGAAGCATGGCCAAGTCCCCACTAAACCATGTCTTTCAGTGCACATCCACATCAAGATCTTTTAAACACCTCCAGGGAGTGTGACCCCACCATTCCACTTCCCTCAGCAGCCTGTTCCAATACTTGATAACATTTTCTATGAAGAAATATTTCTAAATCTCCAACCTAAACCTCCCGTTATGCAACTTGAGGCCATTTCCTCTTGTCATACCACTTGTTTTCTGGGAGAAGGGGCTGATTCCCACCTGGCTGAAACCCCCTGTCAGGGAATTGTAGAGTGTGATAAGCTCTCCCCTGGACATCCTTTGGTCCAGGCTGAACACCTCTCCTTGTGCTCCAGACCTTCCCCAGCTCTGTTCCCCTCTCTGGACTTGTGTTCCAGTCCCTCAATGCCTTTCCTGTAATGAGGGGCTCAAAACTGAACACAGGATTCAACCTGCTGAGTGCAGGGAATGATCACATCCCTTGTCCTTCTGGCCACACTTTTTGTGACACTTAAGTATTGCTATAATAATTCCAGATATGCTTTTACTCTCCATCAAGCAATTTTTGTCAGACCAAACTAAAGTGTTTATTTTCAAGCAGCAAACATTCAGCATCAGTAAAATCCCTTAAAAGTAAGTACTTAATCAGACTCTGGCAGAAAAACATGTGATGTAGGCTTCAGTAGTAGTTTTATCTTTTTTTTTTTTTTTTCTTTTGGATAGCAGTTGATTTTGTTCTTGTATTTAAAGAAATACTCCTCATCTAGTTACATTTTAGTGATACCCTTAGTGATGGCATGGACAGCTTCTCTTTAGAAATCCTAGCTGGTAATTTCTGTGGTCAGTAATCAGCCATATGTTCTGTTATCTCAATAGAGTTCAAGACACATCAAACTATTAGCAAAGGCAAAAACATGAAGATTTTAAACAGTAGGATTGAACTATGACACTGAGATTAAAAGGGGTAAGAACAAAAATTGTGAGAAAGAACCAGATGAGACCAGAAATTACGTTCTTTCTAGACAGTAAAATAAAGACTTATTTTCCATTTACCTTGCAAAGTAGCAGTTGCCCATCCATATACAAACTATATACCCATGTATATGTTTTTATATGTATATATGTGCATGTATGTGTGTGCTTACATGTAGGGATTTTTACTCAAGAGAAAGCTGACTCAAACACTGCAGGCAGAGCAGATATTGAGAGTTTGCCTTCCCTAAAACTGAATTAGAGGTTTGGCAGAGCTCAGTGGAACCTGAGAGGCCTCTGTGACCAAGACTTATCGTTCTGATATCCTCCACAGGCATTTCTTTTCTTTTTCTAGCATATCATGGTGACAGCCACTGCTACTTGTACAAACAATATAGAACAACACAGAGCAGTATTTCTATTTTTACCAAGCCCTGGATAAATGACTCCTTGGGTTAAAGCCTTTCTACACTCGACATAAGAGTGTAGAAATCATTCTGCAAAGTTGCAAGGAAAAAGTAGAGATTAGCTCCCCAAACACTGGAACACTTTTGAAATCCTAAAGGTAAACCTAAAATAAATTATTTCTTAGATGAATAAAATATTAAGAGGAGAATTCTTCTGTCTATAACAGGCATTTAAAATCAGTAACAAGCTAAAACTTTAAGATCTAAGCAAAACAAGATTGCTTAACTTTTATTTTCTCCCCATA
>JANRMJ010000054.1:9464963-9484317 GCA_025584955.1 Alethe diademata
AAAACTTTAAGATCTAAGCAAAACAAGATTGCTTAACTTTTATTTTCTCCCCATAAAAACCTGAAAACTGTATTATAGTGGGAATTTTGAATGGAAAAGATGTTCCTGCTTTTAATACTATCGTGTCCGAACCATTTTTGGGTTGCAATAGCAAGCTGTTAGTTATTTCCTAGAAAACGAACTGTGTCCTCATGCCTTAAGCTAAACAGTGCAACTTAAAAAGTCAGAACTCAGAGCACTGAGAACCTTCCAGATTTTCATAATGCAGTTTTCAAACAGTAATCATCTATTCCTTGAAGTTTGGCTATGACAACAGGAGGCACTGCCTCACAATGCCATTGTGAGGCATATAAACATTTCAGTCAGCTGCATCTTGAGGCTGTCTTGCTTTCAATTTTGAATTCCTTGTGCATTCCAATGCTCAAAAATGTTAATAATGAAGAAGAAAATATCCAGGAAATGGAAGAGCTGTGAAACCCTGGTCATGCAAGAGAAAGCAAGCAAGCAGATGCCTCCACCTACTCCTTAACTTCTGTGGATGTGGCATCAGTCCAGGAGCCCTTTGATTCCAGGAAATGGGCCTTTATTGTTGCTGGACTATTAGTGATATCAAATCAGCTACAACATTTATTTTCATATTGATAAGTTCTTTTTTTTTTTCCTAGTTGAAGAATCATCAGACTGTCTCAGTGGTCCTTTTAAAACACTGGAGATGAATCAGCAAGATTCAAATCACAGTGGTTGTCTCCATTCAGCACAAGAGGCATCTGAAATACGTTCCTGCAATTTTACTGTGCTTTTCTTTAGCTAAAACATAAGATGTGTTTTATGACCAGGCCTAACAGGCTGAAAAACAGCTTCCTCTCTGTATCAGGTAATCAAACAGTATTACCTTTCCCATTTAAGCACACCTTACGTCTCCAGTTGCTATAATATAAAAATATTGAACATACACATAGCTGAGCTGCCAAGCTGTGCTGTAGCCATTTCAAGAATTTACAGGAAATGCATTAAACAGCTTCCATGAAGACTGTTTGTACATTTACACTTAAGGTTCTGAAATATCTCTTGGTAAATTCAGTATTACAAACAGAGTTTTACATCTCTGCTGATGGCAAAACAAGAGGAAGGATAATCTCCACGACAGTCAGAAACTGTGGGGTATAGGAAATGACCAGGCAGTGCATTTGGAGGGCACTGAACTGCCAAGCACCACACCAGGAGTCATGATATGCTCAACAGGTTGCAAAATAATTCGTGACAATCTTTCTAGGAAGGATATTGTGCACATCACGTATTATTATTTATCGTCTTCTGGACAGCAGTGGCTGACCCAAGGCCATCAGAAGAACGTTTGCCTGAGAGCTGCAAAGTAAAAATTTGGAATAAAACTGGCACAAAAACACTGATGAAAATAAAGCACATTCGGCACAAAAGGGATTCAGTTATCCTGAAATATAACCTCAGCTTCAGAGATCTCATCAGATTTATTCTTTGCTTTATTTCTCCTACCTCTAAATCAAAAGTTGTAATGCTGATATTTTTAGAGTACAGCACCTCAGGTGTGGCCACAAATCCACATTTAGTTACTCGGTGAAAAGTAACTCAACTGGGAGTGGTGTTATACTCATTGAAAAGTCCTTTTTTCTTCTATTCCTTACATTAAAGAAGTAGATTATTGACTTCTTGATTTTTAATGATCAAATCTTGATATTCCATTATGCCTCATTTCTTTGGGTCAAACTCACTAATGACAAATGCAAGAGCAACTACACAATAAAACCAGAACTTCAGTGGCCAGAGGGAATTTAGGAAACATGAAGATTAACCTTCTGTTTCACACATATTCCTCAGACCAAATTTAGACTTTTTCTAGATTTAATTTGAAACTTACAGTGTTGTTTGGGGTTTGGGTTTTTTGGAGGTGGTTTTTGTGTGTTTTTATTGTTGATGGCTGATTGTTTTGGTTGTTTTTTTAAGTCATTCATTGTTCACAGTCCCTAGAGGTTAGGATTCATAAAGTATGAGACCACAAAAGTTAATCAAGGACCCAGACTCTAAAACTGTGGGAAAGAAACAGAAAAGGAGCTCCACTAGAAACACATTTCTTTCATACTTCAAGATGTAGCAAGTATTTTATATGTGGTTTATAGTTCATATACTTGCTTATGCCAACATCAAAAGGGCCATTTCTGATTCAAAGAACACTGAGGTAAAGTCTAAAGAACAAAGTTTCCAAGCAGTTAGCTTCTGGTGCATGGGCATCAGCACAAAAGTAAAAGGAATTTAAAAAAAAAAAAAAAAAACACTAAAGAAAGAAAAAATACAGATAAAGTATTCTTAATGCATCCAGGGTCAAAAGGAAGTGCTTATTCACATAACACGTAATTAAATTGTGGAACTCACGGCCACAGGATGTTGCGAAGGCCAAGAGGATAAATGAGTTAAAAAAATAATTAGGCAAATGATTAGGAAAAAAAAAATCCATTAAGGGCCATTAACCACAAAGATGTGCATGCAGCCTCTGGCTCAGAAAATCTCAGTACCACAGATTGTCTGAAAATGAGAGAATATACTAAGAAAACGCTCAGTGTTTAGCCTTTTATGAAACTCTTTTCCTAAGCACTTTACTGACTACCCCCCAAGGAGGACAGGGACTATATAACTTGACTAGTACAGCTGTTCTTATATCAAGATGCACTAGCTGGGTATATATAGCATCTAAATACTCCAGCAGCAAAAAATGTCCTCCCACAAGCTAAATTTTTAGTACCTGAATAATATTAACTTCTTTTATTATTTTACAGGGCAAGACTTATGACTTATTTTTAGTGTGCAATTTGCATGTAAGAATATTAAAGAAAATATATAGTACATGTAGACAGGGAAGAAGTTAATTGCACCATGATACAGATGTTGCTACAAAATTAGATATTCTGCAACCAACATAAGTCAAAATTTCTGTCAGAATGGCAGTATGAGGCCAGTCTAACAGGTTCCTGCTACAGATATGTGCTCTTTATATCTGTATGTGTGTCAGTATGACTGCATGTGCAGAGACAGAAAGGGATTAATATACATATTATGTGTATATAAAACACACAAGCCTTGACAATAACATACTAAAATGGAATGAAAAATCTTATAATCCTATAATCACGCTGCACATTAATCGAGTATGTAAATGTCAGTGGCCAGATTGTTGAGGTATATTGTATTGAGATTGCAATTAATTCCCCATCATCCATTTCTACTCTGGAAAGCCAGATCTGTGAGGAGTTGTGTGCTCTTTTGTTTTGAGCCAAGGAATATCAGGAAAGGATTCTGGGTACTTGGCTTATTCAGCTTTCTTCTCAGCATCTTTTACTGAGTACTTTCAGAGGCAGAAGCCTGACTGTGTAATCTAACCTGATATTTCCATCCTTCCATTATCTGTTCAGTGAAGATTTACATGTCTTTCTGCCCACCACACATCTACATTAATGTAACCATCCCTCCTTGTTCCTAGTCCTCCTGATTACAGAGCTTCCATTTGCTTTTCTATTATTAAAATTTTAGTCTGTGGTTCAGTGGATATTCAGGTTGGAGCCCCATTTTGCAATGCACTGTGAAATCATGGCTGCTCCCTGAGAGTGCTTACGTTTGACAAAACGTGACAGATGGATCAGGCAGGCATATGAGATGTGAGGCTGGTAGTGAAAAAGGCTAATGGAGTGTCTGCAGTTGTTAAATGAACCAAATACTCTGCTTTGAACTTTGGTGGCAGTGTATAAGCAAACCTGAATATTTTAAATGGTAGGAATCTAGTCCAGTGCTGCATGATACCAACCTGCTTAACACCATTTGGATTTATTTTTATTTCAGTAGTTCTTGGGATGGACTTAAGCTGGGTTGCACAAGTCCTTCACTTTTTACTCGAATAAAATCTACAGAAACGAAAATAATGCTACACTAAGGAGCAAAATTTTTCTACCCTAATCAGCTATAAAAGCTTTGGTGCAATTGTGCTTGGATCAAACTTAAAAGAGGATGAATCCCTTCTGTACTGAAAATCCACATCTCCAGTTTAAAACCCAAATCTGCTATTGGTAGTGAATGCTATCACCACTACTGCATGAGGACAGCTTGTGCATTGCTAAGCAGCTTCAAATGAACCCCAAATTCTGTCATATTGCATTTCACAGATGATAAATTCACTCACATATGACAATAAATCTGTAGTAATTTGGTTAGCCTTATTAGCAGCTACTGATTAAAATGAAAAATAACCAAAGCCAACCCACAAACAATTCAAAGCACTCAAAATCACAGAAATTTGTTCTTCTCCTGAGATTTTACATCTGTAACTTATCTTACTGTTGAATGATAAACATGCTTTGAGTGTGGGAACAGAGATGGCATGTTTTCAATTAATTCCATATAAATTATAATATGAAATTAATCTTAATTTGTGGCACCAAAGATAGATGGAAATTAAATTAAACAGTTTATTGTTGACTTTTTTTTTTACCCTTACAACTCATTAATACTAGAGATGTAGCTGTAATCACAGCTGGTGGCCTGTTTAGCAATCCAACAAAAAAGGAGGATGTAGATGCACTAACTCTGGTCACTTCTTTTAAGATCATGTTAATCTCAAAATTCTCACTGCCTCTCAGCAGACAGCATATGGCATAAAAAATAAACTTCAAAATTTTTCAAACCAGTACTCAAGCTTCAAGAATTTTAAATATCTGAACCAGGTATCTCTTATCTCATTAATGGATATTAACTATTTGTCAAGTGTTGGCATATGAGAGAAGGAAAATAGCAAACAAGCTTTCTATTATGAAAACATAAACCCCTATGAAATTACCATCATCTTAGTAAGAAGAAAAACAATTAAAATATATTGAGACATCTTCAGTTGGCATACAGCCACACAAAGTTGCTAAAAATAATCTTGGAAGTAAACCAGTTCCAAAATGCATCAGAACCTGATACAAATCTAAAGCTTACTCCATTTTAGCATAGGGTAGTTTGGCGTAACAATATCTCAGTGATACAAGTAATTCTTATTTAATATGTTTCAAAAATTTTATTAATTTTACCTCAGTACTAGCTTTCAGTGTACAAATATTAGACCTCCACTTCTGAGTTTTCCACAACTTGAAATTTACCGCCTTTCTTAATTAAACATCATTAAAATATAGCTTAAATTTCAAATGAGAGTTTGTTTCTTTGAAAAATGTATCTTGAGTACAAACCCTTACATTTGCATTTTATTATGGGGTCTTTTTGAATTGCTTAGTACTATCTTTGAGTGCACCAAAATATTTTTAGGCATGTGGTTTTCAGTTTAGTTTTAGTTGATTAAAAATCTAGGGCAAAATATGGTCAACTCTAGTGGAACCATTCACTGGAAAGCAAAGAAATTGCAGGCAGACAGAGCATGCTCAAATAAAAAAGCAATATAGTTTTTAATTTCATTAATTCCCTTGAGGATAGAGCATTTAAATGACCTAGATAGGCTAGAAATGGAGGTCTAAAATATTTTATTGATTTACTTGTATTTATAGATCAATTGTATACAAGTTCTTTGTTCAGTGATTGCTTCACTGAAACAAGTAAATGTTGGGTTTTTTCAACCTGGGTGCCCATCTTCAAATTAAATTGAATACACATTTAATTCATTCATATCTTTTAAAATACTTTTTTGATTCATAGATACAATTGAATTTTATCTGACACTGAATTGCTTCAGGTACATCAGTTCAGGAATGTAGGTAAATAAGGAGCGTTTGGTTCAAAGAATATTCCAACAACAGAAGGCTTTAGCTCAGGTTTTTTAGTGAAATATATGATTCTTATGCTACCTCTTAATAAGCTGAGAGCCAAAAGTGAGAAGGATGTTTTAACACCCTGGTTTCATTCAAGAACTGTGGAAAACAGGCAGCATGTTTCAAATTCATCACAGTGTAACAGAAACTAACGGTGAAATACACAGGTGACTCCATTGTCTCATTATTTCTTCTCTAAGATTCAATTCCCATTATACACAGGATTTGTACTCCTTGCCTACTCCAGCTCTTACTGAGTTTTATGGAAATTTTAAGCATATTGGAATGTAAGGTCAAACTTTCAACTTAAAATGAACCCTGTAATAAAACTGTAATTTCTAATTTACCTCAATATGAATCAAAAAGTTTTGTTTTGGAAGTTTGTTTGTGTGCATGTCTATCATTCAAACAAGTAATGTTATCACAGACCACCAACTATTTATCAAGGTTCCAGCTTTTCTGTACATCAAAAATAAACCACACCATGAAAGTCTCAAAACTCAGGCAAAGCCAAGGACCTGGTGTGTGTTTTTTTCATAAATCAGAAATAGAGTCCAGAGTCATGAACCTTTTGGGAAATTTGGGCCAAGTTTTGAGTGAATTTTGGAAAATTATAGTTTTTAATGAAAAATCCATGCAAATAATGTTTTTGACATTCTCATCTTTCGAACACTTTTAAAATGCTAACCTTGAAATAAAATTCAAAGAGTTAATAAAAGTCTTACTGAACATACTAAATTAATTTGGAAATATGTATTTATACACATACACTTGGCAGATAGCCTGTATACTGTTTCAACAGTGAAATGTGTAAAAGATTGGGGTTTTTTTAGTATTAAGCCTAAGAATAATAATGTTTAAGAAAGAGAATAAACATTTTTAGCATTGTTTTTTGTCTCATAACTACTGAAATTGTTCCAGTTGGACAAGAGTAAACTATTATTCAAAATATTTTGGACATTTTCAGTGTGCTTGCATGGTCTAGGAGTTTTCCTAAAGGGACTAGAAAATGCATTCTTGCAGCTGAACCTATATGGGAATCTCTCTTCTCAGAAAAAGAATTAGGTTACAAAATTTTTATAGGCCCACCTGGGGATGAAATTTAGAACCATGAAACCTAGTGTTGATGTACTTCCATTCAAGTAGAGAAACAACTTGGGCATGGGCCTTCCACCTCCAGGAAAATGCTGTATTGCTGATTATATCTTTGTTTCAGTGTTTTAGAGGGAAACTTCTCCACTTAAAATTTCTTGCATCTGATAAGTTCCCATTAAAACAAAAAGGATGGCAATATAATAATTACTGAAAAGATTTCATGTAGCCCAACAGAACTGTTCAATGCCTAATGGCAGCACATTGTTAGGCACTAAAATGTAAATCCCAAGCTCAAACACTTATTATTTGAAAATCTTACTGACTTCAAGCAACTGAAACTAGTAAAAAACCCAAAACAAATTCAGCATCTCAAATTACTTCAGATTAAGTAACAATAATATTTTCCAGTAATTGTTCTGATACATGTGTGTTATCTCAGATAAACTCTCCACAGTACATAGTGGACATTGTGGACACAGTAGACATGTACTTTAAGAGGAATAGTCTTGAATTTCTTTACATCACCTTTTGCACAAAAAAAAGCTATTTCATTTTCCAGTGCATTTGTACTTGGCTTGTACCTCCTTATATTAGATGATTATATATGTACGTGGGCCTGAATATGTTGTTTGTTTTCACACTCTGTGCAGCTCACACAAAGAGTGGCACTGCTGATACTCAATGAACCAGCCACTAAATTTGTCCTCCACAATGAGCCTGAGATCAATAACTAATTTTGAAAACTGATTAGTTTGCAGCAGGGAAGTAGACACAATCCGAATCTTGCCAGAGGATATAATCAGCTAGTAAATAGCAATATTAGTGCTGTAGGTAATAGGCTGGGAACAGCAGAGGAAAAGAGTCTGGCCCAGCTCTCAAAAATAAAGGGCTTGACATGAAGGCCAATTGAAAATTCTCTTTTTTAAAGTCACATGACTTAAACTGAACTGATTTTTTTTTTCTTTTTTTCTTTTTTTTTTTCCTTCTACTTTTGGTGCTGGAGTAAAGCTTATTTTTATCACATTCCCTGCCTGGAGACTAAAGAGTGTTTGTAATGCATCCTAATAAAGCTTGCAAGTGCAGCCTTGGGTGATTATTAAAGAGCTACAGACATTTTTACAGATCTTTACTGGTTGTGAACTCCAGATGTTTTCAATATGAAAAATGTTATGTTCTAACAGTTAATGTTGTATCACCAGCCATTCAGAAGATGTATCTTCTTATTATAGCTGGAATGTTGCTATGGTGATAATTGTAAAACTGTGACCTAGAAGGAAGAAAACAAATGTATTTGGCACAAAGGAGGATAGGTAGTGTATCAATTAGGCCAATGAATGGGAAGATAACAAAAAGGTGGTAGGAAATTAAAAAATTATGCACGAATCTTGGATACCATATGATATACTGTATAATTAGCACTTTTATTTTCATGTGGAATGCATCCTCAGCTACCTTTGGGGACAGAGAGCACCCTGTCTACATCCAAAATTACAGTGCTGTGCCTATTTCACAATGCTCATCCATAGAAAGCATCCCTATGAAAGACTTACTCACAGAATGATTTTTAAAATTAATTAAGGTTTTGTATCTAGTGTTTTGGTACTGAAGACAGAAGTAGACTGTGTCAGCAATTACAATTTACTACAGGTTTTGAGCTATCAAACCCTAAGGATCAGAACAGAAATAGACTTCATGCAAGTCTGGCCATGGATTATTTGGGGAACAGTCTATTCTTAGGATCACAATTCTGCATTTCTGCTGAGTCTAGCAGGGGAAAATCAGCTCAAGGGAGTCACACAGTCCCTGGGACTCAAACCACAGAACGACCTCAGTCCCTGCCACCTCTGCCAGCTCTTTGCTCATCACCTTGAGCTAGTTTCCCTCTGTCTGCTCATCCATTTCATCATTTGCTCGATGGGAACCCTTTTTACAAAGAGCTTTTTCAGATCAATGGATGAAGCACGCTCTTAATTTCTAAGCTCATAAGCAGACACGTGTGTGGAAAAACAGCGACTCCCATTACGAGGGTAATGATCAAACATCCCATCTTCAGTCAACTGCTATTGCTGCTGCAAACTGCAAATGCTTTCCAGCTCACAAGCAAAGAAAATTTCTGGTATGTGCTAAAGACATCACCATTACCATTCATCCCAATCAGCTTGATTAGACTGAAAACAAACAACAGGAAACCATCTATCTGTATGCACATCAACCCTGTTTCAGGAGTCCTTGCCACTGAAACAGAGGGTGAAGCCCTGCCACTTGTCCTTAAATGTATATCCTCCATAGTTCTTTCCTACACATCAGGAAAGGAAGGAAACAGAATAGATTACATTTCTTATTAAATTTATGTGTTATAACAGCCAGCAGCGTGCTTGGAAATAAATCACAGAACAAAGAACAAAATTACAGAAAGAAATGGCACGCTGTAAATCTCATGATGTTTTCAGATGGAAACTGAATGTCTTTCTGCAAGTTATGCATCAGTCAAAACACTATTGAGATAAAGGCTTTCAAGTGATATTTTCAAGCCATATTAGTCGTCCTGTAGCTCTGCACTTCACACAGACTGGAAAGTAGCCAACAAGCATGGCTTGAAATCTGTTGGTTTATGTCTTGAGGGATTTTTTCCAGCTGTATTAAAGAATTAAGACTGAGCTCCCCAACTCTCACTGCACTGCCTGCATGCTGATCTGGGGCAGGAAAAGAAACAGAGGCATGGTGAGGTAAAGGGATTAATCCAAGGTCAGATTGAAAGTTAAACGTAGGATTTAGACATAGATGCTTGCTGCTTGATTATGTTGAAGTCAGAGAAAACAGTGAAGCACTTTTATTTTAACTTCAAAGAAATACAACTGTTTTGCACATGGAAGTGCAACAGCATGGTATTGGGGAAGGTTTTACATCAAGGCAAACCACAACTATGAGTCAGACCAGAAAAATCTCACATTAAAGTTCACCTAAACTTTATTTCTCCACACATATATACCTGGTAAACTAGACTTTGAGTAAGGAATAAAAAAAACAATATGGGAAAGAAATAGAAAACTCTAGCTGAAAAGGTAAAAATAAACAAAACAAAATCAAGCATAGTTGGAACAAAAAGAAGCTTATATGGCCTAAAAATTTGAATAAGACTGTAGTTTTTCCCTGTTTTATAATTTTTTCTTCCTTCTTACTAGCTGAGCCAGGGCTAGTGACAGGCACAAAGAGAAAGTGTATGAGGGAGACAAAGGTCAAGATAATGGTATTACTGTGCCGGTGCAAAGAACGCTTGACTAGATGGCAAAAACTAAAGGTCACTTATAAACGTGTTTTTCATTTTCTCTATGGAAAAGCTAGAGAAATGTAAAGAACTCACTGGAACTATAAGCCAAGAAGATTAGTTTGATTTTTTCATGATAATGAAGAACTACCCAAGAATATTCTTGTTTTGCTGTATCAGGCCAAAACATTATAGTGTTTTAAAACCAAAACAACTATAACACAAAACAGTTATGTTCACACAGTCCCTGATAGAATACAGGCAAACCTCTTCAAAATACATATATTCAAACCTACTTACCTTGGTCCTCTAGGTCTGTCTTTCTGCTCCCTCTGCCCTCACAGCTGTTAGGGAAGGTACCTTGTGCTGCCTTTACACCTGCACACAATGACCAACCCTTCCCTTCTGCACCTGGGTCTGCTGAGAGGGCAGGGGTGAAACAACTCTCATATGTGTAACTAGCCAGAGACTAAAATTCACAGAATTCAGAATTCAGCAGATAAATCTGAAGAAATTAAAGTGAGCAACAACCTGCCAGTACAGCTCCACTGGACACATGATTTGTGAGCACTAGAATACAGCAGCATGCAATGGATGCTCCCTTTAGGTATTGTTCTTTGTGCTAAATGCAGAGGAAAAGAAACCTACTGCCATTTCCCAATTTCATTCAATGGAAACCCTCTTTAATATTCTTTTTGACATCCTTAAATTTCCAACCAGGCCACCCTTAACAGATGCCTCCGTTATGGTTTTATAGACCCCCAAAGGAACAAAAAATAACCAAAAAAACCCCAAATAAGAAAACAATGCATAACCAGGACAGTGCACTAAAACTCTTGGGTTTTTGGAGGGCAGTGGTGGTGAGGACCTACTGTAAGCCAGTATCCTAACCTTATCTGGTTCTGTGATGTCCAAGGAGAACAGTGAGTTCTAGCTCTGTCTGAGGAGAAATGAGTGATTTATCAGCTAATAGAGCAAAGAATTAAAAGAGAGAGACTAGACAGCTAAAAAAGACAATAATGACCTGTTTCAAGACTGCCTTCATTTCCCTCTTGATATATTTGATATTTGCTGTATCATGGAATAGCAAATGTACCACTGTGATGCTACTACCAGATGTGCTGGCTATGTATTATTTAACATTGGCTACAATGAGGAAATATCTTCACTGTCATGAAAATTTTACTATATTAAAATAATTTCTATAGTTACGATAAAAGCATGGAGATTGAATGACTGCTATAATGAACTGCCATAAAGTTTTGTCTCTCAGAAGAGGATTCATCTAAGAAAATTCAGCCTCCCAGCCTTGCAAGCATATGCCTTGCTTTTCTGGTCTGGCAACTGCCTTTCTTCCTCTTTTCCTTCCAGTGCCTCTGGGTATTTACCATACATGACAAAGTGACAGTCCAATCAATAGTTGGGTCACAGGTTTGCTTCTCAGGCCCTTTCAAGTCCCTGGCTATGACTCAGCAATAGCTTTTTTTTTGGTAAAGGATCATTCCTTGGGAGACTCTAGAACAGAATCATGGGAAAGTTGAGCTTCTCAGGGTCTGTTTTACCCCAGTAGACCCTTAAACATTTGCATGCAGGAGGAAAAAGTACTTGAGAATAAGAGCCATGCAGCCAGGCATCCTACAGGGACTGATGCTCCACAGAGTGTGCAAGCAGCAGGCAGCAAAAACGTGCCTCAGTGTATCAAGCACTCAGTGAGACTCCTGAATAGAAATTATTCATGTAATGATTATGGTGAAAAAGAGCAGGAAGAAAGATAGAGAAGCAGAATAAAATAGGCAAGAAGGAGAACAAAGGCACAGAGTGAGGAAAACCAGAGGAGAAAAACAGAAGAAAAAAGAACTGTCAGGCACACAAACTAGCTAAGTGTAAGAGAAAGAATGAAAAAATATTTTCATGCTGTGGTTAAAACAAAATATAAAAGGGAAATGTGATGCTTAAACATGCAGTAATCTCCTTTTATCCAGTGTATAGGAAACGGTCAACCAATTAAGGTGCACTGAAATATTTTACCTATTTTACACTTGAGAAGGCAGAAACAGTGGGCTAGTATAACTTGTCCAGGTCACATATTAAGTCAGCAATGATCCAGACATGGCTCTCTGACCTGCCTCCATGAAATACTTCTTCTCCAGGGGAAGTAAACGACATGTTTTCACTCCAACTTTTCCACTACATGTAGCACTTAGGGGCCTGTGAGGAACCATAAATCTCAGCAGTTCCTCGTTTAAAGTTTGCTCGCAAGGAGATTAAACCAGTTTACAAATAAAGCAGCTGCCCTCGGTTTCACGGCCAGGAAAGCCCCTCCACATCTCACTTTTTCTGTGGTTTGACATTCAGTGCACGCTGCTTCAGGTCTTTGGCACTGAAGAACTGGTGCAAAGGGTGAAGTGAACACATTTCCCAGCCTTACCTTTGGAACAAGCTAAGTGAAGCACAAAACTTTTGCAATTACTAGAGGCCAGCGTGGTATCGAATGCCCAATAAACACACACATTAGCTTCCTCTCAAGGTCCATCCGCTCATTCTTTGATTTTTATCAGTTAATTAAATGGCTTGTCAGAGGAGTGTAAGGTGTTCAATCCACATGTGTGTTGTGTGTTATGTACTTTCAGAAATTACTGATGCACGGTATAGGCAGGGTTGACAGTTATTAAACATCAGCTGGCAGAGGCAAATTGCACCCATTTTAGTCAACTAGTAATGACCTGTAAAACTGGCAAAAACCATAGAGGAAAACAATTTGCCACCACACAAATTAAAATAGCAAGAGTGTCCTGTTTTGGGAACATTGGGTTACCTTTGCTGAAGAACTCGGCAGAGAAATAAAACCTTGTGATCACTGACAGAGAACACTTTGGTATGTATGAGGTCTATGATATATGGCATATATCATATGGTACAGAAATCCTTACTACCTGGGAATTGAGGGCACACTTTTTGCAGCTAGGACTTGGAATTGAGCAAAATGTAAGTACCAATGAGTTCTTTAAGATGTCACATTGCATACTTTACACAGAACAAACTGACCACAACAAAGGAGCAATCCTATATTTGACCTTCTAGCCCCCAAACGTCAATGTCTTACAGAAAATTTATATTCCATCTGACAGAACTGGGTAACCTTGACCTAGAGGAATAAGAGATATTGGATTAGGTAGGCATACAGATTTTCTGCTTTCTTTGAGAGCTTACAAATGACTGAAGGAGAAAATAAGTGGTTTTCTGAAGCTGCACAGTCAGATTCTTTCACTTGCTAAGGCTGCTTCATGCTAATGTCAGTGAGCAGCACACCCTGTACACAAGGATTCTATAGTTTCCTTGAGTTTTCCATAATGCCTTTTCCTGACAGTGAAACCAGATCCTGCACTGTTTGGTCTTGAGTGAATTATTTGACCATGATTTGTGTGCAGCTTAAACACAGACTGAAAACTACACATACCACTGGAATTGTGGATGGCCCAGGGATTAAGCCAGTGGACTCAGTTTACTGGATATTTTGGCATGCAATGGGAATGCAGATGTGCTGCTGGGCACCATAATGGTATGAATAAATTTTATTCTGTAAAGGTGCAAATTTTGACTGCATAAGTGTGTCCCAACCCCAAATCAAAGTTGAGGACAAATATCTCAAAACTGCCAGCATAGTTCATTACTATATCCTTCCTAAGGTTTTCTGAAGTGACAAGGGACTTAAAGGAATATCAACAGATTGATGAAGTCCTTTTACACAATAATATGTTTTTTTGAAAGAACCCAATCCTACATGCTGCACTGTTATAGAATGTTTCTTGCTCCTTTTTTTTTCAGAATATATGAGTTTTTGGTAAAGTCAGGAAGCTTGCTGCTTGCTGACAGACACTGCAGTAAGTAATAGTGAGAATTAAAAGGACAAGATGATTGACGTTTCTAAGTGTAAACACAGATGTTTTCCAACCAGAGAGGGGTGCTTCTTGCTGGAGGTGCTGATAAAGCTTCTGCCACATACAGAGATGAGTGGTGTGCAATGTCAACTCGAGATAAGGAGGTTAAACCTTGTGCAGTGGAATCCCCTGCATATGGACTCTGTGGCAGCAAAGTGAAGCTTTGCAGTAGACCTCACTGACTTCCTGGTGACTAAATAGCAGAAAATAGCATTAATGAGTTATTGACAGAATATGTAAAAAAAAAAAAGGAAAAAATATAAAAGCAGCCTAAAGCCATGCTTACCATTTACATTTAAATTTCTGCCTCTGCTGAGAAATAGTTTGGATACAGGATTTGCTCTTTAGTGTAGAGCAGCAGTGGAAAAAATTATCATTACTTTGGTCTTCTGGTCTTTGCATAGACAGATTAAAAAAGAGAGAGAAAAGTTTCTGACAAATCTGTGGTTCTGTCAGTGAACTAAAACCAACTTCATCTATAGGAGAAACTGCTATTTTCTGTCCTTTTAGTGCACCAGTCAAGAGGTAATTGGGATATATCTACTTCAGTTACCAGCTGCTATGCAAAAACCAAATCTCCATTTCTTGCAGCTCTAAGATGCAGTAATAGCAGGCAGGAAGACATGACCTCTGCTACAGCCTTACACTAAAAGGACCTTGTAGAGGAGACCTCTTCTGGCCACCAACTCACACCTGGGGCCACCAACTCACACCTGGGGCCACCAACTCACACCTGGAGCCTCCCTCCTTCGTGTGCTCCTGGGAATCCATCACAAGGGCCTGCATGGATGAGCAGCACCGACTCAAAAATGAGTCTTGTGTATCAGGGACCAAGGAAGTGTAGGTGACTGGCCACGGCCACTGCTGTGGAATCTACTTTGCACCTGGGAGAGACATTTTTCTTGGGGATTTAACCAGTGCACACCTTCAGATTCTTTCCCTTAAATTATCGGAATTCAGCCCTACAACAAACTTGAAAATGTGTGGTGGATGCAAATAATAACTTCCTTCAGGAAAGAACAGAAATATTTTAAGTGTGGCACAGGTGCAGAGTTTAGTTAGAGTTTGAATATTAAATATTGCATAGTTATAGTTGAAATCTTATTGCAGGTCTTTTATGCAGATTTCCATTTGCTCTTCAATCCAAAATTTTCATATTTTTGAGGATTATTTAATCGCTTTACATGTAAACAAAGGTACAGGCTATACAAAGACCTACAATTACAAAAGTGGACTGTGGAGTTACGTAGAAAAGTTTAAGTTTTAAGAATCTTAACAATCACTCATGGTTTCACTCTAAATGTTTTCTTTACAGTGGGAATCCTTCTTTACAAAAAAAAGCAAACCCAAACCAAACTGAACAAATGAAACCAACCAAACACACCAACCTAGGGTCCTCTGAACTCACACTGAGTCATACATCAGCTTATCTAACTTACAGAGCCTCTGGTCTTCCATCTATTAATTCCTGAGTAGTGTGGCTTTCTTTGTGAGGGTTTAAGTAATAGTGTTATAAGCAGAATGTGTGAAAGATTTTCCTAAAGATGGTAGGAGTAGAAAAATCATGACTTCTGCTCCCTGGTGGTTTTTTGTTTCCCTAACCATCTGAATTTGAATTGCAACAGTTTCAGCATGAACACATTTTTGTTGTTTTCAGATTTCCAGATGAATTTCAAGGCTAATGTCCATTGCAATAACACAGCAGTTAGCTGTTAACTATCTAGGTAATTTTTTTTTTTATCTTAAAACTTAGACTCAAATATCCAGAAAATACCTGTTTCCTGTCAGTCCAACCTCAAAATGCTGTCCTCCTTGCTTCTAGTTTCACTATTTTCATTCCATATGTTGCCTAATCTAGAGCAGATGCAGCAGCTGACCAAAAAAATTCAGATATAAACTTCATTTTAACCAAGAGTCTTCTACAGTGAAAATTCATACCATTTTGGTGATATGCATAAACATACCAAGGAAGAACAAAACTTGCTGAAATACTTGCTGAAAAAAACCCCAACACATTAACCTACCTCTTTCTCTTGAAAATAATGTCAGTTCTTATGTCTTAATAAAAGAATGTGGCAGTGATTGGTGACGGGTGGAGGGTGATTTTCCCTATTTTATAGTAGCCTGATGATTCACGTTTTACCAGGGCAGGGTGATAGGAATTGCTTCACTTTCTGAACCTCCTTTCTGTTCCTTGCTTGCCTGTGTGAGAATTTCTGTGCCTGTCACTATTTAATGTTAAGAATAAAGGGATGTGGTAGTAGGAAGAAATTGTGGGATTTTGCATCACTTATGTAGCCATCCAGCCTTGGTGAAGGCAGCAGGTGGAATATTTTAGCATTCTCTCCTTTAGGTTCAGTTTCCCAGATAGAGCTAAGCCAGTGCAGAGACACAACAACAACCACAAAACATGACTAAACCAAAAAATGAATATTCTGTTCTTTTGCACAAAACAAAACAAACAAAACATGTAATTAAGGTTACTTTCATTCACCTTCTTTTGGGTACAGACATTTTTCCTGAATATTGCCATGACTTTCTGGGGTACTCATCATGTGCACATGCCTTTTTTACCTCGTGGAGATAAAAAGAAAAGTCCTTGTGAGTAAAGAATTTAGACACCAATGAAACTGCAAGTGGAAGGATTAAGAGTAGAGAAGAATCTAACAAGTAGGCTTGTCATTCTTTCAAAGTGTTTGCAACAGGAAAAATGTCATATCTAATAAATTTTGCTTTCAAGTTAGTTTTTCAGTGTAATTTTTTGGAGTAGCTCAAGTCATGAAAGTTATCCATATTCAACACAGAGGACACATGCAAATCTGCAGGTATTAGGATGTGCTGGTCTGATTCATGCTCACTTTTAAACCTAAGTGCAGCCTGCAGTGAGTTTAGATTTTGCAATATTTTATAGATTCTTATAACAGATATGACTAAATTCATTACTTTCTAAGTTACCCTCAAGCAAATGAGCTCCTTCAGTCCCACACTTGTCTGTGGGCCAGGCTTTGCTCAGGTCAACAGTGACACTGACTTAAAAAAACACCTTGCTCTTATGTATTGCAAACAAAATGCTCCAAGACAAAATTTACCACACTATAATCCTCTGCGTTTCACTAAAGGATATTTTTATTATGTTGCTTTCCTGAGTATGTTCCTAAGGTCAAATTTGGAACTGTGAAAGTAAATGTTTTAGTAGAAATATTCTAATATGAAATATGGTAGCACAATTGAAACTGCTGTAATTCAGTAATATTTTTTGGATAAAACTAGCTTGTAGACCTATGTAACTCTGGCACTTAATGATTTCTGATGTCTGGAAGGTATTAGACTGTGGTTGTAATAATCTCTATAATTGTAACAGTTCATGCTAGCTAGAGTGCACATCTATTCTTCATCTGTCCTTAAACTAATTTGTTCTATGTATGAATATATCACAGTCATCAATTTAAAGTGCCATCCTTTGGCTATGCAGGTGATTAAGGAGTATACATTATGTATGAGGCAAACACACCAAACTTACACAAATGCTTTTCAGGAGTGTGCCAAACAGCTACTTTCTGTAAGAGTTTGTAAGTTATTATTCTAATAGAAACACAAGTCACAGCTACATCTAACCAGCAATCAATTACTTCTTTCCATACTTAATGCCTTGGATGATGAGAGTTATGCTGTGCCTCTGTGCTGAATTCTAAAAATATATTTTAAAAACAAAGCAAGCAAACAAAACAAAAAACCCAAACAGAACAAACAAACAAACAAATAAAAAACACACACATCTCACCCCCAAAGAAAAAGAAAAACCAAGATTGAAAATCAGGTGTTAATTAATTTTCCCACTCATTGCTACCCATAGTTTTCATTGCAATCAGTGCAGTACTGGGCTCTTAAAATTCTTCTTTTTCTGGAATAGTAATTTTGCTCTACATTGCAGCTAGATATACAGGGAGCATCTATTAGAACATCTAGCACAAGTATTTCTCTGGTCATAGGTCTGATAAAGAAACGAAGAAACTCTGAGGTTATGATTTCTTGTAGGACATGAGTCCAGTCTGGTCTCGAGGGTGTTCTCGGCAAAGACATTCCAAAGGAGACTGAGGACTGTGGAGAAGGCCAAGTGGCACTGGGCAGAGGGCTCACAGTGTTAATCTGTACCAGGAGGGTGGCTCAGATAGCAACATTTGATTACTACCTGAGCCATATCTTATAGCTGACAGGAAATCAAATACTGTCCTCTGTTATATTCCCAGCAGATGGGCAGACAACACCAGAGAAACATACAAACAGCACAGAAATCAGTCCTCTGAGGAGCTCCAGAGTACATCAGGAATTTAAAATTAACCTCTTATTTTCAGTCTTTGCTTGGCCCTTGAAATTTTACATGTGAGGCTGCCGAAGCTTCCTTTGTTCTGCATCAGATCTGTGCTCACTTGCAAGATCCACTCCCTTTTCCTGACAGATTATGGAGATGAGCAACCAGATCTACCTATGGAGCCCTTATCCCATGAAACTGAGAAATAAAACTGCTTTCCTCACTGTGTTTCTGAGCTGTGCATGCCCAGAGTCACTGAAAAGAAGGATGCTCAAGAAGATAAAGTGAACTATTTCCTTCCAGTACAAGAGGAGCATCTCTTTGGGGACAACTTCTCCAGGAGTGATTAAGTGCCAATCACTCCATTCCCACAGTTAGGTACAAAGAGCAAAACCCAGCCCTTGGTAAATTAAAAAGGTTGACAGCACAGAATTCATTGTGCATCTAGAAGCTGTTAAAAGGAAGAGAGAAATATAAGATGTGAATGCACTTGCATGGGAAGGGGAGATCATCCATGGGATGAGACAAGCACATCCTTTACTCCAACAGGCAGGTAGTGTATATTTTTTTTTTCAATGTTTTACAACCATGCTCAACAAACACTCACAGAAACCCATTAATAATGCTCTAGGACTGTGACTGGGATTTAAAAAAAGCCAAACCAGATGTTGCTATGAAAACCCATTAAAAATTGTGTCAAGAGTCAGTTTCCAAAATACACAAACTTAGTGTTTTTCTCAGCAAAAATACACTTTGCCATTTACCTCTGTGTAGGATAATATGGTAATGAGTCACACAGATTTCATATATACTTGCCTTCATATATTGGCATACATATATATAGTGTTTATTCCTTCTAGTGTTACTTCCATAATTACATTGGATTTTTTTGGGTTTTTTTTGTTTTTTTTTTGTTTCAGAAAACAGA